>OV743716.1:108671048-109048126 GCA_928272305.1 Volucella inflata | reverse complement strand
CTTAAGCTTCGATATGGCTATCTTCACTTCTTCCAGGTCGGGTGGACGGAATTGTTGGTCATCATCGTCCAGGTTGAAAGGTTGATTCTGCCTGACAGCGGTATTTGGTCCGTCATCGCCGTTATACAGTCTGCAGAAATGATCTTTCCAAATCCTCAGCATCGACTGCGATTCTACTACGATGTTCCCTTGTTCATCTCTACAGGCTTCGGTTCGGGATTTGCTTCCGCGGCATGTTATTTTTACCTTTTGGTAAAACTTCCGAACCTCATTCCTGGAGTAGCATCTCTCAATTTCCTCGATCGCGCGCTTCTCATGCTCTTTCTTCTTCTTCCTGAGAAGCCGGTGCTCGTCTCTCCTCTTCCGCTCATAGAGCTCATGAGCAGCTCTGGTCTTTCTAAGCAGCGCCGCGTTATATGCATCTTGCTTAGCTACATGTGCTAAGCATCAGGTTCAGGTTCATCATCGAACCAGGGGTTTCGTTGTCCACCACAACGAGTGAAACCCAGCACATCAGAAGCGGCATCTCTGATGGCGTTTTGGCAGTGTTTCCAATGGTCTTCGATGCTTGATGCTGGCGGCATTGGACCTCTTAAGAGATTAAGAGACACTCGATCGGAGAAGGACTTGGCGATCTCTTGCGATTGTAGCCGTCTGACGTCGAATTTTCTCACAGCATTAGTTTGTCTTGGCGTAGTTTGGGATATCCGCAACCGTACCTTGGCTACAACAAGGTAATGGTCCGAGTCGATGTTGGCTCCTCGGAACGTACGGACATCCATAATGCTGGAGGAGTGTCTTGCGTCGATCGCAATGTTATCAATCTGGTTGACTGTTGATTGATCAGGAGTTCTCCAAGTCCCTTGTGTACTCGTATGTCGAGATGTGGGAACCGCGTGCTAGCCACGACAGTGTTTCGCCCCGCCGCAAAGTTGATTAGCCTGAATCCGTTATCGGAGGTGGTGTTGTGCAGGCTATATTTTCCGATTGTTCCACCAAAGATACCTTCTCTTTCTAGCTTTGCATTAAAATCACCGAGGACAATTTTAATGTCAAAGCTAGGGCATTGCTCGTAGGTCTTGTTGAGGAGCTCGTAGAAGGCATCCTTGGTGTCGTCATCTTACTCCTCTGTGGGGGCATGCGCGCATATGAGGCTTATGTTGGCGAATTTAGCCCTGATGCGGATGCTCACATGCCGGAAGCTGAGGACTTCTCGTCTTAGTCTGCCTCCGACAACAAATCCGCATCCAAATAAGCGCTGCTTTTGCCATCGATAGCAATTGCCGTAGTAGATGTCGCAGTTTTTCATCTTCTTTTTGTCCAGCCCATCCCATCGCATTTCTTGGATGGCGGTTATGTCTGCTTTGCAGCAGTCTAGGGCCTCCGCTAGTTGCTCGGCTGCACGTGGTCTATGAAGGGATCTAACATTCCACGTGCATATCCGAAGCTCATTGTCCTTAAATCGTTTGCGTGGGTTGTCAACAGTAGATCCGTCCATATCCGAGGCTTATTGATGCTTCGTAACTTAATCTCGCCATTTGCCCCCTTCACTTCGCAACCTCTAGTGAGATTCCCTGATGGCGCCACGGGGAGGCGTAAAGTAGGACTTATTAGCAGAGCTGCAAGATGTTCGGCTGCAGATGCTCATTCTCGTCATTTAAGGAACCAGAACCTGTCGGAAGATGCTACTTCTACGAGGCCTTATACTAATCGTTGCCATTTGTTTATTTATTCTAATTTTATTAATTATTTAGTATTTACTACTTGCTTTCTGTTAATAATTCGTATTTGAATGCTCTACCATTTATCCCATTTGTTCTTCTAAAACACTTTCCCTTCTCTCTGCCTTAATTATAGAATTTATTGTTATTACTCTTGTGAAGGTTTCTTCGAACTTAGTTTTTTACTGTGATATATTGTAATTTTTTGTAAGTTTTATTTTATTTTCAGTAGTAAGGCAACACACCAATTCTCTGTAAATTGTGCAATAGTTACAAAACATGTATAACAAATTTGTGCTACATAAAATAAAAAAAAATAAAAATATATTCGTGTGAGGAATTTGCACGAGATCACTGCTCTTGATAAGCTGACGAGCTGACTTTTCAGTTGAAGGATGACGCTGAAAAATCCTGGAAGCTTTCTTGTGGTTGTTGTTTGCTGTCCAATAATTTTTTAATAATTTTTTAATAACTTTCGCTAAGGCGAAACTGTTTTATCAACGCATGGCGTAAACTGGCCCAACCACCTCGAGGATTGATTCGAAGGAATTGCCAGTACCAAACCAGAGCGGTTCCGGATAGTAAGTGATGGAAATTAATCAATACCTCACTCCAGGTGCAGTTATAAATACATTTCAACACATCGACTCTGAATACATAATCTTTGGCTGAGTATGAGAATCCATCGAATTTTAAGCCCCAACAATCCAAACGCTATGAAAAGCAATCGATTGATCTTGGTTGGCATTGCCTGTCATTTGAAAATATCCTATTCTCGAAGCTATTTAAAGAATTCATGGTCGAAAAGTTTTCTTGGAATAGATTAGGTGCAATACGACTGTGAGATTGCTCTGTTTTTGGAACATGACGGTGTGTAAGCATTTCTTGATTATTTACGTCGTTTTTCTCTCCATCAGTAATTAGAGGTAGCATCGCGTTTTCAACATTTTCTTTTATCAGCACTGGTAGCAACATTCCCAATGTCTCGCTTATAACTTGACGAATATACACGTCCATCTGTATAAAACTTGTGTTTTCTGAGACTAATTCCTGGTTGCTGGGGACTTGGTCGGTCCTGTATTGCTGTCTAAATTTCTGATATTAGCGGTTGGACGATCTTAAGCAATATTGCTTCCAATATCAAAATTATTATTGATTTGTGAAGACGTAATGTGGTGTGTCAGACTATAGTGGTAGAAGTAACCGTACTAATTGTAAAAACTATGTTAGATGGTTGTAATATGTGAGACGGAATAGGATTGTCAGTGCTGTTGTTGACACAAGTAACTGAAGAATTAGTTACGCAAAAGGGTGTAATTGATCTTCTCATTGGAGAATGCATCACAGGTTGGAAACTACTACGTAATGGATTAGATGTCTAAAATTGGATGGATTAAGGCGATCATGAGAATAATGTTAAGCGAAATTGTATGTATATATCAGTACGCTTTCTCTCTTCTTTTACTACCATTGTTTATATTTGGACTACTAAGCCTCTCTTAATGACCTAAATATGAAATTAATTTTGCAGTTCAGTTATTGTGAGCTTATGGTAACTCAATTTTCTAGTATTAATTGTACTTCAATACACCCGGACTCATAAGCGATATTTCTGAATGTTCAACTCAAATAAACTTCAGATTATTTCATTAATACGAGTATGCAGTAAATTGTTTGTATAACTAGTAGACTACACGGACTACAGTTAACATCCGCAAGAAAGTTAGTGGCGGTAGATACACATACGTATGTATGCATAGGTAGATACCGTTTGTGATTCCCGTTATTGCGAAAAAGGGGACCATGTTGTGAGTCTCTTATGCAAGAGTAGTACCTCGTTCGAGCTAAACGTTGGGCATCATATGTAGCGAAGAAGAGGGAAAGTTAAAAGGTGGAAAATACTAATTCCGACATGCTTGCGGTTGCTCAGGCTTAGCTCGTCGGTGGGGTGGGATCTTGCTACTACTCCTTCTTCACTACAGATATATCATGTCGAATAATAAAACTGGGAGTAAAATGAATTGATCGCTGGACAGGTACACATATACCTATGCAGGTCTGATCTACGAGGAGTTAGAATTAAGCACAAAAAAGGTAAAGGAGGTTGTACGTATCTCAGGATGATGTTGTGGATGATTGAAACATCTAAGGAATACCTTAAAGCCCCTTTTTCATACCTACACTGCCTTAATCATCTTACCGATTCCCATCGCTTCTAGTTATCACATAATAAACCGAGATAAACGAAAAGAAATACCTTAGATTCATCGGAAATCTTTTTGCTGGACAAGGTTACATTTTATTAAAAAGGAGTGGCAATTACTAACATTATTCTAATATATATATTTAAATACAAGAATAAAAGAAATTCACTTTGTTTTTAATTTCATGTAAGGTAGCGACCGCGAATTCAAACTTATTATTAATATAAAAATTCTCATTTTATCAGGCATGTAGATATCAGTTTAGCATTAAGGTAAACGTATTATAACGATTCTTTTATCGCCTGTTAGCCAGATCACGGTTCTTGTACCGTGACTCAAAGGAGTATTGCTAGTGGAACACTAGAACACCCACATACTAAGAAGACTATGATTGGCTCAGCCCTTCACGCAGACTCACGTGAAGAAAAATAAGTCTTTAGTAGCTGAGTTACAAGCATAATAATTTTTATTCGAAATTGAACTGGGTATTTATACAAAAAATATTGCTTATTCTACGTAAATGACAATGTGCACAATGGAAACATGATATCTAATGTATGTTCAAGGTTAATAATTGCTGACAAAGGAATTTATTTCAAATATTGAACTAAGTTACAGTCTGGCTAACAAGTTATTATTGATGACCTTACAACTACAGTGAGAGTCACAAGTTAAATACCATTTTATTACTAAAACATTTGCTTAAAAGTAAACATCCTGTGTTAAACGTTGGTCATGATACTAACGGGTTGCCTTATTCTGGGTACTGGTATTGGTATTGACATGGTAGCCGTCTTTCTGCAACTACTCGAACTATGTTTCCAGAATATATACATGACAACTTTTCATTCTCTATAGCAACTTCATCCTTGACAAGTGGAGCCAGTTTGTGTATTGGTCGCTTTATAACTCCCGATTTTGCAAGAACATCTGCTACTCTGATGTGACCGTCAGTTCCGGCATATACCGTAACAATTCTGCCAAGTGGCCACTTCATGATCGGAACATTGTCGTCTTTGATGATGACCACCGTGCTGATTTCAACGTTTGTCGATGAAATCTTCCATTTATTCCTGTGCTGTAGATCGTTTAGGTACTCCTGCGACTTGCATTTCCAGAATTCTTCTTTGATGTGGGATACTAACTTGAATCTGCTACTAAGACATCCTCGGAGTGGTTCCGCATAAGGATCAGCTAAAGCCCGTAGCGGTTCCCCTATAAGAAAGTGACCTGGAGTTAACGCAGTCATGTCATTCGGATCGGTGGACATATGGGTTAGCCAACCCCATAAGCGGAGCAGCAGCGATGCAGTAAAAATGGGAAACTCGTTACGCATAAGTTCGTATAACGAGGAAAGGGTTAATAAAAGGATAAGAAGAAGAAGAAGGACACATGGGTTAATGGCCTTGAGTTTAGAATGGCTTCTGCATCTACACTTAATTATCTGCATCTTAAATTATTATTCCTTATATGTTAACGAAGCTGATGCGATTTTTTGCTGGAGCAGATACTTTGCCGATTTAACTGCCGCTTCCCACAGACCTCTGAAATGAGGTGCTGTTGGGGGAATAAAATGGAACTCTATTCCCTTCGAGCTACAAGTGGATGATATCTGGTCATGAGCTTGGGCTGATTGTAGTTCAGTCAATTGATTCCTCGCGCCGACGAAGTTGGTGGCATTATCACAATAAAGATTTTTACAGTGCCCTCGGCGACCAATAAACCTCTTTAGCGCACCAATAAACGCGTCTGTGGACAAAACGCTCGCGACTTCAATGTGTTTGGCCTTCGTACTGAAACAGCAGATTATTGAAAGATAACTCTTTTGTGGACGACTTTCTCTCGGGCGGTAATGAATCCAGATTGGGCCACAGAAATCTACTCCGCAATTGATGAATGGACGTGCTGGTTGCACTCTGTGTGGTGGTAAGTTACCCATCATCTGAGAGTACATCTTAGGCTTAGCCTTGATGCAGTGTGTACATTGCTGGACGATTAAACGTGCTATATTCTTTCCCTTGATAGGCCAGAAACGTTGTCTAGTTATAGCTAATAAAGCTTGAGGTCCAACGTGAAAATTTTCGGTGTGTATGTCCGTCATCAACATTTTTGCATAGGGGTGGGTATAAGGTAACAATATTGGTACTTCGCGTCATATGATAAATTGGCCGCTTGTAATCTGCCTCCCACACGTAACAGTCCTCCTTCATCTAGAAATACGGCAAGTCCAAGTAATGCCCTTTTTTTGTCCGATACTGATATTTCTTAAGGCGATTGATATCCGTTTTGAATTCACATTCTTGAGCATATTTAAGTATAGTTTGAAGAGCATTGTCCAATTCTGTAACTGTCGTTGGCCATGAATGACGAGAACTCTGCCGGTTTCTGCCACAATGTGACTGGTAAGACCCACTTTTAATTAAATCAACAAATCTTAAGCAGTAAGCTGTTATATGCTGAAATTTACGAAAGGAACTTGAATGGTTAATTCCTTCAATAAAGCTCAACGTTTTGGCGGTCGTAATTAATAATGATGTCTTTTTTTTTCAATGTCGGTTGAATGTGGATGTTTGAATGGTGGCCATATTGGTTCCTTATAATGTAAGAATGTGGACCCGTAGAACCATAAATTGTGATTCCGTAGCTTTTCTGGGCTAATTCCCCTTGACAGTACATCTGCTGGATTCTCGGCTGATTTGACATGTCTCCATTGTGTGCTGCAAGAAAGACGCTGAATAGCTGCTATCCGGCGATCAACGAATGTTAGAAATGATTCTGGACTGATAACCGTGTCGAGCTGGTAACATTTGATGAGTAGGTTTGAATCAGCTCTCCACCAAATTAAATGGTATCGCCTATCATCTTCCTTCAGGTTTATCTGGCGATACAGATTTTGAATGTCGGCCTTGATAACATATTTCGGCAACCTGAATCGTAGAAGAGCTGTAAATAGTTCGGCTTGTATTGTTGGCCCCGCGTACATGATGTCATTCGAGGAGATGTTGTATGATGATTTTGTTGATGCATCAAAAACTACGCGTAGCTTTGTGCTGCTACTGTCTGGCTTTATCACACAATGATGTGGTAAAAAGTAGTTCGGTGTTGGAACGGAGTTGTAATCGACTTCCTTCATATGTCCTAGCTCAATATACTCGCTCATTAATTTGACGTATTGATTACATAAATCGGTTTTTTTCATAAATTTCCGTTTTAATGCTTAGAGCCTAGTTAACGCAATGCCCATAGTCGCACCGAACCTTTCTGGATCTTCTGCAAACGGTAATATTACAACGAATCTTACGGTCATATCTCGTTCAAGGGTAGAATGTAATAGTTCTTTGCATCATTGTTCTGCCAATGTGTGGTTCGACTGAACTTCCGGTAGCTTTTCTACCTCCAAAAACCTTTCCATGGATTGCTCAAGAGAATCATCTTCCGTGTAGATGCACAACGTTGCGGCTGACAGAGATGGTCCACTAATCCTTCCAGTGACAATCCATCCAAGAACGGTGTTTTGCGGTGATGGCACACTCTCCCAACCTTATTTGCCCGATACTCAGAAGCTGGTGGTAGTATTCTGCTCCAATAAGTAAGTCAATTTGACTTGGCTTGTTGAATCGTAGGTCTGCTAATTTGATGTTTTCTGGTATTCCCCATGTGGATACGTCAAACATTTGTGATGGTTGGGGACACACTATTTGTGACATAATGATTCTCTCCATTCTTGTTGAAAAATGTGATGCTTCAGAGGCTACCTTGATGTTAGCTCTAAAATGTGAATTTCGCCTTGATTGTCCAATACCATTTACCATCGTTGGTAATATAGCTGATGATCGCCCTTGCAGGACATGCACCTTACTTTTACTGGTGAAGTTACTGTGAATGCCTTTGACAAGGGGTGTCGTTCACGTGGCTCTTTTAAGTGGATCTTGCCATTCTTCCCTCCTAATGCCTCTAATGACTGAAAGCGGGTTTCCAGAAATAACATGAAGTTGTTCAATGTGGGCAGTGATTTCGTTTCTTTCAAAGACTGTTCCCACATTGTATATGTGTTGCGGTCCAACCTATGTAATAGTATGTGTAACAAAAGTAGATCCCAGTTTGTTGTATCCACGTCAAGAGCTTGTAAACTTAGTAGACATTCCTGTTTTGTGTCGTGAAGTCCCTTAATCTGAAACGGACCTTTGGTTTGAATTGTTGGCTGTGACATCAATTTATTAAGGAGAGCCGTTACAAGTAGTCGCTTATTTTCATAACGATCTGTCATGATCTTCCATGCAGCACTGTAATTGCTGTCAGATGTTGTGAAATGACGTAAGAGCTGCTCGGCCTCTCCTGTAAGGGTTGTATTCAAATAAAACATTTTCTGGCACTGTGGAATTTGTTGCTTATGAATCAATTCAGTAAAGAGATAATTGCCGTTGAATCTCGGCAAAGTAAATCTTGGCAAATTAAGATTTGAACTCGCTGCGGTTGTCAATGTAGCCGGCTGAGCCCTTAACTCGTCTTTTTTGCTGGACAACTTGATTAAGCATTGTTGAGTCTGTTTCTCCAAATCTATGTATTCTGGCATTTTGTACCCAAATGCTATGGGATCACCCTCCTATTCTCCTATTTGATACTGAAGATCTTCTAACTGGAGCCAATAATTGTGTATGCTCTCTATCTTCAGTTCATAGAATGCCTTTGAGCGATCTGCGGTTGTAACATCTAAGTTAATAATCAGACTTTAAAGAGTGCAGGCAATCATTTGTTGTCTTCTGATTAACTTATGAATCTCTGATATGGATTCGTTGGTTGGTTGGGAGGTGTTTCGGGTCTGTGGTGTGTGCTTCACATTTGCAGTGTTGTCAGTGGTCGTCAATGAACCTCCTGCCTTGGTATCAGTGTCCTCTGTTTCTTCAAATTCCACATCTTCTATAGCTTCTATAGCAAGAATCCACTTGATTTCCTTGTACATTAGTTCTACCTTCTTGAAAGTCTCCCCTGCTATATGGGGAGTGTCATATTTAAGCACGTCTTTTATGGATTCATGGTTATCCTTGAATTGCTTCCAAATGACGCTAATTCGTTCTTGTTTCTCTTATTGATAACACCTAGTTTTTCTTGAAGCGCTATCCTTTGAGATATTTACCTTGAGCTTAGCTAGCTCATCTGCCAAGGCCTTTTGCCAAGCAACGATGAAGGCAACTTCTATTTGGTCCATCTCGGCCCCTAGATGCCTCTTATTGTGCCTGAATGTTGTTCGGTGGCTGTAAGACCATTATTGACGATATTGTAAGCCCTGGCAAACGCTATGTTTTTTTTCAAATTTGTGCTTGTATCACGTCGAGGTCACCAAAAATGCAAGGATTACTTTATCGTATGTTGGCCAGATCACGGTTCTTGTACCGTGACTGCCATAAGTATTGCTAGTGGAACACTAGCATACCCACACACTAAGAAGACTATGACTATCAGCCCTTCACACACACTCACGTGAAGAAAAATAATTCTTTAGTAGCTGAGTTACAAGTATAATAATTTTTATTCGAAATTTAACTAGGTATTTATAAAAAAATATTGTTTATTCTAAGTAAATGACAAAATGCAGAATGGAAGCATGATATCTTATCGACTACAAATGTGGCAAAATGTATGTTCAAGGATCAAAACAAGGGTATGGCCCTCAAGGTTGGGGGTCGTGCCGTCGGGGTATCTTCCCGATCATGAAGAAAATATCCAGTTATGAGAGAGACGCAACCAGCCTTGGATAACGAAACTCCTAAAATGGCAACCAGACCTGGAACGTGAATGAACTATGATATTAGAGTTTCACCCGGAATGTAAGAACACTCTACACCACAGGTGCCACTCAAAAACTTGAGTCTGTCCTCATGCGGTAAAAGGCAGACATTACCGCGATCCAGGAGATACAATGGATAGGATCAGGTATGATGAACAGAAAAAGTTACGACGTTTATTACAGATGCAACAAAAGACTGCATGTATAAGGATGTGGATTCGTCATGGGAAATCGGCTTAGGACGAAAGTAATTGACTTCAAGCCGATAAGTGATCGCCTTCCTGTGATCCGCATCAAAGCTACTTTCCAAAGCATATGCCTAATATGTGCACACTCTTTTACCGACGAGGCTGACGATCTTATCAAGGAGGAGTTCCTTGACCTCCTGAATGGAGCTAATGGAGCCTGTCCGGAGTACGATAGAAAAGTTGTACTAGGGACTCCAGTGCTTAAGTCGGAAAGGAAAACATGTTTGGCGGGTTAGTTGGTAAGCACAAAATGCACGAAACGACAACAGACAACGTCTACCCACTAATCGATTTTGCAGCAGCTCGTAATACGATGATAAGTAGCACTAGGTTTCCAAGGCTAAGGATCCACGCTGCAACCTGGCGCTCTCCAGACGGTCAAACCGCCAACCAGATCGACCATGTGCTAATCGATGCGAGGCACGCATCCAACATCCTCGACGTGCACGCATTCCGAGGGGCAAACGTCGACTCCGACCATTTTCTTATCGCGGCTAAATTCAGAGCTCGACTGTCCAACGAGAAGAAGCTGCGAACCGCCCAGAAGAAGAAATTCGACGTTGGGCGCCTTAGCACGCCTGGAATAGCCAGAGTCTACAGAGAGCGCCTGACTATGAGACTCTCCTCTGTGCACTCAACTACCACAAACGCCAACTATAAGTGGTGCCAGTATCGCGCCATCATCAAGGAGGTAGCCGAAACCACTGTGGGGTGCCAGCCACCTTAGAGAAACAGCCGGTGGTATGATGGTGAATGCGTTTACAGGAAAAAGGTGACAGAAGATGCACACAAGAAAGTGCCGCAGCGCAAAACAAGGGCAGCGAGAGAAGAATATCGATCCAGGAGAAAGAGTGTTTAAGCAGCATTTCCAGCACCTGCTTAATGGACATCATGTAGAGAGAGTGATAGGGCAAGAAGAGAATCCACGTCTACACAATGAAGAACCAGTTCCACTACCTAGCATAGAACAAGTTGGCTAACCTATGAAAAAGCTTAAGAACTACAAGGCGCAGGCTCTGAAGACTTACCAGCGGAGCACTTTAAATACGGTGGTAACGTTTTGTTAGGGAGCATGCACCGAATCATCAACCAAGGATGCGTGGAAGAAAACGTGCCCGATGACTGGACTATCAGCTCCATATGCCACACAAAGCGTATTTATGAGCAAAGTCGTTGAAATGGAGTTCGTGAAGGTCTTCGACAGACATTGTTCATATGCGAAGACACTTCACGTCGTCATGCAGGCTCTCAGGCTTTGCTTAGTTTCGTTAGGGATCCGTTTTGAATGGTAAATGGAGGAGAGTTGTTAAGGCAAATGATGCGCAATTGTGTTTCATTGCAGAGGGTACAGGGCCAAACTTTCAGAGCAACTAATGGAAAATTTCCCCAAGGAAAGTTTAACGACAAACCGACCATTTTCTGTGTGTGGGTTGGACTTCTGTGGACCAATTGGGAATTCATGGAAGATTCGGGGAAAGCAACCCCATAAAACCTGCATTGCAGTGTTTGTTGCATTGAACTAGATGCGGCGATGAAGCGGTTGATAGGTCCAAGGGGTTGTCCAATCAAAATCTATTGCGACAAAACAAGTAAACTTTGTGGGACCCATGATAAGATTGTTACAATTCCGAAGCCAGTTTTTTGCAAATTGTATTCAAAATAATGTTTTAAATTGCGCTCAACTGAGTTCAACTTCATCCCTCCCAAGCGTCTCACTTTAGAGGGCTTTGGAAAGCTGCAATAAAGTCAAGAAAGGGGCTGTGTACAAAACCTGGGGCAACGCGCTTTTGACGTTTGATAAATTGCCGATATCACTGGCACCTATTTGAGACCTATTTCTCCAATGTCTTCAGAGCTCGCTGATGTCAGTGCACTGACTCAAAACAACTCTTTGATTTCATCTCCTATAAACTCCTTTAATGAACCAACTTTTATATATATATAAATATTTTTTTTTTAATCTAAAAATTGTGTGTTTGCTTTTCCCCTCCAATTGTATTCTTCACACCCATAATCAAAGCCACCTCAAATAAATCCTATACAACCAAACAATGGAGTCGTTGTGGAAGCTTCAATTCTGAGAACATGTTAAGTCTGCTCTTTTAATTATTAACTGTTTGAAGGAACATTTTCAGTTTGCAGTGAGACTCGAAAAAGTGCTTTCAGTGCGACTTGTGGCATTATCCAATTTGGTGTACTAGAACAAATTTACAAGTTAAAATTCGGATTGGAATTGCATGAAAAAAATTGTTTAAGAAATTATTGTTTTTGAACACATATTGAATTAGAACTCGGAAAGAACCCATATAGGTTTGGTTTTCTCCTCAGAGGAGGATGGAGTGGTTCGATAGGTGAAGCCCTAAGAACGGTATGGAGACTCACGGCGAACCAAGAGCCCAGGGTGCGACAGGAGGTCCACCAGGAAAACCGTTGTCGGAGCCCATAGGCTAGACCGGAGACTCGCAACGGGCAGCATCAGACAGGACGTCTGAAAGTCGCCGACGGGTGGGGATGGACTGTCCTTTCAAGCCAGACACCCCAACACGATGATAACGGGTGGAGGAAGACGATCTCCGGAGCTTACACCTGAACAAAAGACATGAAAACAGAGGCTTAAGGATAAGCACATCTCGCAACCGATGTAGCCACAAATACCAGCCACACATCATGCACTCGATGTGGATGCAGCTAGCTAGAAAGCTAGCAAACCAAACGCTCAATGGGTGAAGAGATGACGATCTCTTTTATAGCTACACCCCAACGATGGAGCAACAGAGGAGCAACATAGGAGTGCAGGCGGACGGCCAGTATAATAAGACACATTCCAACGTCGTACATTTTTCAAAGTTCGGTTCGATGGATGATGGCACGACGCACCTTTTGCGGCCAGCACCCCGTCGATGCAGCACCAAGGAAACAGCAGAGACTGTAGGCGGACGGACAAGTTATGAGACAGCCTCCATCGTGAGAAACATACGCACATACATATAAAACATACAAACAACAATTAGCGATAGAAAATAATAATAATAACAACAACAATAACATAAACATAAACAATAACAATAGCAACAAAATAGCCAACTGGCGAAATGAGGTGGCCAGAAAAGTCCATAACATAAGCAAACACGATATGAAAAAAAATAAATCCACCGGAGTAAGTAGTGACCCCGAGTAGAGTAGCACAGAGACACATGTACTTAGCTTTGTTTGGGGGGGCGATCTAGAGAATCCTAACCTGATTATACCCACACAACCTTCCTCCTTCGTCCCAACACTCCATCTTCGTCGATCGGACTGTCGCTCCTTCGCGTTGGTTTTGATTTGCAATTTTGTTTAGTGCAAAGGGGGAAAATACCCGGACATCAGAATTTCCACGATAAATAAGCTAGCATTGGTTGTTGCCGATAAAGTTTTAAAAATTGAAATTCAGATGTCGCAATGTATGCTAAAAGAAATGATTTTGTTTTATGAACGTTGGCAGATTTTCAATAAAGGATGCGTTCGTTAATTGTGTGTTTGTTTTTGCTCGAACTAAAAACTAATAAAGAGAAAAATCCTTTATGTTTAACTTTTTTGTGAGATTTAAACAAATTTATTACTTTTGTTACTTAATTCTTAAGTTTCAGCACAAAAATATTTATTTACACGTAGAGTTATACAAAACACATATACATATACATTTTTTTATGTATTGCTCAGGCCTATAAACTAAATGCGAGGTAATAAAAGAGAAGAGGAAGATTTATCCGCTGCTTAAGACATCTCAATTTATTGCTATTGTGAATAATTTTCTGACAACAAATTGATAAGTGCAACTGCAGTTTATTCAGAAATAAGTCAAAAGCAAGAGATGGATCATCCGAGCTGAAAACATCTTCCAAGAGTTCAAAATTTAGTTGAGTTTTAAGTTTAACGAAGTCAATTTCGCTACACTTCTTACTTTGTAACTGTTTGATACGAGAAACACTGTAATCTAGTTGAATGGTAGTTAAGCAATGGTCAGTAATTTTGATGTCATAGACAGCTGCCTTATATTTTACAAGGTTGTTTCTATGAGGTCTTATAAGTATATGGTCTAAGCATGACTTGAATCAAGTTGGCTAGTTAAGAGCACAATCAAAACCAAAGGAAGCGAGGAACGATAAAAACTTGTCAGTATCAGATTTGTTAGATAGAATATTGATATTGAAGTTACCTAACAATATTATGCTGCAGCTCAAAGAGCCCCATAATTCATCCAAAAAGGCATTGACATTATACTTATGCAATATATATACACATGGAAATCAATAACGAGTACCAGAAAATTCACAAGAAATAACAATAATATCAGCACTTTCCATTTCCCGAATGGTAACTTCACAACCAATTAAATCATTTTTGTAGAACGCACCTCTGGATGCGTAAGAATGGTTACAATCGGCTTCAAAATTATAACTTGGAATTTTATGATTATCAATTTCATTTTGTTAAATCCAAGTTTCTAAAAGAAATATTAAATCAGGCGAAAAACAAAAAAGACCCGAATATTGCTGATTGTTTAGATGATATATACAAAAACAATTACAGATGGAAGATGAAAAACTATTATAACAACATATTATATCACGAGGATTAAGAAATGAATAATTTTGTGACATTATAGAATAAAATACTTACATTTAAATGTTGCTAAGCTTAGTTCATATGCCCTTTTTAACAATACTCTGGAATAAGTAACCAGACGGTCATTTATGTAAACATTGTTGCTGCCAATGTTGCCCCTGCTGTCATTGCCATTAACAACACTTGACGAAGATGACTTTCGATTCTCACGCATTTTATGCATCACAGCAGAAAAAAGACAAAATTAAAGACTTTAACTACGACAGAAAATTTAAAATTGAAATAGGAGTTATTAATTGTGCGTGTGACCCCATCAACACTTACACAAATACTAAACATTAGCACAAATGCTCGTACTGAGTGGGAGCGAACTCCAATACTGAAGAATTTAGTATGACTGGGTACAATTCGAAACAATTGAAACGCATGAGAGGCCTAGTTGGACACGGGAGCACACACTAGCAAAGTTGCGAATCGTGTAACTAATAAACCCCGTTGTTGGGTCGCTAGAGCTAAATGAATAGGAGAATAATTGTGTGTAAGAATGTGTGCGTGAGTCTGGCGGGAGTTTGTGCAAATAAAGAAAGGAACTGGAAGTCACTTTGGAGAAGACCAGCAAACCGAAAAGGTCAAGCTGAGGTTTTCAATTGGTGCGAAATTTGTTGGATTGCGAAAAGCAATATTTTTCTGTCTTTTCAAGTTAGTCTAAATAGAGTAGTTTCATTTAAATCGAATAGTGTTTTTCTGGCGAACAGAAGAGAAAAGGAGGAAAAGGAAAGACATAGAATCAGGATAAGATAGGAAGGACTGTACCAAACAGACCTTTTATTGCTCAAGGGAGCAACAAGGCCTTTATGTGCGATACGAGAAGAAAAGTCCAGATGATGTTCTACAGAAGAAATACTGGCTGCGAAACGTGCGGACTATGCAAAACCTGGGGTTATCGAGGCAGTCACGCAGTCACGCAGGCACTGTGCAAAGGGGATATCCATATTTGAGTGATATTCCACTTGCGACATCTAGGGATGCTAAGTGAAGTACTCGTATATTAATTGGATTATACAATCAAAAACTTACGTTGGGTATAAAGACAAAGGAAGGAAAGTGGATTGATCCAGCTGTTATTGTTTGATTGGCGGCCAGATATACAGAGTACACACAGTACTATAGGACTATACCATATATACAAAGTGTGTGATTTTGATCTTGAGCTGGAAGATATGGTGAGGCAACACTATGCTTTGGAAGGTGATGGGCTTGTTGGAGATTCCTACTACACAGCGGAGTAGTTCCGTGCTAAGAAGGTGTATCCTCAGTGCATAGGAAAGGCGATTCCTTTGATGTGGCACTATAGTAATGTTTTCTTTCCAAACAGCTATGCAAATGCCTTAAGACCACAGGAATGCCTCGAAAGGAAACTTTTTAAGGACCTTCTTTTCTCCAATTTGTTCAGTTAACGAATTGATGAAGAAATGTTACGCCAAAAAATCAAAATAAGGCTGGAAAGATCCGTATAATTTGGGATGCTGCTGCCTCAGTCCAGGAATTTCACTTAACAGTATGCTTCTCAAAGGTCCTGCTGAAGTGAAGGCACCCACGGAGGTGCTTTTTGGGTTTCGAAATAAGACGGTATTGTTTGTCCAGTCGGAAGTATTTGAAGAGAACCAGCATTCTCAACGCGTCCTGTGGGGGGATGGAAACGGCAACCAAAACCCGAACATTTAAATTACGAGAGTATTAACATTTGGCGCTAAGTGTTCTCCAAGTATTGCACAGCACGTGAACATGTTGGACAGCGTTGATACTGTGGAAGAGGCCACCTAGGTATCTAAGGATGTTAAGTTTGTTCATTCAAAGTCTGGCTTTAATATTCGTGAATAACTCTCAAACTGCAACGATGTTTAACGGTCTTGGAGCAACAGTCTTTCAATGCTTTGAAGATACTGACAAATATGGAAAACAGTGTTAGTTCAAATAAAGTATTTGGACTTTGGTAGAACACTAACGTAGTTTTTTTGGGATACACTTCGCGATTTTCTATCGTCAGGACATCGACTTCCGACGAAAAGGGAGCTACTGAGGGTTCTAATGTCAGTAGTTAACCCTCTAGGATTCCTTTCCTTTTCGTATGGTGAAGCTAAACGTTTTAGTGCAAGTTACCTGGCGATCAGGAATCGGATGGGATTAAGAGATTCCAATTAAGTTACGAGGAAGTTGAGAGAGTTGGCGATCTTAAATACCAAAGGTAAAAGAAGAGCAGATACCTAGGTATTGCTTCCCGGCAGGCTTCAGTAAGACGGCTACAGATCAGCTCCGTGACTTTGTTTACACCAGCGGAAATGCGATGGCAGAAGTAGCATACTTTCGCTTTAGTGCGGGCGGTTTGGTAGCATGCTCTCTGGTAAGCTCCAAGAGTAGAATGTCACCTCTAAGACATCAATTCCTCGATTAAAGCTACAAGTAGCTCTGTTGCGATCCAAGTTAGCAGACTTTATAACAAACAACATAAATTGACAGTTCAGCGAAGTTCCATTAGTTAAGGTTGAGCGGTTTTCGTTGCCGATGCCCACAAGCTAAACAAGTAACTCCCAAGATGAGACCGTCACCAAAGGCCCGACTATTTGCCTATACTCTACCATTGAGTTACATCGGTATCCACTATTTAGGCCTTCTAATATAACTTTTGGTAGGTGGATGGGGAAACTATCACCTGTTCGACAGTCGGGGCCGTACATATTGAGTTGGCGCACGGCTTGTCATCGGATTCCTGCATCATGTACATCCGAATCTTAATAGCTCGACGAGGTAGTCCAAGAGAGGTGTATTCAGACAATGGCACCACTTTTAAAGTAGCCGAGAGGGATCACCAAGAAGCTTTTTAGGAACTTGAGCCAGCGAAGGTCAAAGAAAGGTTTATGAGTCCGGATATAAAATGCTTTTCAATACTTTCAATACTTCTGCAGCACCACATACGTGCGGCAGCTGGGAGAGGCTCATAGCATCTATCAAGAATGTTCTCAAAGAGGTTATGCACAATCAAAGGCTTACAGACGAGATGCTAGAGGCAATTCTTATTGAAATTGAAGGAAACTCATAGGCATAAACTTATGTTCCCGTGGAGCTCGGTAATCACAAAGCCATTACACCAAATCATTTCTCATCGGATGGTGGTGAACCCCCAGGAAGATTTGACGGCAAAGACCTGCTTCTACCTAAAGCGTGGCGAAAGTGTCAGCACTTAACGAATCACTTCTGGGTAAGAGAGTATCTATTAACTCTTACCAGGACGTAGAGATGGTTTCAAATATTGTTTTCGTGATAGATTAGAATCAACTAAGAGGTTCTTGGCCAAAGGATTTAGTTGTTGGTTCCGTTAAAGGCTAAAGATGCTTTAGTTATCAGAGCGACAATCAAAACAGCATGTGGACTATATGACCAACCAGTAGCACCACTAGTGGTTTTTTATGTCAAGACGCAAGATTAAGTAATTACCTGCAAGGGAGTGGAGTACCTAGAGGGGAGAGATGTTACTGACAGTTTATTGTATCCTGTCGGACACCTCCACAGAATGAATTTACATCATCATTTCGTGCTTTTTGTTTGTTGATGAGAAACGTAAAGCGGCCGTTTTCTGTTTTTAGAAATTGAAAAAAGAGACTCACTTTTTTCACAGTGTCACACTTGAATTTATATAGTGGATCTTGAAATTACTTTCAAAATTATTCTTGTTAGTCTTGGACTATTGTGCTCGGTTTGTTATTCTCAAAAGGTTTGGTCTTAATTCGGTGCCGCTAATATAGCACGTTCACTGAGCTATTGATGGTTTCTGTAATTTCTTGCGATATCTGGGAAGACTTGGTGTATTAGCTCGTCTGTAGTTGCCGTGAATACACAGAAATCTGGTGGCAATGTGATACATTGTGTGGCCTCATCGATAGTCATTTTACCATTTCCAATATCCAACAATTGTTTTGCAAAACGTTTAGCGGATCCATTATTTTGCAATTTTATACGCATATTGGCGGGAAAGTTCGAGAATCTTTGCGACCGAAAATTTCCACTTAAAATAAAGGGAAAACTCTACACCACGGTTGTTAGACCAGCTCTTATATACGATTCACAGTGCTGGACAATGTACGAAGCGTTTAAAAACAAAATGACGGCAGCGGAAATGAAAATGTTAAGGATGTCTAGTGGAGTCACTTAACGCGATTGCATTAGATCTACGCGTATAAGAGGAAGTCTACATATAAAGAATTCGGTAACCGAACAGCTTGAAGCGAACAGAATAAGCTGGTATTGCCACGTTCAAAGCAGATCTGCGAAAAATCCGGTTAAAAAGGCACTATCTACTACGGTCACTCCAACTGTAAGAAAACGAGGTCGAAAAAAGAATTCCTGGATTTCTCGGATGGCAAATGCGCAACAACGCCTGGGGCTAACCACTGAAGCGATCCAGGACCGAGTATTATGTATACGCGTTCTGAGGTCTGCGACATTAGCCAACCCCATAAGCGGAGCAGCAGCGATGCAGTAAAAATGGGAAATTCGTTACGTATAAGTCGTATAACGAGGAAAGGGTTAATAAAAGGATAAGAAGAAGATGTAAGCTTTGTTTCTGCACATGTCGCCATAAAACGCACCGAAAAGTCGTTTGTTTCCTCTTAAGTATTTCAATGTGCGATGCAGCGCTTCCAATGATTTTATGTGCGCCATTGTACATTCATCCCATATGATAATCTGGCATTGTTGGAGTACTTTACCCATTCCAGAATTTTTGGTGATATTACATATTGGTGCCTCAATGGTTTGCACGTTTGACAGTAATATTAGTTCAGAATGCACTGTTCGACTACTTTCCAAAAGTGTAGCCGCAATTCCAGATGAAGCGATAGCGAATGCAATGTAATTTCGAGATCGTATGGTTGCAAATATAAGAGAAATCAGAAATGTTTTGCCTGTACGTTCAGGCACATCTATGAAATACAATTCACCGCATTGTCTTGTAATTTCATCCATAATCGTGTCATACACTATGCGTTGTTCTGGACTCAACTTCGACATTAAAATGTGTTGCTTGTTTCCAATCGCGATCGAAAAGGTTGACCAATGCTTTGTTAGCGAATGCCACACATATATCCTCAATCAAAACCAATGCTTCATTATAAATGTCTGGTGTGAATTAAATGTCCGGATTTAGATTTGTGGTAAGCAATTGGTGTAGGATGTCTTCACTCATGTAGTCTTTATATTTTTCCCACAAATCTTTAGGATTGAATGGGGAGCATGTTGTCAATAAAAAAAACACTGTGGCGCCTGCAGCCCGGTATGGGCCATGGCCTAGCTTCTTGACACTCATTCGTGTTGCTGATGTTTTCATTTTTGTCACATCTGAGCGGGGCCTACGGTTTATCGCCGAGTCCGAACGGCACTCTTTATAAGCTTTTTCGTGGGCACTTTTACATTCGGGAGTTTGCCATTGCCCGCCGAAAGGGGATGGCAATTTTGAAAAATTGTTGGTGACCCAGCCTTGAATCGAACCCTGCGTGATAGTCCAATGAGCTAACTATCACGCCATCGCAATCGCATGTTGTCAATATGATAATGTACGTATTAGCTTTGGTCGAGCACTATTCGATACATCAGCAAGTGAAATGCCCCAATATACATCATTTAATTTAAGATGTAACTCTTGGCAAGCCTCACGATAAGTGGTGCACACTCGACCGTTAACTGCTCTCAATTCTTAGAAGGATGTGGGCCCACGCACATTGATTAGCGGTAATCGCAAGTAAAAACATTTTGCATTGTTTGGGTCAACAGTGTACAGACGGCCTAGTGCGTCGGTCGAATACAAACTGGAATATCCTTCAACTGCTTGACCTTGCTTACGACATTGAAACTTTTTCGCTGACGTGTTCCATATAAAATATGTCGATACTTTTTAGTAAAGTAACGTTCTCGCAAACGTATCTTCCGTACATAATGCAAAAAATGCAGTTAAAGATGTTGGCGGCGGTTACAATGCCCTTGTTTGTACACTTTCTATTGTGAAATAGACGCGCTGTCCATATTCAAGGTACACTGTCAAATGGACAACTGTTCGATGTCGTTCATGGATTGGAAATCATAAACTGCGCCATACTGCTACATTGCTACTAACGTAGCGTCCTAGTTGATATTGATTGATTTCATCGATAGGAGCAGTGGCGTTTCCAACTCCGAAACCACCATGTCGCTTCCTTTGTTGACATATTTGCAAATGTACTTCATCGATTTGACAGAATTGCAATACTCGACATTGATATGTCGGGTGACAGTTGCCAAGAATCAAAAATAACTGGGAGTTTTCACTAATTCCCGATGTGGATTCGTTTAACCTCCAGGTAGCACTTTAAGAGGCAGCTAAACTTGGGAAATACCAACAAAACGAAAAGCCGAGCACCACGTGATTTTCGGTTAAAATCACGAAACCGAAACGAAAGGAGAGAAAAAAATACCGAACTGAAAACAAAAAGAAAGGAAAATATTCCCCCGAGAAAAAGAAAACAAAGCCAATGAGAAATAAAAAAACGGGGTTTGCCAACACGTTATAAAACCTCCGTTGGAGCTCGACGATTTATTAAACTTCCGTAGCGATACTCTCGTCGTCTCCCTTTTCCCTTCCTGTCATTTCCTTCCGTTCACAAAAGAACTCGCGACTTTAAACTACTTTTTTACATTTCTTAAAAACCGAAAAAAGTTGCTTCTCGCAATTCAACAAAAACGCACAAATCAAAAAACTCTAGTCTGACCGCCAACTTTTCTTGCTGGTCGTCCCAAAAGTGGCTTCCAGATCTTTTTGATTCCACAAACTCCCGCCAGACTCTCACACCCACTCACACACACATTGATTTGGCTCCAGTGGACCCAACAACGGGATTTCCAGCTACACGACTAGCAAACTTTGCTAGTGTGTGCTCCCGTTTCCAACTAGGCCTCTCACACATTCCAATTGTTTCCAATTGTACACTCTCATTGTAAACTCCTCAGACGCTGAGTTCTCTCCCGCTTCCAGTGATAACTGGGAACTCCACTGAGCGAGTTTATGAGAGCTTGTGGATCCTAGCTATGCCAAGTTATTTCCCTAGACATTAGATTCTATCGGAAATGCGAGAAGCAATGTTTCTCTCATTGCTGATCCCCGGGTAATTTTCCCCCATCGAACTAAACTAAATTGCAAAACAAAACAACCGCGAAGGAGAGAGAAAGTCTGATCGAAGGTAAATGGAGTGTTGGGATGAAGGAGGAAGGTTGTGTGGGTATAATCAGATTAGGTGGATATAATCCTAATCTGATTATACCCCGGTCTAGCCATTCTCAAGACCGCCGAAGAAACAAGGCTAAGTATATGTGCCTCTGTGCTACTCTACCCCGGGTCCCTATTTACTCTGGTGGATCGGCGTTCAGATTTGGGGGGACTGACCAATAGCACCATGAGCCCTTCTATTTCTATTTCTTTCTATTTTTGCTAATAAGGCGTCTCGGTCTTCTACAAATGTAAATTTGTAGACTGGGCCTGAACTCAACAACCCTCTGCGTTCTAGCATACGAGCGGATATCAACGACTTCCTCATGGTGTCCAGGGTGCCAATAGGTAACGCAACCCGAATGAAAAAAAACACACTACGTCGAAGATAACCAAAAGGGCAAAATTTCAAAGAAAACACTATGAAACCGAAGACAAATCAAAGTAAGCCCAAACACCGAAAAATTGATAAGAGAAATTCCAAGAAATGTGGCTGGTCACGCTGAAATTCACGACAAGGTAAAAAAAAATCACACAAAAGAAAGAAAAATAAAACCCAACGAGAAAAAAACTCAAACGAAATGGCACAAAACAAAATTATTGCACATATATGTTAAGTATGTTTATACATATATATATGTATATTGTATGTATGTACGTAAAACAAATAGCAAAGTAATTGATTAATAGTTATAAGTATGTATAATATGTGTATATATATCTGTATGTGTGTGTATATATTTATGTTTTTTTATTTATCTCTGTAAATATTTCACTTTGTGCGCCAATTGTTATGTTTAATTCCCAGAAACTGTCACCTTTGCCCCGAATCAAAAATAACGTGGAAAATTTACTTATTCCAGATTTGGGTTCATTCGAACTCCAGGTAGCGCTTTAAGATGCAGCTAAACCTCGGAAATACCACCAAAACAAAAGCTGAGCACCACGTGATTTTTCGCTTGGAATCACGAAACCTTGTAAATACTATGAAAAACTGACAGCCCGAATTACGAAAAAAAGAAAGTTCTTCCCCGACGAAAAGCAACAAAAAAAAAATTAAACACCAGATTTCTCACCACGTTATAACGGCTC
Organism: Volucella inflata; assembly: GCA_928272305.1. Taxonomy (NCBI): domain Eukaryota; kingdom Metazoa; phylum Arthropoda; class Insecta; order Diptera; family Syrphidae; genus Volucella; species Volucella inflata. The sequence goes on along the minus strand of OV743716.1, from coordinate 109,025,180 downwards.
CGTTGGAGCAAGAAGATTTATTTGTTAATTTAGCGGTACACTCGTCGATAGAGTGACCCGCTTTTTCAACCGTCCCGAAAGATTAAAAAGACAAACTAACGGGTCGCGTGTCCCGCATTTTCTCGAGATGTTATTCGCATTCGCGGCTTACCGGAGTCTCTCTTTTCAATATAAAAAAAAAGATTTTTTTTTAACTCCACTGCACTACACTACACTCTACTTATCTGTGTTCCTGGCGGTGCTATGCCCCTTTCTGGCACAGTCTCCTTCCTCGTCCGGCTACTCCTCTACTCTTAGTCCTTCCTTTCTCCCTATCATTTTTTTTGCTTTCGGTCCGCCAGGAAACAAACTCGCTATTTTATAAGGAAAGTCTGCTCTTCTTTAATTTAAAAAAAAAGAAAGATTGGTTCTCGCAATAGCAAAATCAATCGCACGTATAAAAACTTCCAGGGACTCTCTCTGAATGATGGTCGTCAAAAAAGAACTTCCAGATCTTTTCCATTCCACAAACTCCTGCCAAATTCATGCACTCATTCTCACCCACACTCACTCACCCTTACATTCGACCCTAGTGGACCCAAAAACGGGGCTTCTAGCTATACGACTAGCAAACTTTGCTAGTGTGTGCTCTCGTTTCCAACTAAACCTCTCACACATTCCAATTGTTTCCAATTGTACACTCTCATCCTAAACACTTCAGTATTGGAGTTCGCTCCCACTTCCAGTCATGACTGGGAACCCCACTAAGAGAGTTTATGAGAGTTTGTTTATCCTAGCTATGCTCTAGACATTGGAAATAAATGGGAAAATTGCGATCTCCGGGTAATTTTCCCCCATCGAAATACTCAAAATTGCAAAACAACAACAACGCGAAGGAGAAAGAAAGTCTGATCGATGGTCGCTGGAGTGTTGGGACGAAGGAGGAAGGTTGTGTGGGTATAATCCTAACATGATTATACCCCAGTCTAGCCATTCTCTAAGCCGCCGCCCCAAACAAAGCTAAGTATATGAGCCCTTGTGCTAATTTACCACGGGTCCCTTCTTACTCCAGTGGATCGGCGTTCAGATTTGGGGGGAATGGGGGGTCTGACCAATAGCTGGTCATTCCTTACAAATTTTTGTGTTTGTTTGTTTATGTTGTGGGCCCTTCTGCCCGCCTGGTATTTGTCAGTTTGTTGTTATTATAATTTGTTCTTTTATTATTTTTGTTTATATTATTTATTATTGTTGTTGCTCGTTAATGATTGTTGTTATCTGTTATATTGGTGTTATTGTTGTTATTATTTATGTTTATATGTTCCCACGTTGGAGGCTATCTCATAACTTGGCCGTTCCCTCGTTGGGGGAGTAGCTATAAAAGAGGTCGTCATCTCTTCCCCTTAGGTTTTGTCTCTGCATCCACATTGAGTGCGTGATGTGATGCCGGTACTACTAAAGCCTTGTTTTCGTGGCTTTCGTTGGGGTGTAGGTTCCGGGGATCGTCCTCCCCCACCCGTCATCATCGTGTTGGAGTGTCTGGCTATAAAGGACTGTCCGTCCCCATCCGTCGATGGCTTTCAGATGCCCTGGCTGATGTTGCCCGTTGCGAGTCTCCCGTCTAGCCTACGGGCTCCGACAGCGGTGATCTTGGTGGACCTCCTGTCACACCCTGGGCTCTTGGTTCGTCGTGAGTCTCCCTGCCGTCCTTAGGGCTTCACCGACCGAACCACCTCGTCCTCCTCTGAGGGTATCAATAGCCCGTAAACCTATGTGATTCCTTTCCGAGGTCTGTGATCCGTGGGCCAATGGCTGATGGGAACCTGGCTGCCCTCCACCTCCGCCAGAGCTCGGTCTTCGCACTCAAAGAAAAGAGGGAACGAAGGGACAAGTACAAGGAAGAGTATAAACCTTGTTGCGGGAAAATTTACCGTAACAAGCTTCGAGTCTTTGTCAGATTCTGAGGTTTGCAACTGCTTTTTCTTTTTTTGCTTGAGGTGTTTTTCTATCAATCGCTGCTCGTTTGGTAGGCATATTTTATAAGTACAAATCTCAATCTAAAATGCCACTGTTTTCAATATAAAAAATTAGTATTATTCTAAAACAATTGAAAGAAACTTTGTTGACGAATTCTATCGGCAAATCAAATGAAAAAAATACAAAAATTCGGCAAAAGTAGATGAAAAGTATATCCGATACGTGTATTCATAAAACGAATGGACTATCACTGTTTTCAATAATAATGTTTTCCAATCAATTAGAAAAAATTCAATATCGAAAAGCAGAGCAAAGCACTTATGATTTAACTATAGACACGTATGCTACAAAAATTCCAGTTGCCGTATAAAAGAATATTTGTTATTTGCACTAACTCACTAACTCGCACCCGAACTTCTGATATGAAATGAACCCTTTTACTCAATCTTCAACTTCAATTAGCGAAGCTGCTTGTCTAGGATTCTTTTTATCTATTCCAATTGCTAACCTAATGATCAGGTTATCCCACTCGCGACCGGAAACTTCTCATAAATACCCTTTTCATGTCATCGCAGTGCCGATATCATATTGAAAGCAATTAGCAGTAGCCGAGCTATGGTTTTCAGGTCATTATCTTCGCACACTTGTTATAATTACAATAACAAATCAAACTTCTCAAGGATACATTTTTATAATCCAAAACACTATTATATATATTTGAGTGGGTCCATTTGGCATAGTCCAGTATAAGATGTACGAGTATATTAGAATTTGAATTAAAATCCGCTTTGGGCACTGATTTCCCGAGATACGGGTCTATAGTTAATCTGGGAAAACTGTATGAAAAACTCACAAAATCTGAATCGAGTTATTCTCCTTGATATTTAGATCAAGTTTTAAAAACACTGAATAGAAGATTTCGAGTACTTTGGCTCTATATCTCGTCACTCGTGCTTACAATCGGAAAAATGCCTTCACAAAAATTATAGCTTTCAATATTTCTAACAATTTTTCCCTACATTGCTTCTTAATTTTTGCAAAAATAAATCTAAAAATAAACATTTTCCATTGTAACTCATTACTCATGAGTTCGGTCAATATGATTGTCTCTATTTATAAAGTTTTGCATGAAAAAATAAAAATAAATAAAAAAATTCTACCAAAAAAAACCTTTTTCACAGAATTATGAACAAAGTTGCCAAAGACATTATTGCTCTACCTCTTACCATTTAAGAGTCTATAAAGGCCAAACAAATTAACATTGATTTGTATACGTAGAGATTAAAGTACATTGGGCTAAACTTTTACACATCTTTAAGAATTCAAGTACAACAGCCAGTGCCTTGGAAGAGAAAATGAGGACACTACCTTTAGCGTACAAGTCGACAAAGGATAACGCGTACAAGACTGGTGCGAGCCCTTGCATTGCTCCTTACATGGACGAAATGGATGAAATTTTTGGGGATATACCCATCATCTCAAGTAACCATACAATCCACCTTGGAAGCATTTTGTTAATTGAAAGCACAGATAGAATGAGTGAAGACCAGCCGCCGACCTTTTCTCCAACGATTTATAACGTATAATCTTCGTCTTAGGATTCCCCACCAACAACAATTCGCAAAAATAAATCAGCACGTAACTACTATTTTGAGGCTCTTCTTAAAGCGAAAAAGGAAGCGATTGCTGCCAAGCTGGCCGACAAGCAGGAAGATCGTAAAATAAAGCAGGGGCAGCAGGCAGAATTAATGAAGCGGACGGCAGAATCACTCGAAAATAAGTGAAAGCGGGAAGCTAAACTGGAGCAAAAGAAACTGAGTGTTCTTGAGGCTTTATTAAAAAAATATTTAATAATTTTCAGCATTTAGGTAATACATATTAAATCTTTTCTCTTTTTTTATTTTTTTTTGTTTTTTAGAGTACTCCTCTCTGCAAGCAAACACAGGAAACACACTCACAAATTGAAAATCTGCCAAAGCTCCATTGAAATGTAAGTAATTGGAAATATTTTTATCAAGTAGTATGTAAGTAGCTTCTAACGTACATGTTTTCTTTTCCTTATAGCATACGCAACTGTTTTTTTTTTTAATATCGCCAACTGGAAGATTGCACCGAGTGTCTGCCAGTTATTAATTGTGATAATTTGTTTACTTCCTTTCTTATTGTTGTTATGTTCCTTTATTTTTTTGTTACTATGTTTTTGTTATTTATATTTATAATTGTTATATTAATGAAGTTTTTTTGCTCGTTTTGTATATGCATTTTTAATTAATTTATAATTTCAAATCCTATCCCATGCATGTGTTCATAGACATAGCCATAGATAATTAAATGAATTTTAATAAAACTTTTGTTTTTATTTCCTAACTCGCTTTTTTTTAAATTTTCGCTCAAAGAGGTGCTTATTAAAATTTTGAATCAACTTCTAAAATTCTTCTCGAATTAAAAATTAAATTACAAACTTTCGAATTTAATTTTGAATCGCAACTGGTCCTACTAGGATGAACAAGAGGACTTTATTCGTTCCTTATCGCAATTCTGAGATGGCAATGGAATGTTCTGTAAAAAATATTCTATTCTAAGTTATTTTTCTGTTTTGCATCATTTTAAAATCTCTCATATGAATATTTTGGAGCCCTGAAAATAGCCTTTGTTGCTGTGTTTTATAATCCCTATGGTCCCTTCAGCATGCTTGGTAAAAATGAGAAATCAATTTTCAAATTATGTTTTGCTCCTGTAAGTAATTGAATAATATTTGACGCCTGTTGACTGAAGTATCTACAGCATCTTCCGCATCTGCATTTTGGGAATGTCTTCATCCGGTTGCTCTGGCACACTGTCAGTGCACAGATCATCTTTGATTATGCAATTATTGTGTAAAACACATGCATTCACAATTATCCTGTTTACTGATCTCAAACCCACCTTCTCTGTAAATTTCGAAAGCCTCCGAAATCTACCCTTGAGAAGCCCAAAAGTATGTTCCACAGTCATTCTTGTCGCTGAGTGAATGTAGTTGGACCTTCGCTATGTATCCGTCATATTACCATCATCCTTAAAAGGTGGCACTAACCAGCTCGCCGATGGATAAGCGGAATCACCCAGTATAAATGATCTATTGGGAAACAGATTAATGTGATCTGTTTGGACTTTTGAGTAAAATTCAGATCTTCGAAGAACTCTGCAGTCGTGGAGTGAGCCGGGCTCACCACAACTGTTTTCAATAATTTTTTTTGTGCATCAACGACTACTTGAAGAACGAGGCTGTAACCCTGCTTCCTGTTATAGAAGCTTTTTTGCTTATTTTTGGAGCCTTGATTGATGATGTGGGTACAATCTATAGCCCCAATAACTCCCGGAATCCTTTTTTTCTCCTCGAACATTTTCCGTGTTTCCTCTGCTGTAGCTCCTTGTGGCCACTTTACATAAATATTTAAAATAGAAATAAGCCAAGAGCTAACCCGTTAAATATCCAAGCAGACGACTTTGGAACTTCAAATAAATTACCAAGCTGCCGAAATGTAACTGTATTACTTATGTACCATATGCACATAAATATCGTCTTCCGACATCCAATTTTCGACCTCCTCCCTTGAGATGTTTCAGGTAGAAACACAGACTGAGAATAAAATGCTGAAAATTTTAAGAAAAAATTATTTGAGTATTTCAGAAAATAATTATTTACATAGTCCAATATAACACGGTGACTTTTGAGTTATGACTCTTTTTGACAACTCTCTTTTATTTCTTCTTTCACTTTAAACACAAACAATTCGTTCTCTCAACAAAAGTTTTGAATTTTTCCCTGATTTCTTTGATCAAAAAATTTCTTCCGTTTTTTTTTTGAATCAGCCTTTATGAGGAACGAATAGAAATAAAGCGATACAGAAAAATAACGGGCAATGAGAGAAGAAAAGTCAAAAGGAGTCATTTAAATTTCGCCCGACAATTAACAAGGTTGGTTATTTTCTATCTCATCTTCTTTTGCACTTGTGTGAGTCTTGACTCAAAAGTCACCGTGTAATATCGGGCTATATAAATAGGAACTATTTACTTCTTTAATTTTTCCAGTTATGAAAAAAAATGTACCCATTCTTGTGTGCCTTAACGTGTCCTTTTATTGACAAACACTTGAAAAGGATGCGAATGAATTTTCACTATCTATTAAAGATAAAGTGACATTTTGTTTGACAACGTAGCTATTTCCACCTGTCGTGTAAATTCATTTATCAGTCATTGACATCCGCTGGAATGACGAGCAGTTTTTCGTTATTTCCACTTGCCAAAACGTCGTTTGGCAACTTCAAAATAACAAGTGGAAACTCAGCTCAAGGAAATTCCTGCACACAACCCCAATTCAAATACCAAACCGGTGACTCAAAACTCAATCGTAAATTTTAGTTCTATTATATCATGTAGAGCGTATTCCCTCGATGACTATATTACAAAAATTAAATCGTAGCACTAATGTTGTTTACACTTGTCCTAATAGGAAAACCTTAGAGTGGCCAGTCTATCAACTTCAACGTGAAAAAAGAAAAAAAAAAAAAAAGAAAAGAATTACACGATCTGTACTAGACCTTATACAGTGGAAAATTTAAGCTTTTACAAATATTGTTTGCATTTTTACCCCTAATACGGCTAACGAATCGAACGTTCGACTCAAGTTGAACTGCCAGGCGAATCACTTCTGCCGTGGTGTTGCTGTTAGCGAACGTGAAGTGAAGTCAAAATTCGTTCAATTTGACGTTTGAGGTGAATGAAATTTTTGTGATTCGCTAACCGTAATACGAAAAGGTCTCATCGCTCATCGACAGTAAACGTGATACAATTTTAAGATATTAAATGGCCATACATGGGTATTCATAGATACAATAACTGAAATAACAGGTATCAGTGAAATAAGCACAGCAACCGTTTAATTAAAATTAGATATCACGAAAATTTTTTTTTTGCAAATCTTAAGCCACTAAAATTTTAAATACGAATATCAAGGCAGACAATCAGGGCTATCGGCAATTTCGGGGGAAAAAAAGAGCACGAACATTTTTGTTCCCTGGAAAATATTCCTCCTATCATGAATTTCCATCGAAATTTATTTCCCGTGGAATTTGAAAATTGTTTTCGTATACCTTGACAGTTGTCAATCGTCGTTTTCTTCCTTTGTCATTGAAGTTCACCACCTTTATTGCGATTGTCAATTGACAATGGATAGTTGCTATTTATGAACCAATTTCCTTAAGCGGTATTGTGACTGTCAATTATTATCAATGAATTGTTGATCCATTTCAACATGTATCAATTATCAATTTTGATTGATAAATCGGTAGGTATTGCAAGCGAAAATAATGGACAGTTTGATTGACATTCGTTACTTAAAATTTTTGCATTGATACAGGCGTATTGTCTTTGAAATGTAAGTACTTTTAATTACTAAATGTTCGTCATAAACACTTTTGCTTCTTTTTTGAAGGGCTACGGTTGTAAACACACAACTACAGAAATGTAGTTTCCGTTTACAATTTATTCATTTCTTGTCAAATATTCACAGCCTTCTTTTTTTGTTTAATGAGTAACACACTACCGAATTCAATATTAGGTGCATTTATTTGGCAGGTCAGTAACCAGCACAGTAAAATTTAACCTTACAAACAACAAGTCGAATGCTGGCGATAAATAAGCCCTCATTCATTGCCGCCGACAAAGTTTTAAAAATTGGCATACAGATGGCGCAATGTATGCTATAAGAAATGATTCTGTTTTATGAAGGATGCGTTCGTTAATTATGTGTTTATTTTTACACGAACTATAAAATAATAGAGAGAAAAATACTTTTCGTGCTCTTTTTTTTCTTTGCTCAGGCCTATAAACTAAATGCGAGTTAAAAAAAAACATTAGCAACTTTGCGAACCCAACCGCAAGCTTATTCAAAAAGTCAAATGACGTTTGGAGTGAGTTAAATTGTTTTGTTGGCATTGAATGCTGAGCTGGCTATACTTAAGTAATTGTGGCATGGATGTGATGAAATCAAGAACTTTAGAATCATACGTCATAATAAACTCTCCACGTTGGAGAGTTCAGGTATTACCCCAGTTTCAAACCAGAAGTTACGAGAAAGAAGTCGAACCCGACAAATGTGGTATATAGGTAAATACAGGATGAGAAACAGCTGATGATAAGTTGATTTTTGGAAAGCGATAGAAAAGGAGCTAAGTCTAAATGGTGAAAGATAAGAGATTGGAATTGTGAAATAGTAATGAAATTGGTTGTGAATGGAAAGTTGTTTTTTTAATTATAATAAATAGAGTGTTTTGGAATAGAATAATGTTTTATCATTTTGAACTTTAGCCGAAATATTACATTATTATACAAAACTTTCGTCGTTCAATTTCGTTACGTTTTTTCTAACCTGTATTCTTTTCAAGTTTAATTCAATAATTAAAATAATTCGTATAAGTTCGATGCGGGTAAGACGCAATCTGCGGATAAAGAGAAGCAGGAGGAATTCGACCTATTCACAGTCAGGCTTAAATCAAAGAGAGTGGACACACACCAAAGCAATATACTACATTTGCCGGGAAACAAGGCAGCCAGAGTAGTTCAACTTAGTAATAAATCTTTTGCGCGATGACATAATTCACCGAATATCGCCTGTCGCGGCTTGCGACAAAGGGATGCAAACAGAACAGGTTAAAGTTCATAACAACACAGTTTATTTCTATCAAAGAATAAAGTTATAAATGGGTTACAAAATGAACGCTCTACATATCGCAGTTTACTCCCTATCATAGCTGACAATTTAATGAAGTTCAGTTGGATTTTAAAACAGCTAAGCCAATTGAAAGGCCAAAAGGGGAAAACGCTAAATTTCAAATCGTAAGGAGTAAACTGGGTGTACATAAACCTCCGTTTACAGGGTAAGTTAAATTACGCAACGTTCATATCTTAATTATAGAAGCCGCAAATATGCAACACACCCGCCTCCGTGGGTCGATTACGATTCACCACTCTAGGTCCAAAACAGCAAGCTTCGAGGCGGGTCTTTGTAGTATTTCTCTTGACGTTCGAACAACAGCTCTTCGAGTTTGGCCATCAACCCCCGTGTAGACTTCCTCAATTCGGCCGCGATACCACTCTCTTCTCGGCAGGCTCGCATCGCAGATAAGGACCAAGTGTCCTTTGGTTATTAGCTTCGACCTCTGACACCAAAAGCAAGCAATTAACTGCCGGGCGATACGCCATTGCTTTCTCAAGGCGCTGATCTTCTTTGGTGGCTCATTTGTGTTGGTTGATGTGCTGTGCTCGCTAAGACAAGCAAGAAGCGGCTCTTCTTGATCCGCGGCGAAAGGTACATGGGTTAGTCGACGCGAGTTGACGACGTTCTCTAATTCCACTATAAGGCTTTGAAGCGTGTACTCACGAAGATATACTCGTACTTCCTTAAGTGTGTGTTGTAGAACTCGTTTCACGCACTGCACTATCCGCTTGTACCTCTGAGAAACGTGTAGCTTTTTGACTAGCCCCCATGAAGTTTGTCCCATTGTCCGACCGGATCCTTAGAGGGGTGTCACGGCTTTTTATAAAATTACGAATCGCTAGAATGCGTGCGTCCGCTAACCATCGCTTCTCGGTGCGGCGTCCAGTTTTTACCGTAAGTGGGCCGAATTAATCCAACCCTGTATATGTGAACGGTCTCATAAACGGCGTTAATCGGTCGTCAGGTAACGGGCCCATCATGGGTGTGATCGGCATAACTTTGTTCATCTTGCATACACAGCACTTGGAAACGACTTTACGCATAACTTGACGTAGTCGTGGAACCCAGAACTTCTGACTTATCTCGCAGATTACGGTGTCGGCATTCTGATATTTCATCATCATGTTTCATGTTGATGATAATGTGCAACCAATAACGTCATAAGTGCGTGGTCAGGTGGGAATATAACTGGACGCTTCGTGGCATAGGAGAGCCATCTGGCTGCATCAACTCGAGCATACACCCGAAGAATGCCGTTGCTGTCTACATACGGTGAAAGTTTGAACAATGCACTCTACCTATTGCTTAGTTGCAACCAATCTGCTTCATCTCAGTTTGGACTTGATGGCACAACAACACCTCAGCTGAACCAAGCTCCAATGCCGTTAGGCCAGCTTTCGCCACAGCACCGGCAACAGCATTGTTGCCTATCGCAACTCCCGTTATGGGAAGAGCGGAGCGCTCTCCACCATCCATCACATGATTTTTTTATTAGAGACTTTTATTTTTATTTTTATTTTACACTAATTAATAATTACAAAAAAGAAATAAAAAAAAAGTGTCAAGTTTTTCCCGGGATCGAACTCGTATTCCACAATTAGATGACCGGCGCCGCTATTTTTTTTTTTTTTTTTTCATTTTAAATGCATTTTTATTTTATCAATTCATTAATTCTTACTTGCTATACAAAAATACGCTTAAAAATTAACTAAATTAACTTAAAATTATCTAATTCCAACTTACTGGCCCCATGCGGACACTCTAAGTTAAACATAATTCTTACACTAGTGTCTTTCGACGTTCCGTACAGTACTTTTTTCCGTTACATTGATTTAAGACTAAAACTAAGAAAGTACATTTTGTTAAATAAAAAACTTAGTAAATGTACTTATTTTTGTTTGTTCTACTTATTATAAATCAACTGTTTTCAACCCTTAAAAGCTCCTGGCCTTACTGCAAAAGGGCGTTCCGAAACCTCTACCTGTAACTGTACTAATTAACTTACTCAGGGCTAGCTTCGGGTGGGGATATTTACCAAAAAAGTGGAAGGAGGCTGATGTCAAATATATACCTAAGGTAGGACGCACGACCAAGGATGTGCATATGACATTGTCAAATATCTAAGAATCACTCTAGATAGAAAATGTAAGTGGAACTTTCGACAAGGCCAGAATCTCACTATGGACCAGCAAAGTCTACTCGGAAAAATATTAGAGCAAAAACGAGATGTGGAATCGAGCTAGCAGAACCAAAATTTACGCATACGACTTACTTCACAAGTGCAAAATAAAAAATAAAAATTTAAAAAAAAACAATTGTTCGGTCTGTATTAAAATAATCAAATTTATTCAAGTGATAGTGATAACATAAGAATATGTAGAAACGGTACAGATCAAACTCCAAGCAAGACTCAGAAAACGTGAATTCATCACAAATCTCCCTTGACTCCCCCCCATCAAATTTCGAAATAAGTAGTAGTGAATGACAACACACTATGGGATCATTTAGATCCAAAATTTAGAATTCAAAGAGATTTGGTAGTACGAGGGCGGGTCAATAAGTCTGTGACTTTTGGATTAAAACACAGATTTTTTGATAAAAAAATAATTTTATTTTTCAACGTAGTCTCCCTTGAGCTCTATACACTTTGTCCAACGCTTCTCCAATTTTTTTATCCCTTCCAAAAAAAAATGATTTGTCGAGGTCCTCAAAATAGGCCTTTGTTTGCGAGATGACTTCATCCTTGGAGTCAAATATTTTTTCACCAAGCCATTTCTTCAGGTTTGGGAACAAGAAGTAGTCGCTCGGAGCCAAATCTGGAGAATAGGGTGGATGAGGGAGCAATTCATAGCCCAATTCATGGATTTTTGCCATGGCAACCGCACATGTGTTTGTGGTCGACTGTGAGCAAACGCGGCATCTTGCGGAAAGCTTTCTCATGCCCAAGTGATCATTCAAAATTGAAACCACTGAGCCATGCGAGATCCCTACGGCTTCCACAATCTCTCGCACTTTCAATCTTCGGTCGGCCAACACCATATCGTGAATTTTTTCGATTGTTTCGGGTGTAGAGACCTCAACTGGGCGTCCAGGACGTTCGGCATCTTCCGTGCTTGTACGGCCACAACGAAATTCAGTAAACCACTTTTTTACCATTGAAATCGATGGTGCAGAGTCCCCATAGTATTTATCAAGCTTAGCCTTGGTCGCGGTAATGGTTTTTTTTCGGAAGAAATAATGCTTAATAAGCACACGAAATTCACTTTTTTCCACTTTCTCCTCAAATTAGTGAGTAGTCTGATAAAAATAGCTGTCAAACACAAACTAACTGACGCAGCAAGTTTAAATTTTGACAGGAGTCAACTGACAGATGCCTGTTGACAGGAGCAGAGTTGCTGTTTCAGTACAGAGGTCAGAAATTCAAAAAGTCACGGAATTATTGACCCGCCCTCGTATAATTGGATTGTACACCTCATAGATGAGGTTGTTCGACGAGGTCATTGCTCTTGCAATGTGCCTTCGAATCAACTTAATAACAAAATTGTCCACTCGTATAAGGTTCGCCCTATTGTACTATCATTAGGATAGGATTTTATGTACTCAGACTCTGGTGTTCTGTATAAGCGAAGACAAGCCCTAAGGCAAGCCTCCTCAAACACCCGAATCTTTTCCAAAAGACTTTCTCTCACGTTGAACCACACGGGACAACCAAATGTAAGCATAGGCCAAATAAAGGCCATATAGCAGATCACCTTTACCCTCGCATCGTGTTGCCTGCTATAAAACAGTCTCTTTGTAAGGGCAAAAGCACCTTTGGCTCTGACCAGAGCAACATCTATATGTTTGTTAAAATACAGATATTGATCTAGCCAAATCCCGAGGTATCGGACTACATTTCGACAAACAAGTGGCTGCCCGTGTTGTCCAACGATCTGAAACTTTCGCCAATTCTTTCTGGTATCCGCAGAGGCCCCAGACAAAGGCGTCCTAAACAGAATGGTTTCCGACTTCTGAAAGTTGATCTTCAACCTCCAGTCGTCGCAATTTTGTTTAATTTCATCGAAGTCACGTTGCAAAAGAATGTTTATAACCTCAATCTTTGGACCTGATCTGTACGCGATTAAGTCGTCTGCGTACGCTATGGCATGGTAAAGTGAACCTATCAGACCTTGTGTAAATGTTGAAAAGGATTGGCGAATTGACCGCATCTTGTTGCAGACCGTTTTTAATGTTGAATGTACCAGTAGAAGTCACATCACCATTTTTCACGATGAACTGTCTATCTGTGAGCATATGGAAAGGAATATACAGCAGGGGTTTACTAATGCCCAGTCTGTTCAACCTGTAGAAGAGTCCCTCTAACCATACGGTATCGAAAGCCTTCTCCTAATTAATCAGGCAGGCACCCGCGCACTGTTTCTTGGTTTGGTCCATTGGATATCAGAAACCAGCTTAGACGAACGAGTGCCATGAATTACATCATGCCCCACCTTGAAACCGAATTGATTATCCGGACTTATATTTCTGTCATCAACCCAATTTGTCACTACTATATTAATAACTTTTTCGAAAGACTTACTGAAATTTGGAAGGAGACTGATCGACCGGAGATTCGCCGGATTGGAGGTGTCTTTATCCCTTTTGGGGATAGGATGTACCACCCCAGTTTCCCAATGCGCTGGATAATGTGCGTTATTCATTGCATTGTTAAACAGGGTGGTATAAATGTTCACCGCTTCTAGTGGGAGATGTCAAAGCACAATGTTCGGTATTCAATCGGTTCTCACTTATTTCTTACTTCTAATTGTGTCGAAGATTGTTTGGAGCTCTTCCTTTTAGATAAACGGGGGTTCTTCATCGTCGTCATCATCAATAGCCTCATTTAGATCTGTGCCTGCTGTTGAGAGTATGCTTTCATTGTCTGTCGTTCGGGCGACTTTAAGACATGAAAGGTCGTCTTAATCTTTCCTCCGAAATATTTTATTTATTTCCAGTTGCTGGTGTTTACAGCACGAATTTTATTGTTCCAATACAAACTTACAGAAGACCTGTAATTTTCTTTTATTAATGTTTGGAGGTTTTTGATCGATGACTTTAATGTCGAGATCTCCGGGTTATGTCTGTAAGTAAACTGTCTATTCAAGGTTTTTGGTCTTGACAGCAGTCTACTTTTATGTCGGTGCATTGCATCTATAGTTGAATTGCGGAACAAGTCTTCGTTATCAGTGTATTGATACCGAGGTATCGTTGTGCCCATTGTTCTTTTAATTGTCTCGTCCATTAGTTTTAGATACCTGTCAACCTCCTCGTTTGACAGAGTTCTGTTGGACGGTGGGTAGAGCGAATTCGAGGAGAGTGCTCAAGTCAGTGTCCTGGAGAAGTGTGTCCAACGCAATCTACTATAGTTGTAGGAATGCCTTTGAAAATACTCATCCAATTCCGCATTCTTGTTCGGAACGCTTATTTCGGTACTAAGACCGCAATGGTCACTGTCGTACACAAAAATGCGAAGACAGTTTTTAGTTCGTTAGTTCGTACCGTAAATTTTCCCGCAACAAGGTTTACCCTCTTCCTTGTTCTTCTCCCCTCGTTCCCTCTTTTCTTTGAGTGGGAAGACCGAGCTCTGGCGGAGGTGGAGGGCAGCCATGGTCCCATCAGCCATTGGCCCACTGACCACAGACCTCGGAAAGGACCCACATAGGTTCACAGGCGGTTTTATCCTCAGAGGAGGACGAGGGGGTTCGGTCGGTGAAGCCCTAAGGACGGTAGGGAGACTCACGACGAACCAGGAGCCCAGGGTGCGACAGGAGGTCCACCAAGATCACCGTTGTCGGAGCCCGTAGGCTAGACGGGAGACTCGCAACGGGCTGCACCAGACAGGACGTCTGAAAGTCATCGACGGGTGGGGACGGACGGTCCTTGTAAGCCAGACACCCCAACACGATGATGACGGGTGGGGGAGGACGATCCCTGGAGCTTACACCCCAACGACAGCCTTAGACACAAAGGCTCCTACAATCGATGTGGAGACAAACGGCATCGCATCTCGAAATCGATGTACGAGTAGATGCAGAAAATGTTTAAGGGGGAAGAGATGACGATCTCTTTTGTAGCTACGTCCCCAACGAGGGAGCTACGGAGGAGCGACGGTGGTGTGCAGGCGGACGGCCAGTATATAGACACATCCCAACGTCGTTTCAACTTTAAAAGTCAGGTTCGATGGGTGAAGGGACGACGACCCCTTTGAAGCCGGCACCCCACCGATGGAGCACCAAGGGAGCAGCAGAGGCTGTAGGCGGACGGCCAAGTTACGAGACAGCCTCCAACGTGGGAACATAAAAACATTAATAAATATAAACAATAACAACAACTATAAACAATAACAAAAAAATAAATAACAACAACTATAACAACAATAACATAAACACAAACTATACAATAATAACAAAACAAAAATCACAACAAAGCACCAGGCGGGCAGAATGGCCCACAACATTGAATAAACGAAAACTAAAACTAAAGAAAACAAAATAAAATACGTAATTGTGAGGAATGACCCGCTATTGGTCAGTCCCCCCATTCCCCCCAAATCTGAACGCCGATCCACCGGAGTAAGTAGGGACCCGGGGTATATTAGCACAAAGGCACATATACTTAGCTTTGTTTGGGGCGGCGGTTTAGAGAATGGCTAGACCGGGGTATAATCAGATTAGGATTATACCCACACAACCTTCCTCCTTCGTCCCAACACTCCATTGACCTTCGATCATACTTTCTTTCTCCTTCGCGTTTGTTGTTGTTTTGCAATTCCTTTTAGTTCGATGGGAGAAAACTAACCGGGGATCAGCAATGAAAGAAACATTGCTTCTCCCAATTTTTTTTATCGACTTCCAATAGCTAGGGCAATAGCTAGGCATAGCTAGGATCCACAAGCTCTCATAAACTCGCTCAGTGGAGTTCCCAGTTATCACTGGAAGCGGGAGAGAACTCAGCGTCTGAGGAGTTTAGAATGAGAGTGTACAATTGGAAACAATTGGAATGTGTGAGAGGCCTAGTTGGACACGGGAGCACACACTAGCAAAGTTTGCTAGTTGTGTAGCTGGAAACCCCGTTGTTGGGTTCACTAGAGCCAAATGAATGTGTGTATGAGTGAGTGAGTGTGAGTGTTCTTTTTTTGTGTCGTGGGTCTTTTCTGTGAAGATTTTCATTTCGGTTTGTTTTCTTCCTTTCTTTCGTTGTGGTTTCGTGATTCCAAGAAAAAAATCACGTGGCGCTCAACTTCGGTTTTCTTGTGATTTTGTTGCCCAGGTCTAGCTGCCATCAAAGCGCTACCTGGAGGTTTCGGGAACCCACATCTGGAATTAGTGCGGATTCCAGAAAGTTATTTTTGATTCGGGGCAACTGTGATTGTTGTCGGGGATCAATCATAACAACCATGTATTACCGCTTTCCTCTGCGAAGTGGGATATACATGATGCATGCTTCTAGCACCTGAAACCTACGTACTACACGACTGTATATTCTTTTAAAGCGTATACCTTTCCTTACGAAGATTTCAACACCTCCTCCTTGTATGGAGTTGGGGCGATTTCTTCGCATGATTTTATAACTTCTGTGCCTCATATTGTGTCTTTTGGTTAGCTTAGTTTCGCTAACCAACAGCACATCAGGGGCTTGGTCTTTAAGCAACTTAAACAGTGCGGCTCTTCGCTCAATCCTTATCAGTGAATTAACATTCACTGCAAAGACCTTCAGGGTTTGCTCCTACATGTACGTACCCATTACGACTGGAGGCGACTTGCTGCCACTGGATAGAGAGCAAGATACTCGTAGCTAGCATGTCATTTGGCGGTTCCCGTGCTCTTGGCGCTGGGGCCTGAAAAGCAACCTTTGCTTGCTGTACCATGTTTCCTCTACCTGCCGCTATTTGGGTGTAGGTAACCTGGGGAGTAACGGCTGGTGTTTGTGATAGAAAAGGAGGACGCTTAATTTCCACTTTTTGCTGCCTAGCCAGATTTACTCTTTTTATGTATTGGAACTTGGGAGAACCCCGATAGTTCGCGGTGTGTTGCATGTTCTTACATAAACCGCAAGAGAGTTGACTTTTTTCCGACGCTCCATCCCTTCTCAAAGCGCATTCTTCTGATTTGTGGTTCTTACCGCACTTGACACATCGGGGCTCCATTTCGCAGTTCGACGCGGCGTGCCCGAACCTTTGGCAGCGAGCAAATTGCAAAATGTTTTCGTGCCTTTTTACTTTTTCCCAGTGAACCACCTGGTAGTCTAGGACATTGATACTCCTTAGACTATCCAGACAGCTTTCGGGACTCAGCTGAACCAGGAAGAACGGTAGCTTCCGTTTCTCCCTTTTGGCTCTGGCTATGACGAACGGCTTAACCTCCACGAATTTGAGAGCGTCGCACTCTTTCTCTTTGAGCAGTGCGAGGAACTCCTACGGACTAGTAGACGGTTCTAATCCCCTCAGCAGCATAGTTTGCAGCTTTTCCCCCTTCGGGGTGAAGGAGAAGAACTCCGTGGTCGAATCCCTTAACAAATTCTTTATTTTGTGGTAGCGCTCCAATGTGTTGCAGTGGATCGCATGCCTATCTACGCTATGTCTTTTAACATAAAAATTACAGCCTATGGCCGACTTACACAGTTCGATGGTCTCCTTAAGTTCCATCTTAAATGTTTCTGCTTCTGCTGTTGTTGTTGCTGCTGCTCTTGTTGTTGCTGCTGTTTCTGTTGCTGTATTTGTTGTTGTTGTTTTTGCTCCAGCTGCTGCTGTTGTTGCTGTATATTTTGGTGAGGTTGATTTTTTTGTTTTGACTGTGCTTGTTCTGCGTTTCGTATTTTTTGTTGTTGTAGAGTAAGACTCTGTTGTTTTTGTTGTTTAGTCTCGGTTGTTTTTGATTTTAATTGCGAGGTCAAGAGCAGTTTATGTAGCTCTTTCTCTCTTCGTGCCATTTGTTTGGCTTTAATTGACTGCACTCTTTCTTGTAGCTCTTTGATGCTGTCGTTAAGAGCTTGAACTTCCTCCTCTTCGTCCTCTGACTCGGAAGCCGCCAGAGATGCGAAGGCATTTTCTCCACCCATATAGTGGCCTTCCCCACCATCAGACACGTATTGGTAAACGTTGTTGTCTGACTCAGCTGTTCCCCTTGTTGAAGTTGTTGGCGCTTCTTCCCTTACTTTACCAGGCAGCTTTTCAATAGAGAGTAGAGAGGGAAGGGCGCTTTACAAGGCCTACAAAGCCTTAGCTTCCTCCTCCGCTTTGTAGTAGCTGCTGTCGTTGTTGTCGGTTTTTCTCCTGGCTTTACGGCTTGATCATTGGAAGACAACATCCCACCTGATGGTCCCGCTATAGGAATAGCGGACCGTTCGTTCACGCTCATCGTCCGATCACGCTTTTTTGTCTTTAATTTATTATTATTATAATTTTTTTTTTTTAAATAATAAAAATTAATAAAACTGATTTTATTTTTTGGGCAGCCGAACCCACGACTTTTTTCACTTTTTTACTTAAAAAGAGAAGCCGAAACACATCCTTTCTCTGCGGAGATCAATGAACGACTGAACGTCTAATCCGGAATGCTGAAGACGAAGACTTTCCTTGGCGGTGTCCGTTGCATTAGGCAACGAAAAGTGGTTCGGGAAAATGCTTGGCTAGGCCGAGGCTTTCAATTTGCAATGTTCCTGGCAAGAACGACGGCACACTATTCGCACGATGTCTGGCTGGCCGGTGGCAAATTGAATGTATTCCTTGCTGGGACTATGGCATAAATTATTTGCAGAATTCCTGGATGGAAACTGCGAAATAAAGCTTTGTCGCGACAAAGGGATGCAAACAGAACAGATTAAAGTTGATAATAACACGGTTTATTTCTGTCAAAGAGTAAAGTTATAAATGGGTTACAAAACGAACGCTCTACTAACCGCAGTTTACTCCCTATCACGGCTGACAATCGAATGAAGTTCAGTTGGATTTTTAAACAACTAACCCAATCGAAAGACCAAAAAGGGAAAACGCTAAATGTCAAAGGATAAGGGAGTAAACTGGGCGTACATAAACCTGCGTTTACAGATAAAGTTAAACTACGCAACGTTCACATCTTAACTATACAAGCTGAAAATCTGCAACATCGTTTATTGAAGACCGTTTAGCTACACACACACAAGAGTTTTAGATGTTGCTCTTAAAAAGTTTGAATGCGGTCAGGAAAAAATTGGGTTGAAAATCAAAGAGACAGAGCAATCTTCTCAAACACTACAATCGATTGAGACACACATTGTTAATACACAGACACTTGGGGGGAGATGTGGCTAACTTGGAAAAGCGATGTGATGCATTTGAGCGGCGTGAAATTGGAGGCGATACTATCATATTTGTTGTTCCACAGTTGGAAGACGAAGTTTTGAAGACAATTTCGAATCACCTTTGCAATACCATCGAATGCAATCCGCCAACACGTAAAGCAATTTTTCGTTTCAGCAAACCTCACCGAGGCAACGGGCTGACTAACAGGGCCCAGACAGAAAGAAACACCGTTTTGCAAGCAGTTACTCTCTTTTTTAAAAACGGAAAACAACTGTCGCTTGAAGACGTTGACACCAAAGTAGAAAACAACAGGCACATTTATATGTATGGAAGTATGACAACGAAAAATCGCTCGCGTGATAAAGTGCTGCACGTCTCAAGCATAATGAACAGCTGTTTTCTGTTTTTACGCATTTTGGTTCCGTAATGGTGCAAGTGTACGAGGCATTTTGGTTTAGAGCGAAAGAAGGTTGAATATTATAGCCACGAGTAATCAGGCCGAAGAAGACGAAGAAAAACAACAACAACAACTATGATTGGTACTACACAACAAGTACTCTCAGTATATTTTTGTTTTCATTATGTTTTATATACACTTTTTCTTTCTTTTTATTTTCTCTTTTGTGATGTGTTTCTTATTGTAATGGTTTTTGCTTGATTTCCGTTTTAATACTTGTCCCTTTGTATCAATATTAGTTATTTGGTACAAAGATAAATCGCTTATCGATCTGTGTGTGTCACTGGGTTCTCCTATGTTTTGTATTGCTCAAAAGCATTGAGTTAAAGGAAAGCGAAGTGATATCGACGGGTGATAGTGGTGATATAGTATTGCGATCAATGATTAAGGTGTTTTGTTGTCGTCAGCAAGGGCTTAGAATTTGTCACATTAATACACTCCCGACAATAGATGACTTTAGAGAAGTATTTGTAAATTCTAAAGTTGATGCTTACTGTGTGTCGGAAACCTGGCTTTCCCCATATATAAAAGATGCCGTCTATACTTTAAATCGTTACAAAATATTTCGTTAAGATAGGACCGATCGCCCTGGTGGAGGTGTAGCTATTTATGTTAGAGATCTGCTCTTGTTTTGCATTCCCCCAATAAATAACAAAGGAAAAATTCCGGGAGAAATCGCGTTGGTGGAAATTTTGTTTACGATACTAGCTGTGTCTTATTGGTAAGTGACTACGCAGTTCAATAATAGAACCCCAATAAAACGCTGTACTCATGCGTACACTCACTTCCAATCTATTTTTCCAAGTTGGTACCTGAGCCATTAGTAGATGTCAAAATATTATCTCAAAAGTGTCTTTCATAAAAATGAATTAAAATGAATAACGGAACAAAAGAGGTAAAAGCTTATATTTATTTCATATTTTCTTATAATCATCAGATTGTTTATTGCAATTCTTGTTGTGGTTCTTAGACTCATCATCAAGCATTGAAGAAAGCTCTTCAACTTTCGAAATAAAGAGCTCCGATGATTCTTCAGCAGCTGAGGGGACGTATGTCTGCGTTTCCAATTTCATGGAAACTATCGAAGCACACAGTGATTCTAATTTCAAAACACATTTCAGATTGAAACGATCAACTGTAGAGCAATTAATACGTTAGTAATCTATTCGTTGCATTAGTTTGTTATAAGACGTTGTTTAATTTCTTTTCAGTTAAATATTTTCTTTCGGATATCTTCAAATCAAAATCGAATCATGGAGGCAAAATATAAATTGAAGCCAACTAAAGAAATGTTGATATATGTGTGGTAGTCTTCTGCGGCCTGAAATATATTGTTTGCCTTCAAGAAATAATTTAAAAATATTAACAAGCCGGCCGAGATCAAATCCTCAACTACATTTTTAAATGGAAGTCGCCTCTTCCGGGGCAAATCAAATTCCTTCTTCCGACCTGAATAAAAGTGGAGGAGAGCCTTTGTCTGCTCAAACGTCCAGCGTGCAGTTCTATAAGTTATAAATATTTATTTCAATTAAAATCTGTATATCAAATTCGGTTATATATTTCTGTTTACCTTTTTCCATCAATCTAAAAAATCATTTGTTGACATTTGAATATGCTTTTGAAGTCTGACAACCTTCTTTACAACCCCTGTCAGCGCTCCCTGGATTTCAGAATTCCTAAGTTCTATGTTCACTTTTATATTCGTCTATATTACTGACCTAATTATCGACACTTTTCATTTCATTCAATTCAATTACGATGCTTATTGTAAATGAAAATCGGAAATATTTCGGAGGGAATTTTATTCACGATAGCCCTGAATATTCGAAGAAGCTTAACCATTCCTGTAAAATTGGAACAGTGGATAAAATCAGGGCTATCGGCAATTCCGGATGGAAAAACATACCCCCCGAACATTTAGTCCCTGAAGAATATTTCTCCTTTCGAAGTTTTGGTCGAAAACTTCGACAGTTGTCAATTACAGCTGTTTTTAATTTTTTCAGTGCGAAAATTGTGCTTATTTTGCTAAGTAGCAATGTTGCTAATTCCGCGGATTTAAATAACAAATTCTACTAACAAAGGTGCCGGGCTACCGGCAACCAAATCAAACTCAAAGAAGAACGAAGATCGAGAGCAAAAAAACCCGCAACCACTCAAATGGTGGTTGGTAAGCGAATGAAGAGGAATGCGAAAAATAGGATGGGAGCCCAAAAGAGGATCGCAAAAAAACCGGAATCGCAACAAGCAGCTGGTTCAAGCTGCACTCACCGGCTGTTCAGCACGGGTAGGGTTCGAAAAAAAAGGATGGTAAACAAAAGAAAGTGGACGCCACCCAATTTTTAAATGAAATTGGGAAAACACGATCAAAACAGAAGCGGTTACTGTTTCCGTGTTTGGGAATTAAAATTTATATTCTTTTCTTTGAATAAGGGGAATGACAAAGACGTGCCCAATAACAAAACCATAAGAAAACCACTAGAAGAAGAAGAAAAGTAATCGTGCCATCAAAGGGGTTGCTCACACCAAAAAAATGCAATATTACTCGTATAAACTAAGACAGCGGTCACGGGAAGGCCCACGATTCCGTACGATCACTAGGTAGATACCTTAGATGACTCACTTGGAGTCGACGGGGTCGCGAATGTTTAACAGTACCCGCCAAAGGGCTACGGGGCTTAGCAAGGTAAGGCGGTAAGGAGAACTACGGGGTCGCGCACAAAATTATCAATAAATCCCAACTCGGGGCAATGTCACACAGTAATATAATTAAAATCTGTATCTGGAAATGGCAAAAGGGGTACTTATCTTTTCTTTTTTTTTTCTACTTGGGGTTGCTCCTGTCTAACGTCGGGGCTGGGGAGGGGGTAAGATACTTCCCGCCACAGTCACAGGGTAGTTGAGGGTAGCTTGTTGAGTTTTTCGTGTCATCGTTTCTTGAAGTCTTTTCCACTCCGGGTTGCTGTGGAATTTTGTTTCGTTGGTCTTTCTCTTTGTGCGTTGTGTATTTTTTTCTTGTTCTACTTCGTCTTGGTTCTGGTTTCTGTCGTTTTTGTTTTCCCGCTGTTTGCTTTTGTTTTTGCTGTTTGTCCGGTCTCCTTTTCTTTTGTTGTATTTTTTTTGTCTCCTTAGTTTTCGTTTTTTTTTCTTATTCTTTTTTTTTTGTTCGACACTCTCCGCTGTGACGGCTAGTTATTCATTGAACTAGCCGCGCATTACGGCTAGTTCCCACTCACACATCCCACACACAAACACATTCATACGTAGTTCTACTACGTAAGTCTCCTTGCAGACAAGAAAATAGGGGTGACGATCGTGGGGAATTGTTTCCGTGCGGCATCGGATAAAGAATAGTGCCGCAGTGCGTCCCAGCTTGTCGTAAGAGGCGACTAAATGGGACACCAATCATATACAGGCAACTATGACACCAACAATGAGCCTGTGACACTTTAACACCTTAAAACTTTCCCACAAGTTTGTATGCAATCAGTGGGTTCCCACGTCTGGAGACTACCGGTGGGGTAAAACAACAGTCAATCAATTCGAAATGAGCATACAAGTGTCAAACCACTCAAACTTTAAACTTCATGGAAATGATCGCAATTAATAGCACTACCCCGCTGGGCACCACGATAGCAACGCACTCGGGTGATCCCAGAGCAAGCAGAAGTGCTTGTGTCAGAGCCCGACGGATTCCGGGGGCGGGCAAAATGAAGTTTCCAAAATATTTTCCTAAACTTCGGTTTGCAAGTTGGAACGTCGGATCGATGACCTCAAAAAGTTTAGAACTGGAAGCGATTATGCGTCGCAGAACTCTACAAATCCTGTGCGTACAGGAAACAAAGTGGTGTAATACAGGAAATAAAGCGCGTTTTCTAGATTTAAAAACTAAGGCATTTTAGATGTTCTACCATAGAACGGTCAATGGACGAAACGGTGTTGGAATCGTTGTTGCAGCGGATCTTCTAATAAACATCGTTGGTATCTTGAAAATAAGCGACCGCTTGATGAGTGTTAAACTCGTCATACACAATGAAACGTGGAACATTGTTAGCGCGTACGCTCCACAAAATGGATGCGACCAATCGGAAAAAGATACATTTTGGTCAGAGTTCGATAATTTGCTTAGAAATATACCTATCGATGAGATGCTCTTCGTAGGCGGAGATTTAAATGGCCACGTCGGAGAAACAAATGTTGATTATGAGGACTGCCACGGCGGTAAAGGCTTTGGAAACAGAAATTCAGCTGGCGAAGACATCCTTGTAGGGTGTAGGGCGTACGGCTTAACCGTCTTAAATACAATGTTTATTAAACATCAACGACATCTCATCACCTATAGCAGCGGAGGCCACGAAACGCAAATAGATTATCACCTCTGTAAAATGTCGATGAAAAACCGTGTTAAGGACTGTAAAGTAATACTATGAGAAGCGCTAGTAAGCCAACACCGTCTGCTCATTACAGAATTTTTCACAGCGGAACCACCGAAAACACGGGCATCGTTTGGAAAGCCAAAAATCCGGTGGTATAATCTATCGAAGGAACGAAGCGCAAGATTTATCGCACTGGCTAAAGAAGTACTTCACAATATAAACGGTAACGCAGACTCACATAGCCCGCAAGAAATGTGGAACAGCATGCACGAGGAATGCATAACACTCGCAAAGTCCCATCTGGGGACTATATCGAAATACCATCACGTCGGCAAAGAAACATGGTGGTGGAATGACGAAACCAAACGAGCTGTGGCCGACACGAAGAGTGCATTCCAAGCGTGGACAAAATGCGATCGGAGAGACGATATCGAAAAAGCTCGACTGGCTCTTGAATACGAGCGTCTTAAAAAGATCGCAAAGAAAGTCCTGGCTCGAACTCGAGCGGCAGAAGCGGAAAACCTGTACCAGAAGTTGGAACAAATATCCTCACGATCGGCAGATAGAAGACAAGCTATCCAAGAAGTTCAAACGTCGTACAGTACTAAAATGCCAAATATTTTTAAGCTCGCTGCACAGAGGAGAAAAAATTCAATGGAAATAGCCTCGCTGAAATACATCAAAAACGCAGACGGTCGCTTATTAACAAATAAAAAGGAAATTTGTGACCGGTGGCTTGAATACTGCAAAGAGTTGCTTAACAAACAGTTTCCACGTGATATCGTGCCGACAGCTGGTCTATTCGAGGAGGAAGTTTCGGACTTTTCAATCGAAGAAATAAGTATAGCAATTGGAAAAATGAAGCGGGGGAAAGCGACGGGACCAGACAGCATTCCATCAGAGTTTTGGTCAAAGATGGAGGGGACCGGCAGCGTTTGGCTATCGAAACATTTAAATAAATTAAAATGTGGACAATCTATGCCGAATCAATGGAGAAGTAGCTTCTTGGTTCCATTATACAAAGGAAAAGGCGACACTCGAGAATGCAACAACAACTGTTCAATCAAGCTTATGTCACACACAATGAAAATCGTCGAAAGAGTCTTAAACGAACGTCTTCGGCAAATAATAAAGCTCGATAATAGCCAGTGTGGATTTGTTGAAGGAAGATCGACGGTGGACGCTATCCAAAGCCTACGAATAATAATGGAAAAGCACCGAGATTCGTCTAAGGATTTACACATGGTATTTATCGACCTCGAGAAAGCATTCGATCGAGTGCCTAGGGATCTCATATGGGCCGCGCTGAGGTCTCAAAACGTACCGGAAACGTATGTTAGAATAATACAAGACATGTACGGAAACGTGAAAACTGCGGTTAAAAGCTCTGCTGGACTAACGAGAGAATTTCCAGTTAATGTCGGAGTGCATCAAGGAAGCGTACTTAACCCTTTCCTCTTTAACGTAGTATTCGACTATCTTTTAAAAGACTGCATGCGCGAAGCAAATGTGA
Organism: Volucella inflata; assembly: GCA_928272305.1. Classification (NCBI taxonomy): domain Eukaryota; kingdom Metazoa; phylum Arthropoda; class Insecta; order Diptera; family Syrphidae; genus Volucella; species Volucella inflata. The sequence continues at coordinate 108,999,809 of OV743716.1, read as the reverse complement.
CGCCAATTCTCTTCGCTGACGACGCAGTTATACTTAGCGATAACGTCGAAGATTTACAGAACGCCTTAGATTCATGGAGAAATGCGCTAGAGAGAAACGGGTTTAAAATAAGTCGTTCAAAGACGGAGCATTTGACGTGCCCATTTGCCCATCCGTTGCGACCTATTCCGGATATAATGTTAGACGGAATAGTTCTTCCTAAAAGCACTATCTTTAAGTACTCGGATCTAGGTACTAGGATCAATCGTTAACATGGAAGCGAAATGTGACGACGACGTAAACCACAGAATGAGTGTGGGATGGAAGAAATGGCGGGAAAATTCGGGAATCTTTTGTGACCGAAAATTTCCACTTAAATTAAAGGGGAAACTCTACACCACGAATGTAAGACCAGCTCGTATATACGGTTCACAGTTCTGGACAATGAACAAAGCGTTTAAAAACAAAATGACGGCAGCGGAAATGAAAATGTTAAGGTTGTCTAGTGGAGTCACTAAACGCGATTGCATTAGATCTACACGTATAAGAGGAAGTCTACATATAAAGAATTCGGTAACCGAACAGCTTGAGGCGAATAGAATAAGTTGGTATTGCCACGTTCAAAGAAGATCTGCGGAAAATCCGGTTAAAAAGGCACTATCAACTACGGTCACTCCAACTGTAAGAAAACGAGGTCGGAAAAAGAATTCCTGGATTTCTCAGATGGCAAATACGCAACAACGTCTGGGGTTAACCACTGAAGCGATCCAGGACCGAGCATTATGTAGACGCGTTCTGCGGATAAGCGGAGCAGCAGCGATGCAGTAAAAATGGGAAACTCGTTATGCATAAGTTCGTATAACGAGGAAAGGGTTAATAAAAGGATAAGAAGAAGAAGATCGTGGGGAATTGTGGGCTTTCTTTAAAATTTTCTTTTTTTCAATTTGTGGGTGTTTGGGGTTTTACAATTTAGAGTCGTTGAACAAACAATACAATTAGTTATGGTGGGCTCTCGGCCATTGCTGGTGGTATCGACATCTCAGGGCATCGGTAGAGGGCAACAAGGGGGCAGACCGTCCGTCTGCAAGAATCTCCAGGCCGTCCGCCTGGCTTTATCCGGGGTACCTAGATGGTCATCTCTGGAGCGGTATGCAGAGCGAGGGAACTGGACCCAAAGGATCCAGTGAATCCCTCCTATACCATGGCATCCAGAGAATGACGGGAGGAAAAGAGCGTGGACAACACAAGAAAAGGCAGGAGGGCAAATGAGTGAACAGACGACAAAAGCCCAAAGGGAGTGGAGGATGTTCGGAGCGTGATTTGCACACAACAAACCCCACCCTTACCTCCTGGGAAATGTGCCCTCACATTTCTGCTTACGGGCCAGATACCGATAACCAAAGTGGCCAAAGCCAATAAAAAGTATAAGGTAAATAACACAAAAAGGAGACTACTTTCTATACTACGAATGACATTCATTCTAACATCGACCTTACGATGTTCGAGTACATCATCGAGCTGGTTCCCTACTCTTGATATCCGTAATCATGTCTCGTCCAAAGTTCGCGTAGTAAGGGGAGACACTTTACACGTCGTGTTGGGAAGTGCGGATGCAATAGGCCACCTTCGCCAACTGGGAGTCCCAAGCCCTATGGTTCTCCGACATATAGGATCTAAGGATAGACTTTATAATTTGGTTTATCCGCTCAGCTCGATTAGCTTGCGGGTGGAAATGCGCCGTAGACTTCAGACTCGATCCATACGCATCGCAGAGATTTTTCAGTTCCTTGCTCCGGAACTGAGAGCCGTTGTCACAGACAATCCTACGGGGTACGCCGAACAAAAGAAAAACGTTGTCCTCGAGTTCCCTACAAACTGAGGAAGCAGTAGCAGACCTAAGGGGAAACAACAGGGATAATTTGGTGAAATAATCGACCACAGTGAGGAGAAAACCCCTACTCGACTTTGGAGTGGACCAACCAAGTCCATGCAGATCATCTCCCAGGGATTTGAAATCCCTCTCCTCTCCAACATCAAACCAGCTGGTTTGTCATTCACCGGCTTTACACTCTGGCACTGTCTTCCTAACACCCATATCCCCTGCTAATGGATGGTCGTGACATTCTTTTGATATCGTAACTCTATCTACCTTTGAGACTATCTCCTTCCACTCCGAACTATTGTCATGCACAATCACATGTGTTGCCCTAACGAATTTAAACAAAGTTCCCTGTTCTACTCTCCAATCCGGATAGTCCAGTGGGTTCGACTCGACCTTGTTGATCATCTTGGTGATCCATGGATCCGGGATATGCTCCTCCAGTTCTGCTACCGCTGCAACATTCCTAGAGAGCATGTCCAGAACCACGTGATCTTTGCCTTTACGATGAACAATTTCGAAGTCGAACTGCTGTAATCTAACCGCCCACCTAACTAACCTACCACACGGATCCTTGAGATTACTTAGCCAAACCAGCGCGTAATGATCCGTCACAACCGTAAATCGAACACCCTCAATATACGGTCGCAACTTCTCAATAGCCCACAGTACGGCTAAGCACTCCTTTTCCGTGGTTGAATAGTTTTTCTCATTTCTATTCAACGACCTACTCAGGTAACAAATTACCTTTTCTCCATCTTCAAATGTCTGAGTGAGCACTGCGCCGACTCCAAAGTCCGATGCGTCGGTTTGCACCACAAACCGCCGCTCGAAATCCGGACATGTCAAGATCGGGGCAGTCACCAAGCGCTCTTTTGCTTTCTGGAAACTCCCCTCGCACTCTTCAGACCAAATGAACTTACTCCCTCTCCTCAACAGGTCGGTCAACGGTTTTACCAAAACTGCAAAGTTTGGTACAAATCTCCTATACCAGGAAACCGTGCCGACAAAACTCCTGACCTTCTTTACATTCTTTGGTGCAGGTATACTAATCATACTCTCGACCTTGTCTGGGTCGACATGAAGACCATTCCTATCAACTACATATCCTAAAAACTTCAACTACGATCTACAGAAGTTGCACTTCTTTTCGCTAACCTTGAGGTCTGCTGCAGTCAATCTTTTGAAGACCTCTTTCAATATTTCCAGATGTTGGCGGAAATTGTTGGTGACAATTATCATGTCATCCAGGTACACGAACACGTGCGGTTCCAGATCGACTCCAAGCACAGTGTCGATAAAACTCTGCCACGTCGCCGGCGCATTATGTAACCCGAATGGCATCCTTTTAAATTGAAACACACCCCGATTGGGTACGGTAAAAGCCGTATAAGGCCGTGACTTCTCCTCGACGGGATTTTGCCAATACGCGGACTTGATGTCCAATGAGGACCAATATTTGGCATCCCGGAGATTGTCCAAGGTAGCTGAGATGTAAGGGAGAGGGTAGTCATCACGTTTCGTGACCTTATTCAACTTCCTGTAGTCGACGCAGAACCAAAACAAATCGTCTTTCTTTTTGATCATCACAATGGGAGAAGCCCGTGGACTAGATTATCTCTCTATGATGTTATCTTTCAACATCTCTGCTAATTCCCTATCTATGTGACGCTGAACCGCCGGCGAAGGCCTCTATTCGGTACCGTGAAGGCTGTGAGTGGGCGCGATCTCTCCTCCATGGGGATCTGCCAATAGGCCGACTTTATATCTAATGACGTCAAATATTTGGCGTCCCTAAGCTTATCCAATGTCGTTGCTATAAATGGCAATGGATAAGCATCCCTATCTGTAACCCTATTCAATTTCCTAAAGTCGACGCAGAACATGAATGACCCATCTTTTTTCTTAGTAAGAACTATTGGAGATGCCCACGGACTGTTCGATTTCTCGACAACACCCGCCTCCAGCATCTCGTTTAGCTCCTTATCAATATGCTTTTGCATCGCAGGCGATACAGGGTAATAGCGTTGTTTTATCGGTTCTGCCGACCTCCTAATCTTGTGTTCTACCAAATGAGTACACCCCAATCCCTCGGGCATCGACTTAAAAACACCGTCGCCCAAAGCTTCCAACTACCCAGCTTCGGCGACGTCTAGCTCAGAGATCTCGCAAATAGCGGTAATCGAGGCAACCGACTGTTGGCTCGAGAAGCTCCCCACTCGTGATCTTAAATCCGGGACGATTCCCGATACTGCCCAAAAATCTGCACCAAGGATCACGGTGTGTGGTATCGCTGGGATGACGAGACATTCTATGAACATGGACCGACCTTGTACCTCAATTGGTAGAGACACAACCCCCACGACATCTATACTTTTCCGTCAGCTAAAGCGACGGACCTAACTTAATTTTTTCCTAAACTAATCCCTAAATCCTTAACTATTCTCCATCCCTCACCCCCTATGATAGTGCGAGAAGCGCCACTATCCAAAAGACCTAACATTCCGACACCGTAAATACTAACTCCTACATATGGACGCCTATCCCTACCGTTTGCCTCCAAGCTAAAACCTAAGTGAACTACTAAGTTCCCCGACCGATCTCCAGCAGGTGATCTACTCCCTACTTGCGCCGGCGCTACCGTCCTGCTAACTCGGAAGCCCATTGCGCATTTCCCGACATGCCAGTGCATCGTCGGCATTGCCCCCGTGGCACTCCTTGCGCTCCACACCCGTAGCAGCACCTAGCAGCTGGACACATATTTGAAAAATGGCCCTCGCCATTACAATTAAAGCACCGGATGGGTGCACGCGGTTGGTTGTCCTCCCTGACAACTGAAACTTGTGGTTCCTCCACGTTAACATAAGCCAAATCTGGCTCAATCAAACAACGCGACCTCGGATACGGTGGCGGAGCAAACGTTTCCACGTTGGCCCGCACCGTCTCCAACCTTCGACCCAATCTTACCAAATCTGCAACACACTTCGGGTCTGCCAGCCCAAGTTGTTGCTGGTAAAAGGGGGCCAGGTTCCTTTGAATTATGGCACACTTTCGCCGCTCCGTTAGCTGTTCCGAAAGCCTGCCACACATGTTTTGAATAACCGCCACGAATACCCCTATGGACTCGCTGGGTATGATGCCTTATCTCCTCCATTAGGAGATCATCATAGTTGGGGGGAAGAAACTCCAGTTTCAACTCCGCCACCAACATTTGCCATGAGCAGACCGACAACCTAATAGCCCTATACCAAATGAGCGCCTTCCCAGGAAAAAGTTCAACAGCAGACCTAAAGAGTTGAGCTTCAGTCACCCCTCGCGCTTGACTGAGCTCCTCCACCCGCTCCAAAAAAGAATTTACCGAGGCACCACAGCGTTCCCCCGTGAACTTCAGTTCCCACTTGGCCAGGTTTTCCCACCTCGCAATCGGCATGCGCTCGCTGTGTTCACCAGTGGTTGCGCAAAAACCGGTTTCTTTCGCAACGGCAGGCGTCACTGGTGACCTCACAGCGCTTACTGGTGTTCTGCCCATAGCTTGTTGCTGCAGGTAGGTCGACCTTTTATGCCGGATCCCGTCTTGTTGTGTATGTGGTTCACCCCTCGATGGCTGTGATGCTCGGGTCTTGACGAGCCTGGAGCACGTTGGCTCTTGCTCGTCCTCGTCGCCTACCTCGTCCTCATCATCAGAATCCTCTTCCGTACCACCGGCCAATTCCCCGGCTAGTACGATTAGCCTATGTCGGAGAGTACACTTCTCCTCAATCTCCTCAGGAGAAATATCTCTCGCCCTATCCAACCTACTAAGAGCCCATTCGATTTTGGAAAAAACCTTCAAGTATTCCTTCGACTTAGGATTACTTGGAGGCTCTTCCAAGAGCTCTTCTATCTGCTTTATCTTCGCTTATAAAGCATCTCGGTCCTCTACAAATCTGAATTTATAGGCCGGGCCTGAACTCAACGACCCTCTGCGCTCTAGCATACGAGCGGATCTCAAGGACTTCCTCATGGCATCCAGAGTGCCAATCGGAAGACCGCGAGACTCCATCTCATATGCCATCTCGTCCACTGAGAGTCTGTTGATCGCGAACAGCATATTTAATTAAAAAAACCACCAAAAGCAATTTGGAGTACAAGAGGAGTTAAACCCACGTTGTTGAAACTGGACCCTTTGAAAAACCAAAAACAATCGACAAAAAATTCAAAACCCCTGCTAAAAAAAGAAAAAAAACGAAGCACCACCGTTGTCAAAACTAACTAAAAGTTTCAAGAACAAAACCAACGTACCAAAGAAATCGAAAAACCGATGAAACTAAAAAAAACTGGATAGTCACACTAACCAAAAATAAAGAAAAAACAACAAAAATGGCTGGGCCGAGTGAGGTCTCAAAAGAAAAACACAAAAATCACCCCAAAACACGAGAAAAAGAAAAACAATAAATAAATAAAAATAAAAAAAAGACGCACCGCAATATTATAAAATATAAATATTTATGTATATATGTTAATAAAAGGAATGTTTTTACCTTTTTGGATATATACATATATATGTGTAAATAAGTATCATATAATTGTGTTTGTTTTGCAAAAAAAATATTTATGTGTAGGTATTTGTGTATGTTTAATTATTGGTGTTTTTATGTTTGTATATTAATATCTATTAGTGAATGTATGTTCAAAGTGGCACGAAGTGGAGAAAAAAAATGTGTGTTTATATATTTTGTGTTTGTCGTTTCTAGGCAAATTTAAATTTATGAAAAAACAATCAAACAAACTCGCCACTCAAAAGGAAAAGAGAAAAAATAAACAAGAAGACACCTACTTGGGTACATGGTACTTGCCCAGGCTTACGGAATCCTATGTCTAGCTCCTGCTGTCTTATTTCCCACAGTTACTTCTCTTATTTTTCCCTGATTCCTTATTTCTCAAGCTGTCTCCACTTGTTCTGACTTTTGCCACTTGTCGCACTGTTGCACTCCTACAAAAAAGCACAAGAAGTATCAAAGGTTCCAAAATAAGATCACAAACAAACAAACTACTTCTCTACTTCTTCAACCGAACCGAATACAAATTTCGCGAAAACAAGTTGAAATTGACCGAATGTAACCAAATTAAAAAAACCCACGAAAACAAAGATAAATCGAAATCTACAAAAAAAACCGGCAAAATAAATTAAAATGAAAAGCCCCACGTTGGGCGACAATTGTTACGCTTGAATCCCGGCAACTGTCACCGTAGCCCCGAATCAACAATAACATTCTGGAATTCTCACTAATTGCCGATGGGGTTCGTTTAACCTCCAGGTAGCGCTTTGATGGCAGCTAGACCTGGGCAACAAATTCACAACAAAACCGAAGTTGGGCGCCACGTGATTTTTTGGGGAAATCACGAAACCAAAAAAAGAAAAAAGAAAATACTTCCCGAAAAAAAAACAAACAACAAAAAAAAAGACGGCGTTTTCCAAAACGTTATAAAACTCCGTCGGAGCTCGACGATTTATTAAAAAAGAAATTAAAAAAAGAAATTAACGGCACACTCGTCGGTAGAGTGACCCGCTATTTAAAAATTCCCGAAAGATAAAGAAGGCAAATAACAGGTCGCGTGTCTCGTCTACTTCTCTAGATTGTCTCGCACGCGCGGCCTACCGGAGTCTCAGTTTTCAACTCTAAAGCAACCGATAATTTTGTTTTATTTAACTACACTGCACTGCACTATACTTAGCTTTTTTTTTGTGTTCCTGGTGGTTCTGCCCCCCTTTCTGGCACAGTCTTCCTCCTTATCCCGCTACTCCTGACTCTCTATCCTTCTTTTCGGTCCTTCCTTTCTCCTTTTCCTCCTTATATCCCCTTTCTCTTTTTTTTTTTGTTCACAAACGAACTCGCGATTTTACTAAAAACTACTTTAAAAACCTTTTCACTTCAAAAGAAAAATTGCTTTTCGCAATTCCCAATAAAAAAAAAATCGCACGAATCAAAAAAAAACTCTAATCTTACCATCTTAGATTGCTGGTAGTCAAAAAAGTGACTTCCAGTTCTTTTTTTCTTCCACAAGCTCTCGACAGATTCTCACACGCATTCTCACACTCACTCACACACACATTCATTTGGCTCTAGTGAACCCAACAACGGGGTTTCCAGCTACACAACTAGCAAACTTTGCTAGTGTGTGCTCCCGTGTCCAACTAGGCCTCTCACACATTCCAATTGTTTCCAATTGTACACTCTCATTCTAAACTCCTCAGACACTGAGTTCTCTCCCGTTTCCAGTGATAACTGGGAACTCCACTGAGCGAGTTTATGAGAGCTTGTGGATCCTAGCTATGCCTAGCTATTTCCCTAGACACTGGAATCACATTAAAAATTGCGAGAAGCAATGTTTCTCTCATTGCTGATCCCCGGTTAATTTTCCCCCATCGAACTAAACAAAATTGCAAAACAACAACAACCGCGAAGGAGAAAGAAAGTATGATCGATGGTCAATGGAGTGTTAGGACGAAGGAGGAAGGTTGTGTGGGTATAATCCTAATCTGATTATACCCCGGTCTAGCCATTCTCTAAACCGCCGCCCCAAACAAAGCTAAGTATATGTGTCTCTATGCTATATTAACCCGGGTCCCTACTTACTCCGGTGGATCGGCGTTCAGATTTGGGGGGAATGGGGGGGACTGACCAATAGCGGGTCATTCCTTACAATTACGTATTTTATTTTTTTTGCGTTTTGTTTTCGTTTCGTTTGTTTGTTTATGTTGTGGGCCCTTCTGTCCGCCTGCTATTTTATGATTTTTGTTTTTAATAGTTTTGTTATTGTTATATTATTGTTGCTGTTTGTTATTGTTGTTATTAATATTATGTTGTTATTGTTATTATTATTGATGTGGTTTATTGTTTTTGTTTGTTGTTATTCATTATATTGTTGTACGAATTGTTATATTGTTATTCATATTAATGTTTTTATGTTCCCAAGTTGGAGGCTGTCTCATAACTTGGCCGTCCGCCTACAGCCTCTGCTGCTCCCTTGGTGCTCCATCGGTGGGGTGCAGGCTTGAACGGGGTCGCCGTCCCTTCACCCATCGAACCTGACTTTTACAGCTGGTGCGTCGTTGGGATGTGTTCGATTACGCTGGCTGTCCGCCTACACACCACCGTCGCTCCTCCGTAGCTCCCTCGTTGGGGGTGTAGCTATAAAAGAGATTGTCATCTCTTCCCCCTTAAACATTTTCTGCATCCACATCGATTTCAAGATGCGATGCCGTTTGTCTCCACATCGATTGTAGGGTGTGGAACTCCTGGAGCCTTTGTGTCTATGTCTGTCGTTGGGGTGTAAGATCCAGGGATCGTCCTCCCCCACCCATCACCATCGTTTTGGGTTGTTTGGTTTGAAAGGACAGTCCGTCCCCACCCGTCGGCGACTTTCAGACCTCCTGTCTGATGCTGCCCGTTGCGAGTCTCCCGTCTTGCCTATGGGCTCCGACAACGGTGATCTTGGTGGATCTCCTGTCGCACCCTGGGCTCCGGGTTCGTCGTGAGTCTCCCCACCATCCTTAGGGCTTCACCGACCGAACCCCCTCGTCCTCCTCTGAGGATAAAACCGCCCGTGAACCTATGTGGGTCCTTTCTGAGGTCTGTGGTCGGTGGGCCAATGGCTGATGGGACCACGGCTGCCCTCCACCTCCGCCAGAGCTCGGTCTTCCCGCTCAAAGAAAAGAGGGAACGACGGGAGAAGAACAGGGAAGAGGGTAAACCTTGTTGCGGAAAATTTTCCCGCAACACCTGGTTAGAAAAATTCCACACGCCTGATCTCAGATCCGGGATAATTCCCGCCCGGGCCCAAAAGTCGGCACCAAGTATCAAAACATGTGGAAGATTTGGGATTACCATACATTCCAGTAGGATCGACTTCCCCTGCACTACTATCGGCAAACAACCTGCATCCTCTATACCTCCACCGTCTGCTATCGAAACCCTACTAATATTTGCCTTTCCTAGCTCTAACCCTAAACTTTTTAATGGCTGCCATCCATCCCTACAGATGATCGTACGCGAAGCTCCTGAATCTAAAAGTCCTAACATGCTAATACCATAGACACCAACTGATATATCAGGGCGTACGTCATCTTTTTGTGCCTCGAGCGTAAGTGAACGACCTCTTCCGTAGTTTCCCCCAGCTGGTAACCAGCAGGCAACCTTCCTAATTCTGTCGGCGCATTCGCCCTGCCGAGAGCCCAGTTCCCATTTCCCGAACAAGTGGAACAGTCCCTCCGTATAACCCCTACTTTTCCACAACCTACACAACGCCGGCTGTTCGGTTGAGTGCTCTTACTGACCGTCGCGACTCGAGGCTCGACAACCCTTGGTTCCTCGACTGCCACATAGGCTAAGTCTGGTTCCAGGAGGTCTCTGGTTCGTTGAGTTGGTGGTGGTACGAAAGAGTCTACATTTGCTCGAACTGTTTCGAGCCTTCTTCCCAACGCAACAAGGTCCTTGATGGATTTCGGATCCATCAAGCCAAGTTGTGTTTGGTAGAATGGTGCCAGGTTGCTCCGTACCATCCTCAACTTTCGACTCTCTGATAACGGCTCAGAGAGTCTGCCAAACATATTCTCCATGATGGCCACATAAACATTTATGTATTCTTCCTTCCCTTGGGTACGTCGCCTAATTTCCACCAAGAGCAAGTCGTCATAACTTGGAGGGAGGAACTCCAACTTCATCCCCGAGACCAATTTTTCCCAAGACCCTACCAATCTCCTGTTCGCCCTAAACCAAATAAGTGCCATCCCCTCCAAGAGTTCCAGCGCTGACTTGAAAAGTTGAGAAATGGAGATCCCCCTTACTTCCCTTAATTAATCCACTCGCTCCAAGAAGGAATTAAGAGAAGCCCCGCAGCGTTCCCCTGAAAATTTTAAGAACCACTTCTCGATGCGCTCCTGGCATCGTTCTAGAATAGGCTCTTCCGCTGCCTGGGTTCCATAGGTGCGGTCCATTCCGTTTGCCTAGTCGGAGTTGTCGTCGATAATCGGCCTGCTCTACTCGCACCTGAAACACTAGGGGTAATCTCCTTATATATCTTTTCTTCTTCTTCCTCTTCTGTGAGGTCGGATAGAAGAATGAGCAGCTCCCCTTTCAGCTCATTCCTCTCCACCGTCTGTTCCTTTGAGTCCGGTCGTGACCTATCTAACCTGCCTATCGCCCACTCGATCTTCGTGAGGATCTTCAGGTATTCCGCCGATTTCGGATCACCTGGACGATTCCCGAGAAGATCTTCTACCTCTATTAGCTTTTTCCTTATCGCGTCAACGTCGAACGTAAATGGGTAACTGTCGTTGGTACCCATGGAACCCTGTCGTCCCAGTAGACGTGCAGCACGAAGTGATTTCCGCATGCCGTCTACTGTGGCCGTGTTCAAGCCTCGAGCTGCCATTTCGTAGGCCAGCTCCTCCTGGGATAACCTGTTAATTTCCATTTTCAAACAAAAGATAAATCACGAAAAAAAAATCAACCCACAGAAACAGTACTAAATCCCCAATCCAAATAATACTCGTATAATCCCCAAGCACAAGTTACCCACACGGCAACACTAGGCTAAATGCAAAAATTGGCACAAACAACACTCAACTATGAACTCGGGCGAGAATCAAAGTATACTTACTTACTTTAGGTGGCGCTACAGTCCGGGGTGGACCTGGGCCTCAGTCAACAAGCTTCTCCAGCCAGCTTGATCCCTGGCTAGCTGCCTCCAGTTTCGCACACTAAGTTGGCTGAGGTCCTCTTCCATTTGCGTGCGCCACCTGAGTCTTGGTCTTCCGCTACTGCGCTGTCCCTCGGGGGCGGATTCGAAGACTTTTCGGACCGGAGCATTGGTGTCCATGCGCTCTACATGACCCAGCCATCTCAGTCTTTGGATCTTCACTCTTCTGGCTAGGTCCATGTCGCTGTACAGTCCATACAGTTCGTCGTTGTATCTCCTCCTCCACTCACCGTCAATGCAGACGGGACCGAAGATCGCCCGAAGAATTTTTCTCTCGAAGCAACCAAGAACACCCTCATCCATTTTTGATAATATCCATGCCTCTACGCCGTAGAGCAGGACCGGGATTATTAAAGCCTTATAAAGGGTGACTTTTGTTGTCCGAGACAGGGCTTCGCTACTCAATTTCCTTCTTAAATCAAAGAAACAGCGGTTGGCAAGAGTTATTCTTCGCTTGATCTCAGCGCTGGTGTCGTTGTCTGTATTTATAGCGGAGCTTAGGTAGACAAAGTCCTTAACTACCTCAAAGTTATATCTATCGAGGGTGACGTTCTGTCCGAGACGTCGGTGTCGGTTGTCCTTTTTGCTTGACAGCATATACTTGGTCTTGATCTCATTGACCGCTAAACCCATTTTCGCCGCTTCCGTCTCAATATCGCGAAAGCGCCACTGACATCACGCTGTTTTCTCCCGATTATGTCAATATCGTCGGCGTATGCGAGTAGTTGGACGGACTTTTGAAAGATAGTGCCTCTTGTGTTTGCTCGTGAGTTTTGCACTATTCTTTCAAGTACGATGTTGAAAAAATCGCATGATCCTTTCTGGACATCAAAGGTCTCGGTGAGATCTTTACCGACCATGATGGAGCAGCGTGCATTCTCTATCGTCATCCTGCACAGACGGACGAGTTTAGCAGGAATGCCAAAACTAGACATTGCTCTATATAGCTCGTATCTATAGATGCTGTCATACGCGACCTTAAAATCGATGAATAGGTGGTGGGTATCGATCTGAAGCTCATGGTTCTTCTCCAAGATCTGCCGTAGTGTGAATGTTGGGTCGATGGTGGACTTTCCTGGCCTGAAGCCACATTGATATGGACCTATCAGGTTGTTGACAAACGGCTTCAGGCGTTCACACAATACGGCGGATAAGATCTTATATGCGATGTTAAGGAGACTGATGCCTCTGTAGTTGGCGCAGTTAAGAGGGTCTCCTTTCTTGAGAATTGGACAAACAATGCTGAGGTTCCATTCATCGGGCATACTTTCGTCTGACCATATTTTACAGATGAGTTGGTGTGTGCTCCTTACAAAGTCATCGCCTGCCACTTTGAAGAGCTCGGCAGTCGGGCCATCCGCTCCAGCAGCTTTGTTGGACTTAAGCTTCGATATGGCTATCTTCAGTTCATGCAGGTCGGGTGGACGGAATTCTTGGTCATCATCGTCCAGGTTGAAAGATTGATTCTGCCTGACAGCAATATTTGGTCCGTCATCGCCGTTATACAGTCTGCAGAAATGATCTTTCCAAATCCTCAGCATCGACTCTGATGCTACTACGATGTTCCCTTGTTCATCTCTACAGGCTTCGGTTCGGGGTTTGTTTCCGCGGCATGTTATTTTTACCTTTTGGTAAAACTTCCGAACCTCATTGCTGGAGTAGCATCTCTCAATTTCCTCGATCGCGCGCTTCTCATGCTCTTTCTTCTTCCTCCTGAGAAGCCGGTGCTCGTCTCTTCTCTTCCACTCATAGAGCTCATGAGCAGCTCTGGTCTTTCTAAGCAGCGCCGCGTTATATATATCTTGCTTAGCTGCATTTGCCGGCATTCATCATCGAACCAGGGGTTTCATTGTGGTGGACGAGTGAAACCTAGCACATCAGAACTGGCATCTCTGATGGCGTTTTGGCAGTGTTTTCAATGGTCTTCGATGCTTGATGCTGGCGGCATTGGACCTCTTAAGAGATTAAGAGACACTTGATCGGAAAATGACTTGGCGATCTCTTGCGATTGTAGCCGTCTGACGTCGAATTGTCTCACAGCATTAGTTTGTCTTGGCGTAGTTTGGGATATCCGCAACCGTACCTTGGCTACAACAAGGTAATGGTCCGAGTCGAAGTTGGCTCCTCGGAACGTACGGACATCCATATGCAAACTACGGCAATTGCCGTAGTAGATGTCGCAATTTTTCATCTTCTTTTTAGGACTTATTAGCAGAGCTGCAAGATGTTCGGCTGCAGAGGCTCATTCTCTTAAGGAACCAGCACCTGTCGGAAGATGCTACTTCTACGAGGCCTTATACTAATCGCTGCCATCCGAATCAAAGTATAAAGAGTGAAAAAAAAAAATCCCAAAAATAAATACGTAAATACAAATATATATGTATATATATATATACAATACACGAATAATAATGGAAAAGCACCGAGATTCGTCTAAGGATTTACACATGGTATTTATCGACCTCGAGAAAGCATTCGATCGAGTGCCTAGGGATCTCATATGGGCCGCGCTGAGGTCTCAAAACGTACCGGAAACGTTTGTTAGAATAATACAAGACATGTACGGAAACGTGAAAACTGCGGTTAAAAGCTCTGCTGGACTAACGAGAGAATTTCCAGTTAATGTCGGAGTGCATCAAGGAAGCGTACTTAGCCCTTTCCTCTTTAACGTAGTATTCGACTATCTTTTAAAAGACTGCATGCGCGAAGCAAATGTAATGCCAATTTTCTTCGCTGATGACGCAGTTATACTTAGCGATAACGTCGAAGATTTACAGAACGCCTTAGATTCATGGAGAAATGCGCTAGAGAGAAACGGGTTTAAAATAAGTCGTTCAAAGACGGAGCATTTGACGTGCCCATTTGCGCATCCGTTGCGACCTATTCCGGATATAATGTTAGACGGAGTAGTTCTTCCTAAAAGCACTATCTTTAAGTACTCGGATCTAGGTACTAGGATCAATCGTTAACATGGAAGCGAAATGTGACGACGACGTAAACCACAGAGTGGGTGTGGGATGGAAGAAATGGCGGGAAAATTCGGGAATCTTTTGTGACCGAAAATTTCCACTTAAATTAAAGGGGAAACTCTACACCACGGTTGTAAGACCAGCTCTTATATACGGTTCACAGTGCTGGACAATGAACGAAGCGTTTAAAAACAAAATGACGGCAGCGGAAATGAAAATGTTAAGGATGTCTAGTGGAGTCACTAAACGCGATTGCATTAGATCTACGCGTATAAGAGGAAGTCTACATATAAAGAATTCGGTAACCGAACAGCTTGAGGCGAATAGAATAAGTTGGTATTGCCACGTTCAAAGAAGATCTGCGGAAAATCCGGTTAAAAAGGCACTATCAACTACGGTCACTCCAACTGTAAGAAAACGAGGTCGGAAAAAGAATTCCTGGATTTCTCAGATGGCAAATGCGCAACAACGTCTAGGGTTAACCACTGAAGCGATCCAGGACCGAGCATTATGTAGACGCGTTCTGCGGTCTGCGACATTAGCCAACCCCATAAGCGGATAAGCGGAGCAGCAGCGATGCAGTAAAAATGGGAAACTCGTTATGCATAAGTTCGTATAACGAGGAAAGGGTTAATAAAAGGATAAGAAGAAGAAGATCGTGGGGAATTGTGGGCTTTCTTTAAAATTTTCTTTTTTTAAATTGGTGAGTGTTTGGGGTTTTACAATTTAGAGTCGTTGAACAAACAATACAATTAGTTATGGTGGGCTCTCGGCCATTGCTGGTGGTATCGACATCTCAGGGCATCGGTCAAGGGCAACAAGGGGGCAGACCGTCCGTCTGCGAGAATCTCCAGGCCGTCCGCCTGGCTTTATCCGGGGTACCTAGATGGTCATCTCTGGAGCGGTATGCAGAGCGAGGGAACTGGACCCAAAGGATCCAGTGAATCCCTCCTATACCATGGCATCCAGAGAATGACGGGAGAAAAAGAGCGTGGACAACACAAGAAAAGGCAGGAGGGCAAATGAGTGAACAGACGACAAAAGCCCAAAGGGAGTGGAGGATTTTCGGAGCGTGATTTGCACACAACAAACCCCACCCTTACCTCCTGGGAAATGTGCCCTCACATTTCTGCTTACGGGCCAGATACCGATAACCAAAGTGGCCAAACCCAATAAAAAATATAAGGTAAATAACACAAAAAGGAGACTACTTTCTATACTACGAATGACATTCATTCTAACATCGACCTTACGATGTTCGAGTACATCATCGAGCTGGTTCCCTACTCTTGATATCCGTAATCATGTCTCGTCCAAAATTCGCGTAGTAAGGGGAGACACTTTACACGTCGTGTTGGGAAGTGCGGATGCAATAGGCCACCTTCGCCAACTGGGAGTCCCAAGCCCTATGGTTCTCCGACACATAGGATCTAAGGATAGACTTTATAATTTGGTTTATCCGCTCAGCTCGATTAGCTTGCGGGTGGAAATGCGCCGTAGACTTCAGACTCGATCCATACGCGTTGCAGAGATTTTTCAGTTCCTTGCTCCGGAACTGAGAGCCGTTGTCACAGACAATCCTACGGGGTACGCCGAACAAAAGAAAAACGTTGTCCTCGAGTTCCCTACAAACTGAGGAAGCAGTAGCAGACCTAAGGGGAAACAACAGGGATAATTTGGTGAAATAATCGACCACAGTGAGTAGAAAACCCCTACTCGACTTTGGGAGTGGACCAACCAAGTCCATGCAGATCATCTCCGAGGGATTTGAAATCCCTCTCCTCTCCAACATCAAACCAGCTGGTTTGTCATTCACCGGCTTTACACTCTGGCACTGTCTTCCTAACACCCATATCCCCTGCTAATGGATGGTCGTGACATTCTTTTGATACCGTAACTCTATCTACCTTTGAGACTATCTAATTCCACTCCGAACTATTGTCATGCACAATCACATGTGTTGCCCTAACGAATTTAAACAAAGTTCCCTGTTCTACTCTCCAATCCGGATAGTCCAGTGGGTTCGACTCGACCTTGTTGATCATCTTGGTGATCCATGGATCCGGGATATGCTCCTCCAGTTCTGCTACCGCTGCAACATTCCTAGAGAGCATGTCCAGAACCACGTGATCTTTGCCTTTACGATGAACAATTTCGAAGTCGAACTGCTGTAATCTAACCGCCCACCTAACTAACCTACCACACGGATCCTTGAGATTACTTAGCCAAACCAGCGCGTAATGATCCGTCACAACCGTAAATCGAACACCCTCAATATACGGTCGCAACTTCTCAATAGCCCACAGTACGGCTAAGCACTCCTTTTCCGTGGTTGAATAGTTTTTCTCATTTCTATTCAACGACCTACTCAGGTAACAAATTACCTTTTCTCCATCTTCAAATGTCTGAGTGAGCACTGCGCCGACTCCAAAGTCCGATGCGTCGGTTTGCACCACAAACCGCCGCTCGAAATCCGGACATGTCCAGATCGGGGCAGTCACCAAGCGCTCTTTTGCTTTCTGGAAACTCCCCTCGCACTCCTCAGACCAAATGAACTTACTCCCTCTCCTCAACAGGTCGGTCAACGGTTTTACCAAAACTGCAAAGTTTGGTACAAATCTCCTATACCAGGAAACCGTGCCGACAAAACTCCTGACCTTCTTTATATTCTTTGGTGCAAGTATACTAATCATACTCTCGACCTTCTCTCGGTCGACATGAAGATCATTCCTATCAACTACATATCCTAAAAACTTCAACTACGATCTACAGAAGTTGCACTTCTTTTCGCTAACCTTGAGGTCTGCTGCAGTCAATCTTTTGAAGACCTCTTTCAATATTTCCAGATGTTGGCGGAAATTGTTGGTGACAATTATCATGTCATCCAGGTACACGAACACGTGCGGTTCCAGATCGACTCCAAGCACAGTGTCGATAAAACTCTGCCACGTCGCCGGCGCATTATGTAACCCGAATGGCATCCTTTTAAATTGAAACACACCCCGATTGGGTACGGTAAAAGCCGTATAAGGCCGTGACTTCTCCTCGACGGGATTTTGCCAATACGCGGACTTGATGTCCAATGAGGACCAATATTTGGCATCCCGGAGATTGTCCAAGGTAGCTGAGATGTAAGGGAGAGGGTAGTCATCACGTTTCGTGACCTTATTCAACTTCCTGTAGTCGACGCAGAACCAAAACAAATCGTCTTTCTTTTTGATCATCACAATGGGAGAAGCCCGTGGACTAGATTATCTCTCTATGATGTTATCTTTCAACATCTCTGCTAATTCCCTATCTATGTGACGCTGAACCGCCGGCGAAGGCCTCTATTCGGTACCGTGAAGGCTGTGAGTGGGCGCGATCTCTCCTCCATGGGGATCTGCCAATAGGCCGACTTTATATCTAATGACGTCAAATATTTGGCGTCCCTAAGCTTATCCAATGTCGTTGCTATAAATGGCAATGGATAAGCATCCCTATCTGTAACCCTATTCAATTTCCTAAAGTCGACGCAGAACATGAATGACCCATCTTTTTTCTTAGTAAGAACTATTGGAGATGCCCACGGACTGTTCGATTTCTCGACAACACCCGCCTCCAGCATCTCGTTTAGCTCCTTATCAATATGCTTTTGCATCGCAGGCGATACAGGGTAATAGCGTTGTTTTATCGGTTCTGCCGACCTCCTAATCTTGTGTTCTACCAAATGAGTACACCCCAATCCCTCGGGCATCGACTTAAAACACCGTCGACCAAAGCTTCCAACTACCCAGCTTCGGCGACGTCTAGCTCAGAGATCTCGCAAATAGCGGTAATCGAGGCAACCGACTGTTGGCTCGAGAAGCTCCACACTCGTGATCTTAAATCCGGGACGATTCCCGATACTGCCCAAAAATCTGCACCAAGGATCACGGTGTGTGGTATCGCTGGGATGACGAGACATTCTATGAACACGGACCGACCTTGTACCTCAATTGGTAGAGACACAACCCCCACGACATCTATACTTTTCCGTCAGCTAAAGCGACGGACCTAACTTAATTTTTTCCTAAACTAATCCCTAAATCCTTAACTATTCTCCATCCCTCACCCCCTATGATAGTGCGAGAAGCGCCACTATCCAAAAGACCTAACATTCCTACACCGTAAATACTAACTCTTACATATGGACGCCTATCCCTACCGTTTGCCTCCAAGCTAAAACCTAAGTGAACTACTAAGTTCCCCGGCCGATCTCCAGCAGGCGATCTACTCCCTACTTGCGCCGGCGCTACCGTCCTGCTAACTCGGAAGCCCGTTGCGCATTTCCCGACATGCCAGTGCATCGTCGGCATTGCCCCCGTGGCACTCCTTGCGCTCCACACCCGTAGCAGCGCCTAGGAGCTGGACACATATTTGAAAAATGGCCCTCGCCATTACAATTAAAGCACCGGATGGGTGCACGCGGTTGGTTGTCCTCCCTGACAACTGAAACTTGTGGTTCCTCCACGTTAACATAAGCCAAATCTGGCTCAATCAAACAACGCGACCTCGGATTCGGTGGCGGAGCAAACGTTTCCACGTTGGCCCGCACCGTCTCCAACCTTCGACCCAATCTTACCAAATCTGCAACACACTTCGGGTCTGCCAACCTAAGTTGTTGCTGGTAAAAGGGGGCCAGGTTCCTTTGAATTATGGCACACTTTCGCCGCTCCGTTAGCTGTTCCGAAAGCCTGCCACACATGTTTTGAATAACCGCCACGAATACCCCTATGGACTCGCTGGGTATGATGCCTTATCTCCTCCATTAGGAGATCATCATAGTTGGGGGGAAGAAACTCCAGTTTCAACTCCGCCACCAACATTTGCCATGAGCAGACCGACAACCTAATAGCCCTATACCAAATGAGCGCCTTCCCAGGAAAAAGTTCAACAGCAGACCTAAAGAGTTGAGCTTCAGTCACCCCTCGCGCTTGACTGAGCTCCTCCACCCGCTCCAAAAAAGAATTTCCCGAGGCACCACAGCGTTCCCCCGTGAACTTCAGTTCCCACTTGGCCAGGTTTTCCCACCACGCAATCGGCATGCGCTCGCTGTGTTCACCAGTGGTTGCGCAAAAACCGGTTTCATTCGCAACGGCAGGCGTCACTGGTGACCTCACAGCACTTACTGGTGTTCTGCCCATAGCTTGTTGCTGCAGGTAGGTCGACCTTTTATGCCGGATCCCGTCTTGTTGTGTATGTGGTTCACCCCTCGATGGCTGTGATGCTCGGGTCTTGACGAGCCTGGAGCACGTTGGCTCTTGCTCGTCCTCGTCGCCTACCTCGTCCTCATCATCAGAATCCTCTTCCGTACCACCGGCCAATTCCCCGGCTAGTACGATTAGCCTATTTCGGAGAGTACAATTCTCCTCAATCTCCTCAGGAGAAATATCTCTCGCCCTATCCAACCTACTAAGAGCCCATTCGATTTTGGTAAGAACCTTCAAGTATTCCTTCGACTTAGGATTACTTGGAGGCTCTTCCAAGAGCTCTTCTATCTGCTTTATCTTCGCTTATAAAGCATCTCGGTCCTCTACAAATGTGAATTTATAGGCCGGGCCTGAACTCAACGACCCTCTGCGCTCTAGCATACGAGCGGATCTCAAGGACTTCCTCATGGCATCCAGAGTGCCAATCGGAAGACCGCGAGACTCCATCTCATATGCCATCTCGTCCACTGAGAGTCTGTTGATCGCGAACAGCATATTTAATTAAAAAAACCACCAAAAGCAATTTGGAGTACAAGAGGAGTTAAACCCACGTTGTTGAAACTGGACCCTTTGAAAAACCAAAAACAATCGACAAAAAATTCAAAACCCCTGCTAAAAAAAGAAAAAAAACGAAGCACCACCGTTGTCAAAACTAACTAAAAGTTTCAAGAACAAAACCAACGTACCAAAGAAATCGAAAAACCGATGAAACTAAAAAAAACTGGATAGTCACACTAACCAAAAATAAAGAAAAAACAACAAAAATGGCTGGGCCGAGTGAGGTCTCAAAAGAAAAACACAAAAATCACCCCAAAACACGAGAAAAAGAAAAACAATAAATAAATAAAAATAAAAAAAAGACGCACCGCAATATTATAAAATATAAATATTTATGTATATATGTTAATAAAAGGAATGTTTTTACCTTTTTGGATATATACATATATATGTGTAAATAAGTATCATATAATTGTGTTTGTTTTGCAAAAAAAATATTTATGTGTAGGTATGTGTGTATGTTTAATTATTTGTGTTTTTATGTTTGTATATTAATATCTATTAGTGAATGTATGTTCAAAGTGGCACGAAGTGGAGAAAAAAAATGTGTGTTTATATATTTTGTGTTTGTCGTTTCTAGGCAAATTTAAATTTATGAAAAAACAATCAAACAAACTCGCCACTCAAAGGGAAAAGAGAAAAAATAAACAAGAAGACACCTACTTGGGTACATGGTACTTGCCCAGGCTTACGGAATCCTATGTCTAGCTCCTGCTGTCTTATTTCCCACAGTTACTTCTCTTCTTTTTCCCTGATTCCTTATTTCTCAAGCTGTCTCCACTTGTTCTGACTTTTGCCACTTGTCGCACTGTTGCACTCCTACAAAAAAGCACAAGAAGTATCAAAGGTTCCAAAATAAAATCACAAACAAACAAACTACTTCTCTACTTCTTCAACCGAACCGAATACAAATTTCGCGAAAACATGTTGAAATTGACAGAATGTAACCAAATTAAAAAAACCCACGAAAACAAAGATAAATCGAAATCTACAAAAAAAACCGGCAAAATAAATTAAAATGAAAAGCCCCACGTTGGGCGACAATTGTTACGCTTGAATCCCGGCAACTGTCACCGTAGCCCCGAATCAACAATAACCTTCTGGAATTCTCACTAATTGCCGATGGGGTTCGTTTAACCTCCAGGTAGCGCTTTGATGGCAGCTAGACCTGGGCAACAAATTCACAACAAAACCGAAATTGGGCGCCACGTGATTTTTTGGGGAAATCACGAAACCAAAAAAAGAAAAAAGAAAATACTTCCCGAAAAAAAAACAAACAATAAAAAAAAAGACGGCGTTTTCCACAACGTTAAAACTCCGTCGGAGCTCGACGGTTTATTAAAAAAGAAATTAACGGCACACTCGTCGGTAGAGTGACCCGCTATTTAAAAATTCCCGAAAGATAAAAAAGGCAAATAACAGGTCGCGTGTCTCGTCTACTTCTCTAGATTGTCTCGCACGCGCGGCCTACCGGAGTCTCAGTTTTCAACTCTAAAGCAACCGATAATTTTGTTTTATTTAACTACACTGCACTGCACTATACTTAGCTTTTTTTTGTGTTCCTGGTGGTTCTGCCCCCCTTTCTGGCACAGTCTTCCTCCTTATCCCGCTACTCCTGACTCTCTATCCTTCTTTTCGGTCCTTCCTTTCTCCTTTTCCTCCTTATATCCCCTTTCTCTGTTTTTTTTTGTTCACAAACGAACTCGCGATTTT
Source organism: Volucella inflata (assembly GCA_928272305.1). Lineage (NCBI taxonomy): Eukaryota > Metazoa > Arthropoda > Insecta > Diptera > Syrphidae > Volucella > Volucella inflata. The sequence continues at coordinate 108,977,739 of OV743716.1, read as the reverse complement.
ACTAAAAACTACTTTAAAAACCTTTTCACTTCAAAAGAAAAATTGCTTTTCGCAATTCCCAATAAAAAAAAAATCGCACGAATCAGAAAAAAACTCTAATCTTACCATCTTAGATTGCTGGTAGTCAAAAAAGTGACTTCCAGTTCTTTTTTTCTTCCACAAGCTCTCGACAGATTCTCACACGCATTCTCACACTCACTCACACACACATTCATTTGGCTCTAGTGAACCCAACAACGGGGTTTCCAGCTACACAACTAGCAAACTTTGCTAGTGTGTGCTCCCGTGTCCAACTAGGCCTCTCACACATTCCAATTGTTTCCAATTGTACACTCTCATTCTAAACTCCTCAGACACTGAGTTCTCTCCCGCTTCCAGTGATAATTGGGAACTCCACTGAGCGAGTTTATGAGAGCTTGTGGATCCTAGCTATTTCCCTAGACACTGGAATCACATTAAAAATTGCGAGAAGCAATGTTTCTCTCATTGCTGATCCCCGGTTAATTTTCCCCCATCGAACTAAACAAAATTGCAAAACAACAACAACCGCGAAGGAGAAAGAAAGTATGATCGATGGTCAATGGAGTGTTGGGATGAAGGAGGAAGGTTGTGTGGGTATAATCCTAATCTGATTATACCCCGGTCTAGCCATTCTCTAAACCGCCGCCCCAGACAAAGCTAAGTATATGTGTCTCTGTGCTATATTAACCCGGGTCCCTACTTACTCCGGTGGATCGGCGTTCAGTTTTGGGGGGAATGGGGGGGACTGACCAATAGCGGGTCATTCCTTACAATTACGTATTTTATTTTTTTTGCGTTTTGTTTTCGTTTCGTTTGTTTGTTTATGTTGTGGGCCCTTCTGTCCGCCTGCTATTTTATGATTTTTGTTTTTAATAGTTTTGTTATTGTTATATTATTGTTGCTGTTTGTTATTGTTGTTATTAATATTATGTTGTTATTGTTATTATTATTGATGTGGTTTATTGTTTTTGTTTGTTGTTATTCATTATATTGTTGTACGAATTGTTATATTGTTATTCATATTAATGTTTTTATGTTCCCAAGTTGGAGGCTGTCTCATAACTTGGCCGTCCGCCTACAGCCTCTGCTGCTCCCTTGGTGCTCCATCGGTGGGGTGCAGGCTTGAACGGGGTCGCCGTCCCTTCACCCATCGAACCTGACTTTTACAGCTGGTGCGTCGTTGGGATGTGTTCGATTACGCTGGCTGTCCGCCTACACACCACCGTCGCTCCTCCGTAGCTCCCTCGTTGGGGGTGTAGCTGTAAAAGAGATCGTCATCTCTTCCCCCTTAAACATTTTCTGCATCCACATCGATTTCGAGATGCGAAGCCGTTTGTCTCCACATCGATTGTAGGGTGTGGAACTCCTGGAGCCTTTGTGTCTAAGTCTGTCGTTGGGGTGTAAGATCCAGGGATCGTCCTCCCCCACCCATCACCATCGTGGTAGGGTGTTTGGTTTGAAAGGACAGTCCGTCCCCACCCGTCGGCGACTTTCAGACGTCCTGTCTGATGCTGCCCGTTGCGAGTCTCCCGTCTTGCCTATGGGCTCCGACAACGGTGATCTTGGTGGATCTAGTGTCGCACCCTGGGTTCCGGGTTCGTCGTGAGTCTCCCCACCGTCCTTAGGGCTTCACCGACCGAACCCCCTCGTCCTCCTCTGAGGATAAAACCGCCCGTGAACCTATGTGGGTCCTTTCCGAGGTCTGTGGTCGGTGGGCCAATGGCTGATGGGACCACGGCTGCCCTCCACCTCCGCCAGACCTCGGTCTTCCCGCTCAAAGAAAAGAGGGAACGACGGGAAAAGAACAGGGAAGAGGGTAAACCTTGTTGCGGTAAATTTTCCCGCAACACCTGGTTAGAAAAATTCCACACGCCTGATCTCAGATCCGGGATAATTCCCGCCCGGGCCCAAAAGTCGGCACCAAGTATCAAAACATGTGGAAGATTTGGGATTACCATACATTTCAGTAGGATCGACTTCCCCTGCACTACTATCGGCAAACAACCTGCACCCTCTATACCTCCACCGTCTGCTATCGAAACCCTACTAATATTTGCCTTTCCTAGCTCTAACCCTAAACTTTTTAATGGCTGCCATCCATCCCTACAGATGATCGTACGCGAAGCTCCTGAATCCAAAAGTCCTAACATGCTAATACCATAGACACCAACTGATATATCAGGGCGTACCTCATCTTTTTGTGCCTCGAGCGTAAGTGAACGACCTCTTCCGTAGTTTCCCCCAGCTGGTAACCAGCAGGCAACCTTCCTAATTCTGTCGGTGCATTCGCCCTGCCGAGAGCCCAGTTCCCATTTCCCGAACAAGTGGAACAGTCCCCCCGTATAACCCCTACTTTTCCACAACCTACACAACGCCGGCTGTTCGGTCGAGTGCTCTAACTGACCGTCGCGACTCGAGGCTCGATAACCCTTGGTTCCTCGACTGCCACATAGGCTAAGCCTGGTTCCAGGAGGTTTCTGGTTCGTTGAGTTGGTGGTGGTACGAAATAGTCTACATTTGCTCGAACTGTTTCGAACCTTCTACCCAACGCAACAAGGTCCTTGATGGATTTCGGATCCATCAAGCCAAGTTGTGTTTGGTAGAATGGTGCCAGGTTGCTCCGTACCATCCTCAACTTTCGACTCTCTGATAACGGCTCAGAGAGTCTGCCAAACATATTCTCCATGATGGCCACATAAACATTTATGTATTCTTCCTTCCCTTGGGTACGTCGCCTTATTTCCACCAAGAGCAAGTCGTCATAACTTGGAGGGAGGAACTCCAACTTCATCCCCGAGACCAATTTTTCCCAAGACCCTACCAATCTCCTGTTCGCCCTAAACCAAATAAGTGCCTTCCCCTCCAAGAGTTCCAGCGCTGACTTGAAAAGTTGAGAAATGGAGATCCCCCTTACTTCCCTTAATTAATCCACTCGCTCCAAGAAGAAATTAAGAGAAGCCCCGCATCGTTCACCTGAAAATTTTAAGAACCACTTCTCGATGCGCTCCTGGCATCGTTCTAGAATAGACTCTTCCGCTGCCTGGGTTCCATAGGTGCGGTCCATTCCGTTTGCCTAGTCGGAGTTGTCGTCGATAATCGGCCTGCTCTGCTCGCACCTGAAACACTAGGGGTAATCTCCTTATATATCTTTTCTTCTTCTTCCTCTTCTGTGAGGTCGGATAGAAGAATGAGCAGCTCCCCTTTCAGCTCATTCCTCTCCACCGTCTGTTCCTTTGAGTCCGGTCGTGACCTATCTAACCTGCCGTCAATGCAGACGGGACCGAAGATCGCCCGAAGAATTTTTCTCTCGAAGCAACCAAGAACACCCTCATCCATTTTTGATAATATCCATGCCTCTACGCCGTAGAGCAGGACCGGGATTATTAAAGCCTTATAAAGGGTGACTTTTGTTGTCCGAGAGAGGGCTTCGCTACTCAATTTCCTTCTTAAATCAAAGAAACAACGGTTGGCAAGAGTTATTCTTCGCTTGATCTCAGCGCTGGTGTCGTTGTCTGTATTTATAGCGGAGCTTAGGTAGACAAAGTCCTTAACTACCTCAAAGTTATATGTATCGAGGGTGACGTTCTGTCCGAGACGTCGGTGTCGGTTGTCCTTTTTGCTTGACAGCATATACTTGGTCTTGATCTCATGGACCGCTAAACCCATTTTCGCCGTTTCCGTCTCAATAATCGCGAAAGCGCCACTGACATCACGCTGTTTTCTCCCGATTATGTCAATATCGTCGGCGTATGCGAGTAGTTGGACGGACTTTTGAAAGATAGTGCCTCTTGTGTTTGCTCGTGAGTTTTGCACTATTCTTTCAAGTACGATGTTGAAAAAATCGCATGATCCTTTCTGGACATCAAAGGTCTCGGTGAGATCTTTACCGACCATGATGGAGCAGCGTGCATTCTCCATCGTCATCCTGCACAGACGGACGAGTTTAGCAGGAATGCCAAAACTAGACATTGCTCTATATAGCTCGTCTCTATAGATGCTGTCATACGCGACCTTAAAATCGATGAATAGGTGGTGGGTATCGATCTGAAGCTCATGGTTCTTCTCTAAGATCTGCCGTAGTGTGAATGTTGGGTCGATGGTGGACTTTCCTGGCCTGAAGCCACACTGATATAGACTTATCAGGTTGTTGACAAACGGCTTCAGGCGTTAACACAATACGGCGGATAAGATCTTATATGCGATGTTAAGGAGACTGATGCCTCTGTAGTTGGCGCAGTTCAGAGGGTCTCCTTTCTTGAGAATTGGACAAACAATGCTGAGGTTCCATTCATCGGGCATACTTTCGTCTGACCATATTTTACAGATGAGTTGGTGTATGCTCCTTACAAAGTCATCGCCTGCCACTTTGAAGAGCTCGGCAGTCAGGCCATCCGCTCCAGCAGGTTTGTTGGACTTAAGCTTCGATGTGGCTATCTTCAGTTCATGCAGGACGGGTGGACGGAATTCTTGGTCATCATCGTCCAGGTTGAAAGGTTGATTCTGCCTGACAGCAATATTTGGTCCGTCATCGCCGTTATACAGTCTGCAGAAATGATCTTTCCAAATCCTCAGCATCGACTGCGATTCTACTACGATGTTCCCTTGTTCATCTCTACAGGCTTCGGTTCGGGGTTTGTTTCCGCGGCATGTTATTTTTACCTTTTGGTAAAACTTCCGAACCTCATTCCTGGAGTAGCATCTCTCAATTTCCTCGATCGCGCGCTTCTCATGCTCTTTGTTCTTCCTCCTGAGAAGCCGGTGCTCGTCTCTTCTCTTCCACTCATAGAGCTCATGAGCAGCTCTGGTCTTTCTAAGCAGCGCCGCGTTATATGTATCTTGCTTAGCTGCATTTGCCGGCATTCATCATCGAACCAGGGGTTTCATTGTGGTGGACGAGTGAAACCTAGCACATCAGAACTGGCATCTCTGATGGCGTTTTGGCAGTGTTTCCAATGGTCTTCGATGCTTGATGCTGGCGACATTGGACCTCTTAAGAGATTAAGAGACACTTGATCGGAAAATGACTTGGCGATCTCTTGCGATTGTAGCCGTCTGACGTCGAATTGCCTCACAGCATTAGTTTGTCTTGGCGTAGTTTGGGATATCCGCAACCGTACCTTGGCTACAACAAGGTAATGGTCCGAGTCGATGTTGGCTCCTCGGAACGTACGGACATCCATATGCAAACTACGGCAATTGCCGTAGTAGATGTCGCAATTTTTCATCTTCTTTTTAGGACTTATTAGCAGAGCTGCAAGATGTTCGGCTGCAGAGGCTCATTCTCTTAAGGAACCAGCACCTGTCGGAAGATGCTACTTCTACGAGGCCTTACACTAATCGCTGCCATCCGAATCAAAGTATAAAGAGTGAAAAAAAAAAAAAATCCCAAAAATAAATACGTAAATACAAATATATATGTATATATATATATACAATACACGAATAATAATGGAAAAGCACCGAGATTCGTCTAAGGACTTACACATTGTATTTATCGACCTCGAGAAAGCATTCGATCGAGTGCCTAGGGATCTCATATGGGCCGCGCTGAGGTCTCAAAACGTACCGGAAATGTATGTTAGAATAATACAAGACATGTACGGAAACGTGAAAACTGCGGTTAAAAGCTCTGCTGGACTAACGAGAGAATTTCCAGTTAATGTCGGAGTGCATCAAGAAAGCGTACTTAGCCCTTTTCTCTTTAACGTAGTATTCGACTATCTTTTAAAAGACTGCATGCGCGAAGCAAATGTAACGCCAATTCTCTTCGCTGATGACGCAGTTATACTTAGCGATAACGTCGAAGATTTACAGAACGCCTTAGATTCATGGAGAAATGCGATAGAGAGAAACGGGTTTAAAATAAGTCGTTCAAAGACGGAGCATTTGACGTGCCCATTTGCGCATCCGTTGCGACCTGTTCCGAATATAATGTTAGACGGAATAGTTCTTCCGAAAAGCACTATCTTTAAGTACTTAGGATCAATCGTTAACATGGAAGCGAAATGTGACGACGACGTAAACCACAGAGTGAGTGTGGGATGGATGAAATGGCGGGAAAATTCGGGAATCTTTTGCGACCGAAAATTTCCACTTAAATTAAAGGGGAAACTCTACACCACGGTTGTTAGACCATCTCTTATATACGGTTCACAGTGCTGGACAATGTACGAAGCGTTTAAAAACAAAATGACGGCAGCGGAAATGAAAATGTTAAGGATGTCTAGTGGAGTCACTAAACGCGATTGCATTAGATCTACGCGTATAAGAGGAAGTCTACATATAAAGAATTCGGTAACCGAACAGCTTGAGGCGAATAGAATAAGTTGGTATTGCCACGTTCAAAGAAGATCTGCGGAAAATCCGGTTAAAAAGGCACTATCAACTACGGTCACTCCAACTGTAAGAAAACGAGGTCGGAAAAAGAATTTCTGGATTTCTCAGATGGCAAATGCGCAACAACGTCTGGGGTTAACCACTGAAGTGATCCAAGACCGAGCATTATGTAGACGCGTTCTGCGGTCTGCGACATTAGCCAACCCCATAAGCGGAGCAACAGCGATGCAGTAAAAATGGGAAACTCGTTACGCATAAGTTCGTATAAGGAGGAAAGGGTTAATAAAAGGATAAGAAGAAGGTGGAGCAGCGTGCATTCTCCATCGTCATCCTGCACAGACGGACGAGTTTGGCATTGATGCCAAAACTAGACATTGCTCTATATAGCTCATCTCTATAGATGCTGTCATACGCGACCTTAAAATCGATGAATAGGTGGTGGGTATCGATCTGAAGCTCATGGTTCTTCTCCAAGATCTGCCGTAGTGTGGATGTTGGGTCGATGGTGGACTTTCCTGGCCTGAAGCCACATTGATATGGACCTATCAGGTTGTTGACGAACGGTTTCAGGCGTTCACACAATACGGCGGATTAGATCTTATATGCGATGTTAAGGAGACTCCTGTTTGAGAATCGGACAAACAATGCTGAGGTTCCATTCATCGGGCATACTTTCGTCCGACCATATTTTAGGCAGTCAGGCCATCCGCTCCAGCAGCTTTCTTGGACGTAAGCTTCGATATAGCTATCTTCAGTTCATCCAGGTCGGGTGGACGGATTCTTGGTCATCATCATCCAAGTTAAAAGGTTGATTCTGCCTGACAGCGGTATTTGGTCCGTCATCGCCGTTATACAGTCCGCAGAAATGATCGTTCCAAATCCTCAGCATCGACTGCGATGCTACTACGATGTTCCCTTGTTCATCTCTACAGGCTTCGATTCGGGGTTTGTTTCCGCGGCATGTTATTTTTACCTTTTGGTAAAACTTCCGAACCTCATTCCTGGAGTAGCATCTCTCAATTTCCTAGATCGCGCGCTTCTCATGCTCTTTCTTCTTTCTCCTGAGAAGCCGGTGCTCGTCTCTCCTCTTCCGCTCATAGAGCTCATGAGCATCTCTGGTCTTTCTAAGCAGCGCCGCGTTATATACATCTTGCTTAGCTGCATGTGCTTGCCGGCATTCATCATCGAACCAGGGGTTTCGTTGTAATGGACGAGTGAAACCCAGCACATCAGAAGCGGCATCTCTGATGGCGTTTTGGCAGTATTTACAATGGTCTTCGATGCTTGATGCTGCCGGCATTGGGCCCCTTAAGAGATTAAGAGACACTCGATCGGAAAAGGACTTGGCGATCTCTTGCGATTGTAGCCGTCTGACGTCGAATTTTCTCACAGCATTAGTTTGTCTTGGCGTAGTTTGGGATATCCGCAACCGTACCTTGGCCACAACAAGGTAATGGTCCGAGTCGATGTTGGCTCCTCGGAACGTACGGACATCCATAATGCTGGAGGAGTGTCTTGCGTCGATCGCAATGTGATCAATCTGGTTGACTGTTGATTGATCAGGAGTTCTCCAAGTCCCCTTGTGTATGTCGAGATATGGGAACCGCGTGCTAGCCACGACAATGTTTCGCCCCGCCGCAAAGTCGATTAGCCTGAATCCGCTATTGGAGGTGGTGTTGTGCAGGCTATATTTTCCGATTATTCCACCAAAGATACCGTCTCTTCGTAGCTTTGCATTAAAACACCGAGGACAATTTTAATATCATAGCTAGGGCATTGCTCGTAGGTCTTGTTAAGGAGCTCGTAGAAGGTTTCCTTGGTGTCGTCATCTTTCTCCTCTGTGGGGGCATGCGCGCATATGAGGCTAATGTTGGAAAATTTAGTCTTGATGCGGATTGCTACGAGGTTCTCCCTCACATGCCGGAAGCTGAGGACTTCTTGTCTTAGTCTGCCTCCGACAACAAATCCGCATCCAAATAAGCGCTGCTTTTGCCGTCGATAGCAATTGCCGAAGTAGATGTCGCAGTTTTCATCTTCTTTTTGTCCGGCCCATCCCATCGCATTTCTTGGATGGCGGTAATGTCTGCTTTGCAGCAGTCTAGGGCCTCCGCTAGTTGCACGGCTGCACGTGGTCTATTAAGGGATCTAACATTCCATGTGCATATCTGAAGCTCAATGTCCTTTAATCGTTTGCGTGGGTTGTCAACAGTAGATCCGTCCATATCCGAGGCTTGTTGATGCTTTGAAACTTAATTTTTTTAAATGGCCGGGCAGTTACCCTGGCGGCACAACCCTCAACCTGGAGGACCAGTTCCATTTTGAGTGCTCCTAGGACGAGGGGTCGGTTACACCGAAGCCAGTAACCCGTTCCGGGATGTGAGCGCTGCCGTTGGCCCTTATAGGGCTCGTCCGCCACCATCTCTTTTCCAAGACCCTGACTAAGTCCTGATAATCCTTTACGGCCTGAGCTCCAAATGTGTTGGAGTAGCCCGGATAAGGTCTTGTTTTGTTTTTCCGACACTAATCCTGGTTAATGGCGCAGGAAATCTGCTCTAACTACTGTTAAATAATTCCACTTCGTTGCATCATCGGCAACGTTATCCGTTTGGGGGGTGGCCGTGGTGTAGTGGTACTAGCCATCGCTTCCCACTCGGACATTCAAGGTTCGAATCCTACTCATGACAAGTTTTTCATTGTGTACTTGGAACTTAGTCAGAAAAATCTGCGTGTGAAGACATAATACTGACATTCAGATTTGGCTGTTGTAGTGTTTCAAGCACAAAAACTACCGTTAAAATTCACAACCTGAATCATTCCGAGTGAAGAAAAACTCTCCGTCCTATTCGGACTCCCACCCCTGGAAAGTTAATATCGAAACCAAACACACCTGAGATTCACACCACTACATCAAGACAACTTTCCTTTCTCCTCCTTCTATCTTTCCGCCCACGCCCTGGCGACAGTAAAAGGGTATCATAAACCCCTTGAGGCGCGCGTAAATTATAAAAGTAAAAAAAAAATTCCTTGATCCCACGAGATACCATTGAACAGGTTGGGAAAAATCCAAAATCTCGGATACGCCCACGAAAGACGGAAACTTGCATTTAGTGGAGTTTATTCATGATAATACCGTGCTTGAATTTGACAAGTAAATGCAGCGGTGAGTTGGATAGAGTGTGAACCTTTTATTGCATCTCCGATTCTCACTCCAAGAACAGCAGCTTGCAGCTCTAATCTCGGCACTGATAACATCTTGACCGGCGCATGCATGCATCATCTGGAGTCCAAGAAAGATACCTCCGGGGAATTTTAAGCTTCTCGATATTTCGTAATTCTCTGATGAATTTTAACCATTCGTTTTGAATTGAAACTGCAACATTCCAATCGAAACCTTCACGCCACACATCCTGCAGGATTACACGGCCACGAATTATAAAACAAGATATAAAGCTGAGATTGTCTAAATCTTCATAATAAACTTAAGCCTTTTAGTGATTGCACCAACCTGACTCAACATATCGTCTCGCAACTATTGGGGTCAATGCTAACGACTGCCTTGTTCACGTTGTCTTCTGGCATGTTATCAAATTCTTTACTATTCGATTGAATTCCCACTAAGTCAAAATTCATGGACTTAAAGACCCCAACTGCATCTCTGGTGACTGAAATAGCTTTTTTTACCGAATCATGACTATTGAAATAATCATCCACATAGGTAAGCTGAGTTAAGCCATCTACAGCCTTTGGGCAACACAGTTGAAACTTTTTAGCATGGTGATTCTTAACAAACTGCGCGAAGGTGGGAGAATATCTTGGACCAAACGTCATAGCCTGCGTGATGTAAACTGTTGGCTCGCGACTGCTATCACCATCTCTCCTCAAGATTCTTTGGTATTGTTGGTCCTCTTTCCTGATCTGGATACGGTGAAACATTTCTTTCACATCCCCGTTAACGGCAATCTCTCGCTGACGAAATTTTAAAGTATCAGCGTGCAGCGGAACCAGATTGTCAAGAACAAGAAGGTATTGACTGATACCCCTTTCACCTTGGCGGCGACATCAGCAACATCCCTCGGGTTCGTTTTCAGCTAATTGCGGTTTTCGACAATAAAAGTAGGTGCATACCAAACTCGTGGCCACGATTTCTCCAGATCTTCGGTTGTCGCAATTCGAGCATATCCCTTAGACACGGGCTCCTTCATGTGTTGAATCTTTCATTCCAATAAGTGAAGTTTATTCTTTAATGTCCTTTCCAGACCTTGCAACCTGCTCAGCGCCATTGGGAAGCTATCCGGTAGTATGACTTGTTCACACTCACAGTAAACCGATTTCATACTGCTGGCTTATGAGTTAACACACGAGCGGAAGGCTTCGAAAATCTCGCAGGCTTTCTGGTAGCATACTGCTCGACATGCCTTGACATCTCCGGAGGAATATCTATAACCTTTTCCTTTAAAATGTCGCAAAATTAGATAAATTGACGCGAGTATTCATAGACTTACGCGCTATCCAATTTTGATATCAACCAGGTCCCAATTTTCCCGCAAGACACGTCAAAACGTACCCATTTTCAAGGTCTTCCTCACGCTTAAGCGATTTGATATCCGCAACAAAACCATTCCACTTTACCGCCCACTGCCGTAGATAAGAATCGCTCCTCTATAAGATCGTGAACTATTATGTCTTGACGACCAAAAATTGCTCATAGTGAGTCCATAATTGGATCCGCATCAGAAGAGTATCTCAAACGGTCGCTAACCATTTGAAACGCCTCGCCACACAACGCCTTTCTCAGCCGAGACATTTTCTTTGCCACTGAAGCGCCCTTCAATAGTTGTAGCTCGAAAAACTTCTTCAAAGTACGTCCACTTCGTTCTATCAGCACCTGAGAACGATGGCAGCTCTTGCTCCTGCTTAAAATTGTTAATAAACTCGCCATATCGGAATTACGAAAAGGAGATTCTGTATGAGTAGGTGAAGTAAAACGCGATGTGAGTTTCGGGGTAGACTCTCCTTGATGCTCCAAATCGTTCAACAATGAAAGGTGGTTCTTCCCGATTTCCTTAAAAAACATTTAAACTTAGAGGGAACAGAATCCTTTTGAACGGGTAACACTGGATCATCCGAAACAGGTCCTTCAGGAACTTTTGTCAACTGGGCCAACTGTAACTTCATCTCATTTATCTCCTTTCGAAATGCTAGAAGCTTAGAATCCTTACGCACCACCGACGCCTGCGCCTCAGACGCCGCTTCAATGGGAAAATCAGTTGTAATTGTATCCACTTCTTTACCCGAAGAACCACTACTACTCCCAATCGAAGACTTTTCTTTGGTATTTTCACAATCCGATTCCCCACAAAACGAAGGTGTATCATATTTGGCTGGCTCGAACTTAGAAAAGGAACAATATATATGTGTACTTGTATACTTACAAATCCTAACACCTTGTCACAAAATTTTATGCGGCGACCACAACAGAGTTAAAATGAAATTATGCTTGGAACTTGAACAACTGCAACTCACTTGAATAAACTTTTAAAACGAATGGCTACGTGATCAATGTGGCACCAGCCGTATAACCAGCGTAATTTTAAACGGTATAAAAGAACGAGACAAACTACATCCAAATTAAACTCAGTTGTGGTCGACACACACCAAGGGGTAGGTTACACAGGAAATTATACCAATTCATTACGTTAGGGTAATTCAAAACTAAGTATTGAAAAATTAAGAACGAAAACAACTTCAATAATCAAATGAAAGAAAGAAATAAAAAGATATTAATTCGGCTCGATGACAGTGGGAAATAAGAGCATCAAACTAAAGCAAGGACAATCGTTCGGAGCGTGCGTACCGATAACTGCTGTCACCAAGTTGTGGAAGGAAAATGCTGCTATATCTTTTCCATCAGGTAGCAGAGCTGAGTTGAATAGAACTATACTTATGCAAACCGAGCTGAATCAGGAGCAACGAGCGATGACTCAACGAATTTGCGTATGTATTTGCTTCGCAGGATGGCCAATATGGCAGCACACATTTGGTGCGACACCGAATAGACACTGGAGATGCAAAACCATTACGTCAACCTCCTAGGCGTTTACCATTAGCAAAGCAAACTGAGGTTGCAGAAATGGTTTCCACTATGGGAAAGGAAAGGTTGATCGAAAGCACTGGTCAAGAAGACAGACGGCACCAACAGATTCTGCGTGGATTATCTCCAGCTAAGTAATGTCACAAAGAAGGACAGCTACCCCTTGGCAAGGATTGACAACACACTGGACACACTGTCAAGAGCGCAATGGTTCTCCACACTTGATTTTAAGAGTGGCTACTGGCAAGTACAGATTCATCCGGAGGACCGTGAGAAGACAGCCTTCACCGCAGGAAACGGGCTTTGGCAATTCACAGTAATGACATACGGATTGTGCAATGCTCCGGCAACCTTTGAGCGCCAAGTCCCAAGAGACAAACACCAACTCAGAAGCTTTCCGGAGCTCGCTACCTATTACTTTGTGAAGGATTTTTCTGGGATCGCAAAGAGTTTATATCAACTAACAGAAAAGGGAAAACAATTCAAGTGGCCAAGTGAATGCGAAAGAAGCTTCAAAACTCTCAAACAACAACCATTTGAGGCCCCCATACTAACGTACCTTACTACAGGTAAAACATTTGTTGTGGATGCAGATGCCAGTAACGTTGGTATTGGAGCTGTCCTCTCGCAGATACATGACAGAAAAGAGAAAATAGTTTCCTACCTTAGTAAGGTAAGCCGAAAAGGAACTACTGTGTCACCAGGCGGGAACTTCTTGCTTTGGTCTTGGCAACAAAGCATTTCCTCATGTACCCGTACGCACGAAAATTTATTCTTCGTGCAGACAATGTGTCTCTGAAGTGGTTGCTGCAATTTAAAAATCCTGAAGGACAAGTCGCGAGGTGGATTGAACGACTACAGATGTACGACTACGAGATACAGCATCGAAAGGGAAGCCTTTACTCTAATGCGGATGCTCTGTCCATGCGACATTGCAAATCTGATTGCAAACATTCCGCACGAAAGAAAGAAAGAAAAAGATGCGGTATTCATCCAACGGCTAAGAGCTGAGCCCACTGAGGGTTGGAATGAAAGTGAAATGCGATACGCCCGAAAAGAGGATACGGAAAGAACATGAAGGAAAACCAGATTGGTAGGAAATACCCAATAAAAGTCCGGAACTAAAGGCATACTGGGCACAGTGGGAATTGCTTTATGTTCAATATGGTGTTTTGAGGCAAAAGTGGGAAAGCTCGGATGGAAAGTCGTTTGTGATGCAGCTCGTTGTACCAAGGTCGAAAGTCAGTGCTAAGGGAACTGCACCATGGGGTATCCGGGGGACACCTGGGAGTAAATAAGATGTTAGAAAAAGTGCGAGAACGTTATTATTGGGTGCACGCCAAGGACGATGTCGAAAGTGTGTCACCTGTGCTGCCAGTAAAGGCCCGAGAGTTAAAACTCACGGTAGAATGCAACAATACAACGTTGGAGCACCTTTCGCGAGAATCGCAGTTGACATCGCAAGACCGCTTCCTGAGTCTAAAAATGGAAATCGCTTCAATCTTTTTGTTATGAACTACTTCAGTAAGTGGCCTGAGGCTTTCGCTATCCCTTACCTTAAAACCAAAACCGCGATTGAGCAGATCGTTTACGACTGGGTGAGCAGATCCGGCGTACCGATGGAATTGCATAACTTTAGGATCTTACTTCAAACCAGAAGTTACTGGAAAGAACTAGAACCCGACAAATGTGGTATAAATACAGGATGAGAAACTGCTTATGATAAGTTGATTTTTGGAAAGCGATAGAAAAGGAGCTAAGTATTAATAAGTGAAAGTTAAGAGATTTGAATTTTGAGACAGTAATGAAATTATTTGTGAATCAATTGAAAGTTGTTTTTAAATAATAGATTGTTTTGAAACAGAATAACGTTTTATCCCTTCGAACCCTAGCCGTAATATTACAATATTGAATCAACTCCTGATGGGCTCAGAGTAAACATCTTCTTTTAAGCGTCCCCAATAAAAAAAATCCAGTGGGTTTAGGTCCGGAGAACGTGAAGGCTCTAAACTAGGCCTCAGACGGTCAATCAATCTTTCGGGGTACTTTGTATTCAAATACGCACGAACATTTACTGCATAATGCGCAGTACACACATCATTTTGGAACCAATGAGATTCTCTAACCTCCTCGGGCACGTCTTCCATTAAATTTGGCAGATCATTTTGAAGGAGCTCCAAATAGCTTTGGCCGGATAAGTTTCCAGGCAGTTCAAATGGACCAATTATTTTTCCATTTAAAATGCCGGTTCAGTAATGTCTAATCGCATTAGATGCGGATTTAAAAGATTTTACATGTTGAAGTATCCATCTCCTTTTAGTGTTGATTCATCGCTCCACAGAATTTTATCAGAGAATTGCAGATATTCTTCTATTTTCACAAGCATCTGTTGACGAAGTCTTACGTGATAATCCCTTGGTTGTAGAGTTTGCACTCGTGTAATACACGGTCGATTTTGAGATTCCAGTATGCCGTGCTGTAAATTAATTTAAAGTTTTTATAACAAATAAGGTTGTGGTTATTTTCTATTGAACAAAGTCTATCGGTCTTTTTACGTTTAAATATTCTTCACAGATTATTTGACTTGATATACTCGTACAGTAAATATTATAACTAGCTGTTGCTCCAATAAAAAAAAAAATGCAACTTAACTTTTTAGCATGCAATTTGGAAAATGTTTATTTTTTTTTAAAGCTTAAGCAGTTCGTGTGTAAATAAAACAATGCAAACCTAAGTGGCCAACTATTAAAAAAAAACTTGTTTAATACAGATTAAAAAATGGTATAACATAGTCTTTTATTAAATGCAAATACGTAGTCATTGCTAATAAAGTAATGTTGAGAAGGTGCAAATTCAACTTAATATCAACAATTTTAAAAATTGATCTTTTCTTATTTTTAAATGCACATGCTCATGAGGATATACGAGTAGTAAAAAACGACGCTATATATTGTTTAAACTGGAAGCATTGCTAATACTGACACTGAAGATACGGTGCTTGAAGAAATTGAACGAGATCCATCTACTTCTACAAGAGCAATAGCACAAAATATTCCAGAATTAGAAGTTGTCTCCGCAACGTGTTGAACAAGGCCGACAAAAAAAACAAGAAGAAGGAAAAACGAACATGCTCTGTCCTCACAGGAGGCACCAATAAAAAAAAAACAAAGATGGAGGAAAGATTTAACGAAGTAACAGATCAACGGAGATCTAATAGATCATTCCTCAAGCCTTAGGTTGCGAACACAATATCCGTAGAAAATTGAATCCCAATCTCAAACATCCAGCCGACACAGTTTCTGCACTGCTCGTGTACAAACTCCATTTGTCATTTTTAATGTTGCGCTACGGATCAGTCCATCGCTGCCCGGATGAACGTTCGTGATACGGCCCAGTCGCCAGTGCGTTGGTGGCAGATTCTCCTGTCGAATCCAGACGATGTCTCCCACTCTGATGTCTTCTGAGCGTCGATGCCATTTGTTCCTCGTTTGTAAAGTTGCCAAATACTCCAGCGTTTGCCAGCGTTTCCAAAAGTGTTGATGGACCTGGCGCAGCCATTGCCAATGCTTAAGACGATTGGGGAGCACCTCAGAGAGGCTGGGCTCCGGAACCGCGATTAGTGGAGCACCGATGAGGATGTCTCTTGATGACAAAGCAAATTTATCCTCTGGGTCATCGTGCAGTGGTATGAGTGGGCGGGAATAAAGGCACGCCTCGATGCGTACTGCCAATGTGTGCAGCTGGCTGTACCACAGGTGCTGTCCTCCAACTAACCGGACTAAGTGTCGCTTGGCAGACTTCACCGCAGCCTCCCATAGTCCGCCCTGATGAGGTGCGCTGGGTGTGATGAAATGCCACCTCGTACCGTTGTTCGAGAGAGCCTGTTGGTTCTGCTCACAAGTCCAGGCCGCCAAGTCTTCTCGAAGCATCCCATTAGCACCCACAAAGGCGGTGCCGTTGTCGCTGTGTAGATCTGGACAAGGTCCCCGTCGGCCAGTGAATCGGGTAAAAGTATCTAAAAAGGCTCGTGCCGAAAGATCATCCACCACATCAATGTGTACGGCTTTCGTAACCATACATATGAATATTGCCATATAAGTTTTCACGGTCGCCTGGAATCGCTTCGCTCCAATACGAACGGTAAACGGACCACAATAATCGACTCCTGAAGCCGAAAACGGTCGAGCGGGAACAACCCTGTGCCTAGGCAGCGAAACCATCTGCTGCGTAAGTGTGGCTCCGCGGTGGCGCCGGCAGACGACACAATAGTGCCTATAACTTCTCACAGCTTTTCTGCCATGGAGAATTCAAAGCGATTGCGGAGAGTCTGAAGCATGAGCTGCGTACCACCATGGAGTGGGCGATCGTGAACGTCTTTGATGAACAGCCAAGTTAGAGCCCCAGTCTTCGGTAAGATGACGGGAAAGCGATAATCATAAGGTACTGAGGCTTTGTTAATGCGACCACCAATGCGAAAGAGGCCATCTTCGTCCAGGGTAAGGGTAAGTGGTAAGTGGTAAGGGTTCAGTGGTAAGATGAAACCCAAAGTGTGAAGCAGGCGCTGAATAGAGCTGAAACGCTCGTTAAGAGAAATGAGTTGACCATCTCGCCTTTTCGTTGTAAGTTCAAGTGGCACCATAGCGACCATTATACCCACGGATACCTTCTCCTCGCCAAACACAGTATGTTCTTCTTCCATTGTGAGATTGTTGCTTTCTTCTGTAGTGAATGAGTCCGTTGCCAACCAATTCGGTCCGTATAGCCAAAGACGATGCTTCAAAAGTTCTGCCGCTCCAATGCCGCGACTGGCACAATCGGCTGGATTCTGTGCCGACGAAACATGATGCCATCGGTCGGGCGAGGTAAGTTCTTGTACTTGTCGAACTCGATTTGCAACGTATGGCTTAAGTGTAGCGGGGTGTTTACGTAACCAGCACAGCACGATGTTTGAGTCCGACCACAAATAGTATGATGCGTCCTGAAGTCCCAGTGCCACGCGGACGTTCTGAAGTGTCAATGCCAATAAGTGCGCTGCGCACAACTCCAGTCGAGGTATAGTAGCGCCCTTGAGCGGGGCTACTTTGGTGCGAGCAGTAAGTAACGAAATATGAACTGGCTCGTTTGGACGTGTCGTCCTCATATAGATGACAGCCGCGTAAGCTCGTGTGCTGGCATCACAAAAACCGTGGATTGATGTAACTTCTTCGCTAGACATACCTAGCCATCTACGCACCCGAAAATGGTTAAGCTCCTGCAGTCCATTGCGAAATGTAAGCCAAGTTCCCAGCAGTTCTGATGGTAGGGGGGCATCCCATGTCAGACCTGCTGACCAAAGCGTCTGAATAAGAATCTTGCCAGTAATAATGACCGGCGCGAGCAGTCCGGTCGGATCGAAGAGCTGCGCCACCTTACTGAGTACACGTCTCGTCGTAGGGGATTTAGCAGGTTGGTCGATCTCCACGCAAAAGAACAGTTCGTCGGTTGATGAATCCCATTTTTGTCCATGCACTGAAGATGGGGAGCGGATGATGTACTCAGAGTCCAAAGCTGATTCACTCGTGATGTCAGCAATCACCTGTAGACTATTCGAATTCCATTTCCGAAGTTTAAAATGTCCAGCCGAAAGAATTTTGTTAACATTGGAAGCCAACAACACTGCATCTTGAATGGAGTCACAACTTTTCAAGAAGTCATTTACATAGAATGATGTTAATATTGAGTCCCGCGCTGCTAATGATTGATCAAGGTCGACCACCACACCGTTATTATCTTAAGCACATTGCTTTAGAGTCCGCACTGCATTGAATGGGCTACAAGCCATCCCATAAGTGACTGTAGTCATCTGGTAAACGCCTAAATCCCTCTTCGGTGACTCCCTCCACAAAATGCGCTGGAACAGCCGATGCTTTGGAGCCACCAGTATCTGGCGAAACATTTTCTCGACGTCTGCGGTGAGAGCGATGAGAAAGCGACGAAAGCGAAAAATGATGTTGAGCAAAGAGTCTTGTATCGTAGGACCCACCAATTGCATGTCGGTCAGCGAGACACCAGTACTTGTGCGAGCTGATGCGTTGAACACAACTCTGAACTTAGATGTTACAGCGTGATGGGGAATATAATAACCGCTATTATGGCCACCAGGTGGACCAACATTTTCCATATGGCCAAGATCAACATATTCATGCATAAATGTAATGTATTTCTCTTTTAATTCAATATCTCTAGCCAATCGACGCTCAAGGCAGTGAAACTGGCGCATTGCATGTCGAAATGAGTCTCCCAGCTGCTATGCTTTACTGGAAAATGGGATGCGCACGATGTATCGGCCCTCGCTGGTTCGAGAGTGAGTCGTTGCAAAGAACCGTTCGCATTCATCCTCTTCAGAATTATCTTCGGGCACTTCCTCTAGTATCCAAAATTTTTCGGACGAGCTCCTCCAAGTTTGGCTTATCCTCAGACAGTGCTGATAGCCAGCGCAGATCCTAGCGATATCGAAGCTGGACCAAAAACAACCCATCCAAATTGGGTTCGTTGAGCATATGGTTCATCTTGCTTGCCGCTGATAATATCGCCCTTGACAACCAGTCCCCACACATCAGACCCAATGAGTATGTCAATCCCACCAGGTGTACCGAAATTCGGGTCAGCCAAGTCCAGACCCGACAAATGTTGCCACTGAGTGACGTCGACAGGCACCGCTGGGGTCAACGATGTTATGAATGAAATCACAAATGCATTGATGTTCAACGAAAATTCATCATAAGTTGATATAAGTCTGAGCGAAACGCTGCCTCTAGTGCGTGTACAAGCTAATGCACCGATACCCTCCACCCTTAGTTCACACTTGCTTCTGCGAAGAGATAAAGAGTTGGCTAAACGATCTGAAATAAATCTTACCTGCGATCCAGGATCGCAGAGGATTCGAGCAAGGCGCTGTTGCGAAACATCTCCAATTGCATAGGCATGCGCTGTTGCAAGCAATATTGTCTGATCGCCTCTTGACATACAAGTTGTCACAAAACCGATTGGTCACAAAGATTGTTGTGTAACTGCTGGCGCAGGTGTTGAGTCTTTCGATTGCTCTGTTGATGTTGATTGAACCAAAGGTTGAGCACTGGTACTTCGGCAAAACAAAGTGTGATGTTGATGACCACACTGACGGCATCCCCCTGAAGAGCACTGCTTCGAAGTATGTCCGCTCTGCAGACAATTGAAGCAGAGACCAAAATTCTTCAATGCCTCGAAACGTTGTTCTAGTCTGAATGACATGAGGGCTTAACACCGGGAAATCCTGTGTGGGCCCTGACAATAACAACACTTTCCACTCTCAGCTCCAGCCAAACAAGTTTTAATAGCATTTTGAATTCTTGGCCGTTGTTTGGTTGATGAGAATTCTATGCGCTGAGTACTGCGAATTATTTCGGTAGAAAGACTGTGAGCTCTCTTCTCCAAAAACCCAAGGAGATTCCCTAGCGCTGGAATCTGGTTAGAGTCACAATTCATTACCCACTCTCGTCTCGTAGTGCCAGTTAACTTTGACACAACTTTTGGCACCGCCAAAGCATCCCACTGGTCAACAGGAAACTTCATGACCCTGAGTGCACGTAGCGACTCTTGTACGATGTCCACTACTGTCAGCAACGTCTGTGCAGTCTCTTCTGTAGCCGTCTTCATGTTAAGGAATCTTGAGACATGTATTTCAGACAAAAGCTTCGGATTGTCGAATCGGTTCTTTAATGCTTCCCACACTTCTGCATATCCACAGGAGTATAGGCCACCAATCAACGGCACTGCGTTTTCACTGACGGCTTGTCGAAGTTTGCTGAGTTTGTAGGCTTCAGGAAAGTCAACTTCGTGTACTAACGTCTCAAAAAGGTCCTTGAATGCGAGCTAGTTAGAGTAGGATCCATAAAAATCCGGGATAGATACCGGATCTAATTTTATATCAAAAGCATTCGTCGTGGTGTTTGAAGATTTCGCCGGCTCAACCGTTACAGAGGGGAGTGAAGAGGCTTCGCACTCCAACAACCTTCGATTGAGCGCTACACACGTCTGGTTGTAAGCAGTCTCCACCTGCTCCCACAATGCATCATGAGCAGGTAGCTCCGCAACTTCAGCCGCACCAACTAAAACCTCATGATTCTGCACGAAACGAATGTAGTGCATCTCTACAGATTTGAGCTCCTGCTCGATTTGAGGAACATCCCCTGTGACTAATTCTGTTGATCGCTGTTACTGCACACGATCTACGATTTAATTCTGCCATTCTTCAACACGAGAGAATCCGCAAATATTATCTAACAAATATATATGTACCTAAATGTTCCAAATACAAATAACGCCAATGAAGACCACGTTGTTGCACAGTGTCTGTC
The DNA here is from genome assembly GCA_928272305.1 of Volucella inflata. Lineage (NCBI taxonomy): Eukaryota > Metazoa > Arthropoda > Insecta > Diptera > Syrphidae > Volucella > Volucella inflata. The sequence goes on along the minus strand of OV743716.1, from coordinate 108,956,916 downwards.
AAGATGTAATCTGGCCGCAGATGCGAGATCCTCGAGCAAAAGGGCGATTCCTCACAGGAGGCACCAAAAAAATGTTCAATAGAAAATAACCACAACTTTATTTGTTTTAAAAACTTTAAATTAATTTACAAAATATTCCAAAATGAGAGGTTGTTTCCGCAACGTGTTGAACAAGGCCGACAAAAAAAAAACAAGAAGAAGGAAAAACGAACAAGCTCTATCCTCACAGGAGGCACCAATAAAAAAAAACAAAGATGGAGGAAAGATTTAACGAAGTAACAGATCAATGAAGATGTAATAGATCATTCCTCAAGCCTTAGGTTGCGAACACAATATCCGTGGAAAATTGAATCCCAATCTCAAACAGACTTCATTTTTTTGATACCGTAGTGTTAAGAAACATAAGGTCCTGTGAAAAAATATACTTATTTTCAAAAAAAAAAAAAAATCGTATGTCCTAATTGGGGTAGATCTTTTATTGTATTTTATTTTGAGCGCCCCATTTCCCAACTATGAGGTGTTTCAGGCTTATCCATTCTTTCCGGGACACCCTGTATATGTACGAGGGCGGGTCAATAAGTCCGTGACGTTTTGAATTTCTGACCTCTTTACTGAAACAGCAACACTGCTCCTGTCAACAGGCATCTGTCAGTTGACTCCTGTCAAAATTTAAACTTGCTGCGTCAGTTAGTTTGTGTTTGACAGCTATTATTATCAGACTACTCACTAATTTGAGGAGAAAATGGAAAAAAGTGAATTTCTTGTGCTTATTAAGCATTATTTCTTGCGAAAAAAAACCATTACCGAGACCAAGGCTAAGCTTGATAAATACGAGGGCGGGTCAATAAGTCCGTGACTTTTGGATTAAAACACAGATTTTTTGATAAAAAAATAATTTTATTTTTCAACGTAGTCTCCCTTGAGCTCTATACACTTTGTCCAACGCTTCTCCAATTTTTGTATCCCTTCCAAAAAAAATGATTTGTCGAGGTCCTCAAAATAGGCCTTTGTTTGCGAGATGACTTCATCATTGGAGCCAAATCTTTTTCCACCAAGCCATTTCTTCAGGTTTGGGAACAAGAAGAAGTCGCTCGGAGCCAAATCTGGAGAATAGGGTGGATGAGGGAGCAATTCATAGCCCAATTCATGGATTTTTGCCATGGCAACTGCACATGTGTTTGTGGTCGACTGTGAGCAAACGCGGTACCCATCTTGCGGAAAGCTTTCTCATGCCCAAGTGATCATTCAAAATTGAAACCACTGAGCCATGCGAGATCCCTACGGCTTCCACAATCTCTCGCACTTTCAATCTTCGGTCGGCCAACACCATATCGTGAATTTTTTCGACTGTTTCGGGTGTAGAGACCTCAACTGGGCGTCCAGGACGTTCGGCATCTTCAGTGCTTGTACGGCCACAACGAAATTCAGTAAACCACTTTTTTACCATTGAAATCGATGGTGCAGAGTCCCCATAGTACGAGGACGGGTCAATAAGTCCGTGACTTTTTGAATTTCTGACCTCTTTACTGAAACAGCAACACTGCTCCTGTCAACAGGCATCTGTCAGTTGACTCCTGTCAAAATTTAAACTTGCTGCGTCAGTTAGTTTGTGTTTGACAGCTATTTTTATCAGACTACTCACTAATTTGAGGAGAAAATGGAAAAAAGTGAATTTCTTGTGCTTATTAAGCATTACTTCTTGCGAAAAAAAACCATTACCGAGACCAAGGCTAAGCTTGATAAATACTATGGGGACTCTGCACCATCGATTTCAATGGTAAAAAAGTGGTTTACTGAATTTCGTTGTGGCCGTACAAGCACTGAAGATGCCGAACGTCCTGGACGCCCAGTTGAGGTCTCTACACCCGAAACAGTCGAAAAAATTCACGATATGGTGTTGGCCGACCGAAGATTGAAAGTGCGAGAGATTGTGGAAGCCGTAGGGATCTCGCATGGCTCAGTGGTTTCAATTTTGAATGATCACTTGGGCATGAGAAAGCTTTCCGCAAGATGGGTACCGCGTTTGCTCACAGTCGACCACAAACACATGTGCAGTTGCCATGGCAAAAATCCATGAATTGGGCTATGAATTGCTAACTCATCCACCCTATTCTCCAGATTTGGCTCCGAGCGACTACTTCTTGTTCCCAAACCTGAAGAAATGGCTTGGTGAAAAAAGATTTGACTCCAAGGATGAAGTCATCTCGCAAACAAAGGCCTATTTTGAGGACCTCGACAAATCATTTTTTTTTGGAAGGGATAAAAAAATTGGAGAAGCGATGGACAAAGTGTATAGAGCTCAAGGGAGACTACGTTGAAAAATAAAATTATTTTTTTATCAAAAAATCTGTGTTTTAATCCAAAAGTCACGGACTTATTGACCCGCCCTCGTATATTAATTTGGCGACTTTTATTTTAGGCATATAAAAATAAAAATGGCACTAAAACTAAAGAAACAATTCGATTTTTTTTAAAATCTTCTGGAAGCTCTCGTTCGCCTGTAGTTGACCATTCCAGTAGAATGGAATAGAACGAATACCAAAGATATACCCTTTTCGAACACAACTAGTGCAGGACAACGTTTAGAACATATTGACATAAAAAAACGTGTTTGACAAAATATAGGAAATGTGCCCTTTTCGAAATTGCATATTCATCTATTTTGAAGAACGATTTTTGACCCTAGCCTAAACCCGAAAATCATCGTCTATAAAATTTTGCAGAATTCTCAATGCTAAAAGGGTGCACATGCTATAACAAATATTACGATTACGAGTTCCTCCATAGAGCTCTGGTATTTTGTGTGAGTGGAGTGAATCTTTCTGCCTGTACATTTGTGCTATATCTGCACAAAATACAAAGCGGCATAATCGTAATCGTAATTGATTAAAAACAGTGGTAATGTCAAGCTGAAATGGAGTGTAACATCTTTGAATAGATTTTATTTCTGTATTTTATTTTAAAAAAATTGTAAAAATTCCGGTAACGATTGATTTATTTCTAATTTGTTAGTCGCCATGCGGGTTTCTCTTTTCCATTTATATGCGTGTTTTAAATTGTTTTTTTTTTTTTTTTTTAGATAAATGAGCAATGGTTAATTTGAATTTCTGTCCATATTAGTTTTGGACATTACGCAATTAGATTGCAATCTACAGGAAACTTAAACCATTTTGTACATTCACTGGAGCAGTTAATTTTGTAAAAAAAAAACCTTACTTATAACTTCATTTTCATTTATTTAAAATTGAAAAGAATCTTATTTTCATAGTAAAGATCAATGCTAATATTAAAGTTTTGGACGTTTTATGTCAACAAAATTATCATCCGCATCAGCCCGCTTTGTAGCTTTCTTTGCCATGTTTAAGAATTGATCTAATCCGAATGGATCATCTTCCTTTTCAAACTGCACCGGGCCACTACGTAATGCCTGGGTATTATGTTCCACTCCCGAAAAATCCTTTGCTGGAATAAATCTGTGTGTATTCGGAATGAAGTTTTGTTCTATATCATACACTTCATTATCAGGGATTTTTTTAGGTCTGTGCAAATGTGTCGATATCGAAACCGAACTCCGCCATGGCTTATCATATATATTATAAGCTTCATCATTGCTATATCCAGTGTCCATACCTTTTGTTGTATTAAATAGCCTTTGGTCATACTGTAATTCGTTATTTGAACCAGTTTTAGCAGACCTTCCAAGAGCGATTTGTTCAGTTATGTCACGTTCTCTTTCCCGTTGAAGTTTAATGCGTTTGTCGGGAGCAGCTCTTGAAAGGTTTTTATCTCGAATTCGTTCCTTATGTCGCTCTGCTCGAAGTTCATCGCGCTCAATAATGTCGTTATTTATAATATCATCAGAGATACGCAAAATAGCTCTTTCATCTCTTGCTCTTTGGGCCATTATTCTTAGCATATCCTCTTTTTTTTCTTTTTCTTTTTGAGCAATTTTCTTTTCCAATTGTGCACGAGCTTCTACTGCTTCGCGTGCTTTTCTATCCGCTATATAAAGTGCTTCTGCCATTTTAGCAAACTTTTCATTAATGTGGAGCTGTTGTAATCCCCGTCCATCAGCAGACAGTCGTTTATCAAGTGGAATGGTATACCCCTTTGCATTTTTCCAATTTGAGATGCAAGGCGGAACTTTCCACTCTTTTTGCTCTTTTATGCTTACTTTACGAGATGGAGAGTGCAAGACAGGGGCTGGTGGTGAAGGTGGACCTCGAGGAATTTTCTTGTTGATTTTAAATTTTGGTGGGTCCATCGGGTCAGTTTGTGCCTCAACCATTTTAATAACACGTTGCTTCGCTCCAGAGTTGAATTCGTCCCCTTGTTGTAAAGGTGTATATCTAAGATATTGGGGAACATTGGGCGCTATTTGTCTCCTATAGGGCATTGCGGCGTTAATTTTTTGACTTGTTAGCTTTTCCAAAGCTGAACGTGTATGATCTGTTGTTTTTTCCAAGGCCTCTGTATCAGGTTTTTTTAGATCATTGCAATTAGTCATGATTTCTACTGGCAATAGTTGAGATATATTAGAGTAAACGATTTTGTTAGTTGCATGTCCATTTCGTGCAATCGAATCATAGTTAACTTTTCCACTTTTGTCCAACTCAACACCAAGAGATTTTTCGATATAAATTTGAGGGAGTAAACCCATTTCTAAAATATATAAATAAATTAGTACTTGAACCCTATTAAAAATACGCGTACCCAAGGGATGCTGTGCCACATGAATTTCTGGATATGAACCACCATCGCCAAAATCCGAAGCACTTCTCGGAATCCAATGACTCCTGTTACCGTAACAAGGAGAAAAAGGCATGACTTCATTCTGAATTAAGCCTGCACAAGATTTATCCACCATTTTACACAAACAAATTAATAAATGAGGAGTGAACAATATAATCAAGAAAAATCTATAGAAAAAAAAAACGGAGATTGATAACACATCTTTCCAGGAAGCACGTAAGTCCACAAATCCATCAATTGCCTTCCAGATAAAATTGTTTGTCACCTAGAATAAACTTCAACTGTTCATGAGTTCACTGAATGCGTTCCACATGTAAGGCGAGACTTAAGTGCTGACCATAAATGAACTACTCGTAACATAGATATCAAACTTTCCAGATATCGACCGTTCCAGAAACCGGTTTCTTCTGAGGGCCCCTAACCGTGTGAAACCTGTCCGTGAATACGAGTACGTGTGAACGTCATCCATAAGAAAATGGCGAGGTGAATTAATGTTTTGACATTTCTAAAGTTTACATCATTAATTTCGGGTAAGTTTGAAACAAATTTTAATGTTTAAAATTGCTCTTATATTTTTCAGGACAACAAAAAAGGAATCTGAAGACATCTACAACAAGAAGAAACAATATTCTACAAAATACTGCTGCCACCAACGGATTAGTTTTTTGTGGATGTGGCAAAAGCAGCTGGAATAGTTTGTTTACGTTTCCTTCTCAGTAAGCAAAACTATTTTAATTTGAAACTAATTAATCAAACTTCTTATTTTGCAGAATAATGCAAAGAATTGTGTTGATCATCTAGGTTGTCAATGAGAAAAAATAATTAATAAATGAAAATATATACACATACCACGCAAGTGGAAAAAAATTGTTTTACTTTTTAGTCTACCCCGGTAAAATACTCGTATTAAATCTTGCATCCTGGGCGGTATAAGTGGATATGCGTTTTGCATCCGAAACAGCATTTTTTGGGATTCGCCATATTGATTGGTCTATAAAATATAAAATATAAACTTATTAAATTATTGAATACAAAGCAAATAATTAATTTCACTTACAGTTTTGCGCCTTCTTTAGTAAAGTATTGACATTTCACCCCGGTGTGGGCAAATTTTTTGGTTCACCATGAATGTTTTTATCAGAAGGGTCTGTTCCGAAAAACATTAATTTATAAGCTTAGAATATTCGATATATGAATAGATTAAAAATACATAAAATTTGATTATTGTTTTAATTTCTTATAAATACATGAAAAGGATTAATGATCACTTTACATGTTTTTATTTGTGCAAATCTAACTCAACGCAAACGTTTTCAATTCTTCAAAAATGTTGTAAATATATATACTGGACACATTTAACATAAAATAGAGAAATAAAAATGCCATAATGCAAATGGTAGTTTTCTTACTGAATATCTAAATTGAAAAAAAAAGTATCTACTTCTAATAAATTCAATTTTAAAATAATACCTAACCTAAAAAGTTCCCAATTGATCACTGCCTGACATTCTCGTTGGATCGGTTTTGAAGTAAACAATTACAAGCTATCATTTTGCATGCTCTGATTCCAAATAAAATGCGCGATTGTTGAATGATTTGTCGGGGAGTCAGAACTCGAGCGACGAAATTATTACAAAAGAGTAAGAACAAATTAAAGTACATGCAAAATTATATTAGTACTTATGTATTTTCAAATAAACCACTAAAAAACCAACTATTTGTCGGTGTTTTATTTCAAACAGCAATTTACTTCTATTCCAAGATCCATTGACATTGGACAAAAAGACATAGATTTTGCAAAATAATGCTTTTCAAATCTGATTGGTATTTTTTTGTTTAGGGACTCGTTAGTAAATACTTTTCTTACAATTTTGTGCCATTCATTTTTCACCAAATTCCCAATTCGTTACTCAGTTTTTGCATTCATTGCAATAAGAAAGAAAAAAAAAGAGAAAAACAATCTGTGTAAATTGAACGCTGTTTTTTCCACAAACACCACGCTATAATGGTAAAATTTTGCGAAAAGGTCAAGAAATCGTATTAGTTCAACAATATTGGTACACGTTTGCTATTCCCGGTGATGAAAACTAACATCAAAAACACCACTCTTTTTATTATTTATAGTAAATAAAAATAAATAACATTCCTGAAATTTTTAAATTAAACGAGTCGACAAATATTTTCTTGAAATACTTAAAAACGATAAAAATAATAATTTATAATTTATTGGATCGTATTACTTAATAAAATTACAATGTTTACAATGCGTGTCAAACAACAACAAAAAATCGTCCAGAGCTCCTAAATATACTTAAAGCTTACACAATTGACTTACAATACCATTTTAAGTTTTCTGATAAGCTGATTTGCAATTCATTTATGTCTTGAAATAAATCTTTTAAATTATGATTTCAAGGTCTCTTACTAATTTAGTTCTGAAACCATCATTTTTTTGTACACTTAAAGCAAAACAAAAGTATTTTTTCATATGTTCTACTATATTTACTTTTTCACCACTTTGAAATATATATTGACCACGTCAAAATACTTTTTCTTTTATGTTTGCTTTTTTTATATATACCTAGTGGACGTTACGTGAAATTTGCTGTCATTTTAGCTATTTTGACAGGTATCAGGCTTGGATAAGTGTTGATGGTTCACTTACAGTGTAATTGTGAAAAAGGTCCAGGCTTGCAGCTGTAGTAGTAGAGATTGCCATCTATGTTACTTCATTTATGGTGCTGACCAGAGTGTGGAGCTAAATCTCGCATCACAGATACGCATTGTGTTGGCGCTTAAGGCTATACATGTGTTCAACTTTTGACAGTTCGATATCAGATACAGATTCAGGCTTCGGATTCACATTCTCGTCAGCCCCTTGAGCCGTCCATAGACGAGTTGGTTGGAGTTAATCAAAATATTTTGAATTTTGGAATTGACTGGAAAGTCTGTCAACTCAGTTGAACTGCCTGTCATTTGACCAGCTGTCAAATTTAAATAAAATTTGCAGTCAGTAGCATAAATGAACTACCATAGATGGCAAACTCTACTACTACAGTTCCAAGCCTGAGCCTTTTTCACAAATGCACTGTAAGTGAACCATCAACACTTATCCAAGCCTGATACCTGTCAAAATAGCTAAAATGACAGCAAATTTCACGTAACGTCCACTAGGTATATATAAAAAAAGCAATCATAAAAGAAAAAGTATTTTGACGTGGTCAATATATATTTCAAGGTGGTGAAAAAGTAAATATAGTAGAACATATGAAAAAAGACTTTTGTTTTGCTTTAAGTGTACCAAAAAATGATGGTTTCAGAACTAAATTAGTAAGAGACCTTGAAATCATAATTTAAAAGATTTATTTCTAGACATAAATGAATTGCAAATCAGCTTATCAGAAAACTTAAAATGGTATTGTAAGTCAATTGTGTAAGCTTTAAGTATATTTAGGAGCTCTGGACGATTTTTTGTTGTTGTTTGACACGCATTAAGTAAACATTGTAATTTTATTAAGTAATACGATCCAATAAATTATAAATTATTATTTTTATCGTTTTTAAGTGTTTCAAGAAAATATTTGTCGACTCGTTTAATTTAAAAATTTCAGGAATGTTATTTATTTTTATTTACGAGTACCATAAATAATAAAAAGAGTGGTGTTTTTGATGTTAGTTTTCATCACTCGGAATAGCAAACGTGTACCAATATTGTTGAACTAATACGATTTCTTGACCTTTTCGCAAAATTTTACCATTATAGCGTGGTGTTTGTGGAAAAAACAGCGTTCAATTTACACAGATTTAGTTTTTCTCTTTTTTTTTCTTTCTTATTGCAATGAATGCAAAAACTGAGTAACGAATTGGGAATTTGGTGAAAAATGAATGGCACAAAATTGTTAAAAAAATATTTACTAACGAGTCCCTAAACAAAAAAATACCAATCAGATTTGAAAAGCATTATTTTGCAAAATCTATGTCTTTTTGTCCAATGTCAATGGATCTTGGAATAGAAGTAAATTGCTGTTTGAAATAAAACACCGACAAATAGTTGGTTTTTTAGTTGTTTATTTGAAAATACATAAGTACTAATATAATTTTGCATGCACTTTAATTTTTTCTTGCTCTTTTGTAATAATTTCGTCGCTCGAGTTCTGACTCCCCGACAAATCATTCAACAATCGCGCATTTTATTTGGAATCAGAGCATGCAAAATGATAGCTTGTAATTGTTTACTTCAAAACCGATCCAACGAGAATGTCAGGCAGTGATCAATCGGGAACATTTTGATTAGGTATTATTTTAAAATTGAATTTATTGGAAGTAGATACTTTTTTTTCAATTTAGATATTCAGTAAGAAAACTACCATTTGCCATATAGCATTTTTATTTCTCTATTTTATGTTAAATGTGTCCAGTTACACGTATGTATATATTTACAACATTTTTGAACAATTAGTTTCTTCTTTATCATACTTAGAAATAATAGTTAGATAGATAGTTTGCTTATTGTTTTGTTTGCTACTTAACCAATATTTTAAAATCAATTTCACAAAAGGTTTGCGCTGAGTTAGATTTGCATAAATAAAAATATGTAAAGTGATCATTATTCCTTTCATGTATTTATAAGAAATTAAAACAATAATCAAATATTTTGTATTTTTAATCTATTCATATTTCGGATATTCTAAGCTTATAAATTAATATTTTTCGGAACAGACCCTTCTGATAAAAACAATCATGGTGAACCAAAATATTTGCACACACCGCTGTGAAATGAAAAAATGTCAATACTTGACTAAAGAAGGAGCAAAACTGTAAGTAAAAAAAATTATTTCCTTTGTATTTCATAAATAAATAAGTTTTTATTTTATAGATCAACTTATATGGCAAACTGGAAGAAATGCAGTTAAGGATGCAATATGCATGTGCATTTGTACAGCTCAGGATGCAAGGAATCCAGGTAAGTTTGCATTATGCATGGGAAAAAAAAATTGTTTGCACAAAAATATTACCGGGGTGGACTAAGAAGTAAAAAAAATTTTTTTCCACTTGCGTGGTATGTGTATATATTTGCATTTATTAATTATTTTTTCTCATTGACAGAAGCTAGATGATCAACACAATTCTTTGCATTTTTTTGCCGGGAACCTGAGCCTCAAATATAAATTTAATGGTTCGTGAAAAAAAAATTACAACAGTTTTTGTTCTTTTTACTTGTGTACTTTATTTAAAAGAAGTTAACTTATGTTATGTTAACTTTTGTTATGTGAGCGGATCTGTAAAGTGAAAATGTAGAATGGGTGCAATAGGCCTCCTGGGGAAACCGAACACCCAACCAAAAAAAATCGGTTAACGCGCCGCTATGCATACCTCAAGGGTGGTGTGGAATTGCATTATCAAAAGAAATAAATAAACACATTTTTTTTTAAATGAAATTTATTTATTTTATTTATGATATAAGAAAATCAAACAAAAAATACATACTTTGTTTTAAAACCGTAAAACACAAATTTTTCTTTTGATTTTCACTCTTCAGACGGATTCACCAAGATGTTGGAACTGCAAATGTTGAATCTGCGAAAGAAAAGCATTAAAATCACGGCTTAATCGATACAATTGCATTTTACTTACATGTTTTCTGTTTGATTCCGATGTTTCCACTTTTCAGATGGATTCGCCAAGATATTGGAACTGCAAATGTTGAATCTGCGAAAAAAAAAGCATTCAATTCACGGCTATATCGAAACAATTGCATTTTACTCACATGTCTTTAGTTAGTTAGGTTTGTTTCCACTCCTTCAAAGCATTTGCCAAGATATTGAATAGTGAGATTGTTCTGCAAAATAAGAAGTTTGATTAACTAGTTTCAAATTAAAATAGTTTTGCTTACTGAAAAAGAATCGTAAGCACACTATTCGACTGCTTTTGCTTTTGTAGAATATTGCTTCTTCTTGTTGTAGATGTCTTCAGATTCCTTTTTTGTTGTCCTGAAAAATATAAGAGAGCAATTTTAAACATTAAAATTTGTTTGACACTTACACGAAATTAATGTTGTAAACATTATAAATGTCAAATAAATAATTCACCTCGCCATTTTCTTGTGGATGACGTAAACTTAAATTTTGACGTTCACACGTATTCACGGACAGGTTTCATACGGATAGGGGCCCTCAGTAGAAACCGGTCTTTGGAACGGCTGATATCTGGAAAGTTTGGCATTTATGTTAGTTTATTCATGGACGGTAGTCAGACTTCAAGTAGTTCGCACGGATATAAATAGTATAATTTTCCGGGAGTTTTAATTTGTTGTTTCAAGAAAAAAAATGATTTTTATTGCTATTTTTAGATTTGTTGTGTTTTAGTGTTTTATTGCATAGTTTTATTGTGCATCCACTTTTATTGGATGCTTCATGTGTTAATGATATTTTAGAAAATGAATTGAAATAGAGGATGGCAACGATTAGTACAAGGCCTCCTAGAAGTAGCATCTTCCGACAGGTGCTGGCTCTTTAAATGACGAGAATAAACCTCTACAGCCGAACATCATGCAGCTCTGCTAATAAGACCTACTTCACACCTCCCCGTGGCGCCATCTGGGAATCTCACTAGAGATTGCGTAGTGAAGGGGGCAAATGGTGAGTTTCCTGCGCCACAAATCAGGGTTAGTGTCGGAAAACCAAAACAAGACTTTATACGGGCTACTCCGACATATTTGGAGCTCAGGCCGGAAAGGATTTCCAGGACTTAGTCAGGGTCTTGCAAAAGAGATGGTGGCGGACGAGCCCTATATGGGCCAATGGCAGCGCTCACATCCCGGAATAGGTTACTGGCTTCGATGTAACCGACCCCTCGTCCTAGGGGCACTCAAAATGGAACTGTTCCTCCAGGTTGGGGGTTGTGCCTCCGGGGTAACTGCCCGGCCATTTAAAAAAATTAAGTTACGAAGCATCAACAAGCCGGATATGGATGGATCTACTGTTGACAACCCACGTAAACGATTTAAGGACAATGAGCTTCGGATACGCACATGGAATGTTAGATCTCTTAATAGACCACGTGCAGCCGCGCAACTAGCGGAGGCCCTAGACTGCTGCAAAGCAGACATAACCGCCATTCAAGAAAGGCGATGGGATGGGCCGGACAAAAAGAAGATGAAAACCTGCGATATCTACTACGGCAATTGCTATCGACGGCATAAGCAGCGCTTATTTGGATGCGGATTTGTTGTCGAAGGCAGACTAAGGCAAGAAGTCCTTAGCTTCCGGCATGTAAGCGAGTGCCTCGTAGCAATCCGCATCAAGGCTTAAATGACCAACATTAGCATTAGCGCATGCCCCCACAGAGGAGAAATATGACGACGCCAAGGATACCTTCTACGAGCAATGCCCTAACTATGACATTAAAATTGTCCTCGGTGATTTTAATGCAAAGCTAGGAAGAGAGGGTATCTTTGGTGGAACAATCGGAAAATATAGTCTGCGCAACACCACCTCCGATAACGGATTTAGGCTAATCGACTTTGCGGCGGGGCGAAACATTGTCGTGACTAGCACGCGGTTCCCACATCTCGACATACACAAGGGGACTTGGAGAACTCCTGATCAATCAACAGTCGACCATATTGATCACATTGCGATCGACGCAAGACACTCCTCGAGTATTATGGATGTCCGTACATTCCGAGGAGCCAACATCGACTGGGACCATTACCTCTCTGTAGCCAAGGATGGGTTGCGGATATCCCAAACTACGCCAAGAAAAACTAACGCTGTGAGAAAATTCGACGTCAGACGGCTACGATTACAAGAGATCGCCAAGTCCTTTTCCGATCGAGTGTCTCTTAATCTCTGAGTGAGTGCCGCTTCTGATGTGCTGGGTTTCACTCGTCCACCACAACAAAACCCCTGGATCGATGATGAATGCCGGCAAGCACTTGCAGCTAAGCAAAAAGCACGCAATGCGGCACTGCTAAAAACGACCAGAGCTACTCATGAGCTCTATGAGCGGAAGAGGAGAGACGAAAACCGGCTTATCAGGAGGAAGAAGAAAGAGCATGAGAACCGCGCGATCGTGGAAATTGAGAGATGCTACTCCAGGAATGAGGAAGCCTGTAGAGATAAACAAGGGAACATCGTAGTAGAATCGCAGTCGATGCTGAAGATTTGGAGAGGCCATTTCTGCAGACTGAATAACGGCGATGACGGACCAAATACCGCTGTTAGGCAGAATCAATATTTCAACTTGGACGATGATGACCAACAATTCCGTCCACCCGACCTTGATGAAGTAAAGATAGCTATATCGAAGCTTATGTTTAACAAAGCTGCTGGAGTGGATGGCCTGACTTGGTAAGGAGCATATACCAACTGATCTGTAAAATATGGTCGAACGAATGTTTGACTGATGAATGGAACCTCAGCATTGTTTATCCCATTCTCAAGAAAGGAGACCCTCTGAACTGTGCCAACTACAGAGGCATCAGTCACCTTAACACCACATATAGGAACTTATCTGCCGTATTCTGTGAACACCTGAAGCCGTTCGTCAACAACCTGATGGGTCCATATAACTGTGGCTTCAGGCCAGGAAAGTCCACCGTCGACCAAATATTCACACTACGGCAAATCTTGGAGAAGACCCATGAGCTTCAGATCGATACACACTACCTATTCATCGATTTTAATGCCGTGTATGACAGCATCTATAGAGACGAGCTATACAGAGCAATGTCTAGTTTTGGCATCCCTGCCAAACTCGTCCGTCTGTGCAGGATGACGATGGAGAATGCACGCTGCTCCATCAAGGTCGATAAAGATCTCACCGAGACCTTTGATGTTCAGAAAGGATTTAGACAAGGCGATGAGTTGTCATGCGATTTTTTCAACACCGTACTTGAAAGAATAGTGCAAAACTCACGAGTAAACACAAGAGGCACTATCTTTCAAAAGTCCGTCCAACTACTCGCATACGCCGACGATATTGACAAAATCGGGAGAAAGCAGCGTGATGTCAGTGGCGCTTTCGCGAGTATTGAGACGGAAGCGGCAAAAATGGGTTTAGCGGTCAATGAGGCCAAGACCAAGTATATGCTGTCAAGCAAAAAGGACAACCAACACCGACGTCTCGGACAGAACGTCACCCTCGACAGATATAACTTTGAGGTACTTAAGGACTTTGTCTACCTAGGCTCCGCTATAAATACAGACAACGACATCAGCGCTGAGATCAAGCGAAGAATAACTCTTGCCAACCGCTGTTTCTTTGGGTTAAGAAGGCAATTGAGTAGCAAAGTCCTCTCTTGGACAACAAAAGTCACACTTTATAAGACCTTAATAATCCCGGTCCTGCTCTATGGCGCAAAGGCATGGACATTATCAAAAATGGATGAGGGTGTTCTTGGTTGCTTCGAGAGAAAAATTCTTCGGGTGATCTTTGGTGGAGGAGGAGAAACAACGACGAACTGTATGGACTGTACAGCGACATGGACTGAGCCAGAAGAGTGATAACCCAAAGACTGAGATGGCTGGGTCATGTAGAGCGTATGGACACCAATGCTCCGGTCCGAAAAGTATTCGAATCGGCTCACGAGGGACAGCGCAGTAGAGGAAAGCCAAGACTAAGGTGGCGCACGCAAGTGGAAGAGGACCTCAGCCAACCTAGCGTGCGAAACTGGAGGCAGCTAGCCAGGGATCGAGTTGGCTGGAGAAGCTTGTTGTCTGAGGCCCAGGTCCACCCCGGGCTGTAGCGCCACAATGGAAACCTTTTTATTATTATATTTACATAGATAAAATCACTGAAAAATTCGCTCTGGCGAATAAAAGTCGTGTTTTTTTGCGAATCCGCTATCCGCTTAATAGCACTTTGCATGTTAATTACAACAATAACATAGCGATTAACGCTAAGTCATTTTATCCCCGCTATCTATTAAGCGGATATAAAGTAGTGCTCCCAAATCATATTATCTTCGTTTCGGATGAATTTCTCCGATAAATTAGCAAAAATGTCAACCATTCGCTTTAACCACCTCGAATTTATGAGGGATCAGAAGGAGGTATCACAAAGAACTTCAACTCTGAATATGGATGTTGAGGTACGTAACTACACGTTGTAAATATGCCTTCAAATCTCGTTATAAGTCTTTTTCTCATTTTTTCTGTAAACAGGACTTCCTGGAACAGGCATGTGCGCATTTGGAGAAGATAACCCGAAAAAAAGAGAAAGATGAAGCCAATGTATATACAACATCTTGGGCATGTTCGTTCAAAAAATTGGATAAAGAGCAGCAGTTGTATGCTAAGAAAGCAACAGAGGAAATTTTAATTCTTAAAGCAGCTGACCTGACCCTACATGCATCGGACACTTCTTCGAACGTTCTTCGAGGGTATCGTCACCTTGCAGCATACCCTCAAGTCAGCATATGACTTTTTTTCCGTCCTCATCTACTTCGAGTCCAAGAAAATCCACGCCAATCAGTTCGTCACCACTTCAATTTGTACAACGACCAACTTATGTAAAATTCCAAGAGCAGCAGAAAGGAGAAGTACTCACCAATAATCACACATTTGTTGGCGCGCAAGAGGAAGTTCTTATGCTAATATACCCGAATTGTTCGCAGTTAAACAATTTAATTAAAACATATTATTATTTTACTTTCATTCTTTAACAATAAAAATTAGATGAATTTAATTAAATTTAGTGTTTATACATGTAGATAATTTGTTCCGGACGTTTTTGGATATGCTTGTAGAGTTTCTCGATGAGCTGGATTCAAGTCCGATGGGAAGATGGATTTTTATTGATCAGCGTCATAGAATAGACCACTCGTCTTCTTTAAATAATTGTGTAAAAAACAGCAGGCTAAAACAATTTTGCTTAATTTTTCAGGACACAAGTTTACTGCCTTAAACAAAATTTCAAGGCGGTGTGCGATAATACCACAAGCATTTCCTACGCGATCTCTTGCAGAACCTAAGCATTTAATAATATTTAATTCTTGGGGAGAAATTTGTGTGCCTGAATATGGCTTTGATATATATACCCCTTCAGTGGGAAAGCGTTACCCGCCACAAAAACATATGGCAATTTTTCTTCACCTGCAACGAGTTCTTCTACATCTGGAATATTTAGGGAATCGCTCTCCAACATTTTAGCAAATGTATTGTAGCCAAAACCTCCCCCATCGGAAACGCGTCGATTTTTCCCAACATCAACCATTGAAAACTCACTATTTGCATTTACAACAGCCGTAGGTGCAATGCTAAATGTCTTTTTGTAATTGAAGTAAAATTGTCCGGAATGCGGCGGTCTTTATATTTCAATGTGTTTGCCATCAATTGCGCCATGGCAATGTCGGAACCCACTTATATTGAAGAATTTCTCGGACTCAACTGCATCAGCAGTTTTTGGTAGCTAGAACAGGATACACAAAGAATTATACCTAATTTTGAGAAAAAAAGCTAAAAATGCTACCTTTATTTATTCCTTTAATACCGATGTTATGGCCTCACATGTCTCTATTACGATTTTTCCAATTGGTTGAGGTGATACTGCATAAAAAAATTGTAGATCCTCAAAATCATTAAACTTAGCGAGGTATCTAAGGGTCAGTGATAGTCCCGTTTCAGGAGACATTGCATTTCTCATAAAAGTGTTCTCTTTTTTGATAAAGGGAGTAAATTTTTTTAGAAGTTCGTGAAAGGCTTCTGCATTCATCCTCGTAAAATTTGAGAAATCATCTGGCTCATTTAGTTTTAGTTCCCTCATTAATTTTTCATTCTGCAATTATCATTAATGTCAGTACTCGTATATTTTTTTTTCACGCATCCTAACAAATTCACTTCGAATAATTTTTCTAAAAAAATACTTTTTTGACAGTTGAAACAAAGTTTTTCAATTTAGTTTATGTTGTGTGTGGGCAAGTATCAATTCAGCTGACAACTCAGTTTACAATCGAATTGAATTGTGTATAGGCTGCTTTAGTCAAACGATTCTGATTGGTCAAGAGCCCAAAAATTGGACTCGTTCCAAATTCTAGGCACTAAAATTTTAGTCATACCTATCACCGTGTCTCCACGACCAGTATTTCCTAAAATGTCATTTGTCACTTTTCATAGAAATTAAGAATGATAGTATGCAACAAAATTTAGTGTGGGAATTTCATAGCTTACAATATCATATCGGTGTGTTCTCGCATTAAGAAATATAAGCACGAAAAAGAAAACATAAGTTTTGGGTGAATTTTTTGGGAAAAGGGAACTGCATAGATTGGACCAACATTAATAAGCAGACATTTTGGTAAAGAGTATCGTAACTTTTGCAGAATGACTTGTAAGATACAATTTTAAGTTTATTTATAGTAACTTATTTCTCATTTCGTAGATGTTAGAAGAAAAAAAAGAGTCATAACTATGTTTTTTTTTTTATGCATTTTTATTTAAATTCATTTGTTAATACTTAAGTGCTAAACAAAAAAAACGCTTAAAAACTAGCTTAATTTACTTCAATTCTTCTTATTTTTACTTACTGGCCCTATAAGAGCGCTCTAAGGTAAACATAAAACTTAACTATGTCTTTCGACGTAACCTAACTGTTTTTTTTATATATTTTTTTTTTTCATGTACATTATACATAGAACTAAGAAAATATAAATTGTGAAAGGACATTCCGTTTACATAAAACTTAAAACTACTAACAAAATAATTCTTAGACTACTTAGATTATCTTAAGCTACGATACGTAATTAAATACGTATTTTTTTTATTTTTTTACCCATCTCTTTTCTTTTTTTTTTTAATTTTTTTAATTTTTTTTTATTTTTACTATTTTTTTTTTATTTTTCTTTTTAAAAATTATCTTAACACTACATTAATCTACCTAAACTATGTAAGCCGGCCATGACTTAAAATTTAAGTAAACCGACTTTGCGTCTTATCGACGCTACCTCGAATTAGAAGGAAACGACGAAAGAGCTCCCTCTCTTTCAATAAGCCACCAAAATTCTTGGTGCTGCCGAGCAACGTCTCTCAAATCGCGACTCCCTACCGCCCTACTGAACCGGAGACGCTCCGCACTGCCGTGTGCGACGTCTCTGTCGTAGTTCAGTCGCCTGTCTGCAGCTGTTCGAGCAACGTGGAAGATTAGCGGCACCGCTAATTTGTCCTGGATCAGCCATTTTTTATCAAAATAGAGGAACGCTTCTGGGGGAATAAAGCCGCTTAGGCGCACACTCTCGTGATATAGATAGTTAGGCTAATAAGCCCCGGAGATCAGATTACTTGTCGAAGCCATTGCTCTAGCAATGTGCCTTCGAGTCAGCTTAATGACGAAATTGTCCACTCTTATTAGGTTCGCCCTGTTGTACAGGACCTCGTTAGTTTAATACTCGTATTTTATGTACTCCGATTCTGGTGTTCTGTACAAGCGAAGACAAGTCCTAAGACAAGCCCTCTCAAACACCCGAATCTTTTCCATTAAGCTTGCTCTCACCTTGAACCACACGGGATATCCAAATACAAGCATAGGCCGGATAAGGGCCATGTAGCAGATTACTTTTACCCTCGCATCGAGTTGCCTGCTATAAAATAGTCTCTTTGTAAGGGCAAATGCACCTTTGGCTCTGGCCAGAGCAATATCTATATGTTTGTTAGAATATAGATACTGATCTAGCCAAATCCCAAGGTATCTGACTACATTTCGACAAGCAACTGGTTGCCCGCGTTGTCCCACGATCGAAAACTTTCGCCAGTTCTTTCTGGTATCCGCAGAGGCCCCAGACAAAGGTGTCCTAAAAAGAATGGTTTCCGACTTCTGAAAGTCGATCTTCAACTTCCAGTCATCGCAATATCGTTTAATCTTATCGAAGTCACTTTGCAAGAGCATATTCATAACCTCGATTTTTGGACCTGATCTGTACGCTATCAAGTCGTCTGCGTACGCTATGGCATGGTGAAGTGAACTCACAAGATCGCTTGTGTAAATGTTAAAAAGGATCGGTGAATTAACCGCACCTTGTTGCAGACCATTTTTAATGTTAAACGTTCTAGCAGAAGTTGCATCGCCATTCTTCAAGATGAACTTTCTACTGGAGAGCATATCAAAGAGAATATACAGCAGTGGTTAACATATGCCCAGCCTATTCAACTTGAAGAAAAGGCCTTCTAGCCATACGGTGTCAAAAGCCTTCTCCAAGTCAATTAAGCAGGCGCCTGTGCACTGTTTCTTGCTATTGTTCCACTGGATATCGGATACCAGTTTAGACGCGGCATGTGATATATCATGTCCCGCCTTAAAACCGAACTGATTATCTGGAACTATATTTTTGTCCTCAACCCACTTAGTCAGGACTTTATTGATCACTTTTTCGAAAACTTTGCTGATATTCGGAAGGAGAAATATCGACCGAAGATTCGCCGGATTGGACATGTCTTTATCCCTTTTGGGAATGGGATGCACCACCGCTGTTTTCCAAAGCATTGGATAATAGGCACTATTCAAAGCATTATTAAACAAGATGGTATAAATGTCCACCACTTCTGGTGGGAGATGTCCCTTCAAAATGAACGGGGAAGATCCCTTTCGTCGGCGATGGCCATATTTGCCATATTTCTCTCGAATCGCCTGTGCTCTATATCATTTCGAAGGTAGGAATTGTACAAAAGAACCTGATTTTCCAGGTCGTGGTTACAACCAATGACAACATTTGCCTTGTATACTTCCTGGAAAATCGCTCCTATGGTCTCAACCTTCTCCTGCGGATCTTCGACCACGAAGAAGTTGTCTTCGTCTACCGCTTCTCCTGGATCTACGCCTGCAGTTATCAGTATTTGTTCATTGTCTGTTGTTCGACGGATCTTTAGACATGGAAGATCGTTTTGATCTTTCCTCCGAAATATTTTATTTATTTGCGGAAACATATTCGGGTTGCTAGTGTTTACAGCCCGAATTTTATTGTTCCAATACAAACTTACAGACGCCCTGTAATTTTCTTTTATTAATGTTTGGAGGGTTTTGATCAACGACAACGTCATAATTTCGGGGTTATGTCTGACAGTAAACTTCCCATACAAGCTTTTTAGCCTAGATAGTAGTCTGCTTTTGTCTTCGTGCAGTGCGTTAATAGTTGCATTGCGGAATGTGTCTTCGTTTTCGGAATGTTGATACCGAGGTATCGTACTGTCTATTGTTCGTTTTATGGTCTCGTCCATTTGTTTTAGATACTTTTCAATCCCCTCATTTGACAAATTCCTATTGGACGGCGGGTGTAGCGAGTTCGAGAAGAGTGCTCTCGTCAATGTTCTTGAGAAGTGAGTCCAACGTACCCTACTGTAGTTGAAAGAATACCTTTGAATAAACTTTTCCAATTCCGCAATATGTTGAGTCGTGCCGGTCAGTTGTATGTTGAGTCGTGCCGGTCAGTTGTATACGTGTGTCGAATAGCAGCAGATCCAGATAGGAGCCGTGCCTGGGAAACGACGGACTATCCGTCGCCTTAAGACCGAGTCGGTACATTACACTGTGCTGACCCCACCAATTAAGTAGCAGGTTCCCTCTAGTGTTTGGAGTATTATTTCCCCAATCTCTATGTTTGGCGTTGAAATCTCCGCCGATTATGAAGTAATTCTCCTCGGATTCCAGCCTGAGGAATCGAAAAAGTGTCTCGAGTTCTGAGATAAATAAACTGGATTTTCCACTTCGGAGCAGGATGTACACAATGCATGCCTCAAGCACCTGGAACCTACGCACTACACGGCTGTACACTCTTTTAAATCGCAAACTTTTTCTAATGAAAATTGCAACACCACCTCCTTGCGTAGAGTTAGGTCGGTTTCTTTTTAATATTTTATAACTTTTGTGCCTCATTTTGTGTTTTTTGGTTAGCTTAGTTTCGCTAACCAAAAGCACATCAGGGACTTGGTCTTTGAGCAACTTAAACATGCGGCTCTTCGTTCGATCCTTATCAAAGAATTTACATTCAAAGCAAGGACCTTTAGGGTTCGCTCCGCCATGTTCGTACACATTACGACTGGAGGTGCGTTAGGGCCGGCAGAAACGCGTAGATTTGGTCTACACGCGTGGTCTGTTCCGTTATCTGACGTTGAAGCTGAGCGATCTGCCCCTGAATAGAGAAGTTGCTTCAGGTGCTCTAGGCGCAGGGGCCTGAGAAACAACCTTCGCTTGTCGTGCCGTACTACATCTACCTGCCGCCATTTGGGCGTAGGTAATTTGAGGAGTGACGGCTGGTGTTTTAATATGTACGGGTGGATGTTTAACCTCCACTTTTTGCTGTCGGGCTAAATTTATTGTCTTTATGTATTGAAACTTAGGACAACCCCGATAGTTTGCGGTGTGTCCCGCATTCTTGCATAAAGCACACGAGAGCTGACTTCTTTCTGTCGTACCATCTCTACCCGGAGAGCATTCCTCTGATTTGTGGTCCTTTCCACACTTCACACATCGAGGCTGCAATCTCGCAGTTCGAACCTTTGACAGCGAACGCATTGCAAAATGCTATCGCTTCTTTTTACTTTTTCCCATTTTATAGACTGATGGTTTAGGAATTTAATGCTCCTTAAACTATCAAGTTTACTATTGGGAGTGAGCTGAACAAGGAAGAGCGGTAGTTTCCGTTTCTCCCTTTTGGCTCTAGCCGTGACGAATGGCTTAACCCCTACGAATTTGAGCTCGCCTCACTCTTTCTCTTTCAACAGTGCGAGGAGCTCCTCCGGATCAGCCGACGGTTCTAGACCGCTCAGCAGCATCGTTTGCAGCTTATCACCTTTAGGGGTGAAGGAGAAGAACTCCGTCGTCGTATCCTTTAGTAAAGCTTTTATTTTGTTATAGCGTTCCACTGTATTACAGTGAATCGCATGTCTGTCTATACTTAAAAGCTTAATAAAAAAATTATTGCCTATGGCTGACTTACATAGATGAATGGTATCGCTTAACTCCATTTTATAAGTGTTGATTGGTGGCACTCTTATTTTGCTTGTTTTTTGCTGTAGCTGTTGTTGTTGATTTTTCTGCTGCTGTTGTTGTGTTTGTTGTTGTTTTTTCTGCTGCTGGTTTTGTGGTTGTACTTGTTGTTGTTGCTTTTTTTGCTGCTGTTGCATTTCTGACTGTTGCTGCTTTTGTTGTTTTTGTTTAGACTGTTGTTGTTGCTGAGTTTGCTTCAACTGTTGTTGTTGGTTCTCTTGTGGCTGCTGTGCTTGTTGTTGGAGTAGACCGAACTGGAGATCTTGCTTCTCCTTTTCTCTTCTCGCACTTTGCTTAGCCTTAATCGCCAGCACTCTTTTCTGTAGCTCAACTATGCTGCTTTTAAGAGCTTCAACTTCCTCTTCTTCGTCTTCAGACTCTGAGGCTGCGAGATACGCAAAGCTATTCGTATCTCCCGTATAATGCCCTTCCCCACCGTCGGAGACATATGGGTATTCGTCGCAACCTACTTCGTCACGACGTGTTCTGACTGCTGCTGCTGACGTAGAAGCTCCCTCCCTGGCTTCACCTTGCAGCTTTTCAGTTGGAGCTGATAGAGACGGGCGATGGACTACATTTGGAGTTGGTTTATTTTTCCTGCTCCGTTTTACTGTCATCTCCATATTTGTTTTTGCTTCTTCGTCTGCTTGTAGCTTGATCGGCCCATCCGCTTGTCCCGCTATGGGGAGAGCGAACTGCTCTTTATCTTCCATCGCCTGATGAACGTCCCGTTGCTTATATTTTTGTTAATGTTAAAAACACGATAAAGTTTTTTTTTGTTTTTTAAAAAGTCACTATCTGCCTGCTGGGATTGAACCCGCAACACTACTTTTGCTAATCAGGTGCTACTACCACTAGGCCAATTCGGCTTTACTGATTCTAAGTATATAAATCGTTCTTTTATTGCGCACAAGAGAAAACAGAAACACGTCCGTTTACCACGGCAGCCTACGAACGAATGAGTCATAACTATGTGTTATGTGATCGATTCAAGAGTACATTGCTCATAAATGAACTAACATAGATGGCAAACTTTCCAGATATCGGCCGTTCCAGAAACCGGTTTCTTCTGAGGGCCCCTATCCGTATGAAACCTGTCCGTGAATACGTGTGAACGTCAAAATTTAAATTTACGTCATCCATAAGAAAATGGCGAGGTGAATTATTTATTTGACATTTATAATGTTTACAACATTAATTTCGTGTAAGTGTCAAACAAATTTTAATGTTTAAAATTGCTCTCTTATATTTTTCAGGATAACAAAAAAGGAATCTGAAGACATCTACAACAAGAAGAAACAATATTCTACAAAATACTGCTGCCACCAACGGATTAGTTTTTTGTGGATTTTGCAAAAGCAGTCGAATAGTGTGCTTACGATTCTTTTTCAGTAAGCAAAACTATTTTAATTTGAAACTAGTTAATCAAACTTCTTATTTTGCAGAACAATCTCACTATTCAATATCTTGGCAAATGCTTTGAAGGAGTGGAAACAAACCTAACTAACTAAAGACATGTGAGTAAAATGCAATTGTTTCGATATAGCCGTGAATTGAATGCTTTTTTTTTCGCAGATTCAACATTTGCAGTTCCAATATCTTGGCGAATCCATCTGAAAAGTGGAAACATCGGAATCAAACAGAAAACATGTAAGTAAAATGCAATTGTATCGATTAAGCCGTGAATTTAATGCTTTTCTTTCGCAGATTCAACATTTGCAGTTCCAACATCTTGGTGAATCCGTCTGAAGAGTGAAAATCAAAAGAAAAATTTGTGTTTTACGGTTTTAAAACAAAGTATGTATTTTTTGTTTGATTTTCTTATATCATAAATAAAATAAATAAATTTCATTTAAAAAAAAATGTGTTTATTTATTTCTTTTGATAATGCAATTCCACACCACCCTTGAGGTATGCATAGCGGCGCGTTAACCGATTTTTTTTGGTTGGGTGTTCGGTTTCCCCAGGAGGCCTATTGCACCCATTCTACATTTTCACTTTACAGATCCGCTCACATAACAAAAGTTAACATAACATAAGTTAACTTCTTTTAAATAAAGTACACAAGTAAAAAGAACAAAAACTGTTGTAATTTTTTTTTCACGAACCATTAAATTTATATTTGAGGCTCAGGTTCCCGGCAAAAAAATGCAAAGAATTGTGTTGATCATCTAGCTTCTGTCAATGAGAAAAAATAATTAATAAATGCAAATATATACACATACCACGCAAGTGGAAAAAAATTTTTTTTACTTCTTAGTCCACCCCGGTAATATTTTTGTGCAAACAATTTTTTTTTCCCATGCATAATGCAAACTTACCTGGATTCCTTGCATCCTGAGCTGTACAAATGCACATGCATATTGCATCCTTAACTGCATTTCTTCCAGTTTGCCATATAAGTTGATCTATAAAATAAAAACTTATTTATTTATGAAATACAAAGGAAATAATTTTTTTTACTTACAGTTTTGCTCCTTCTTTAGTCAAGTATTGACATTTTTTCATTTCACAGCGGTGTGTGCAAATATTTTGGTTCACCATGATTGTTTTTATCAGAAGGGTCTGTTCCGAAAAATATTAATTTATAAGCTTAGAATATCCGAAATATGAATAGATTAAAAATACAAAATATTTGATTATTGTTTTAATTTCTTATAAATACATGAAAGGAATAATGATCACTTTACATATTTTTATTTATGCAAATCTAACTCAGCGCAAACCTTTTGTGAAATTGATTTTAAAATATTGGTTAAGTAGCAAACAAAACAATAAGCAAACTATCTATCTAACTATTATTTCTAAGTATGATAAAGAAGAAACTAATTGTTCAAAAATGTTGTAAATATATACATACGTGTAACTGGACACATTTAACATAAAATAGAGAAATAAAAATGCTATATGGCAAATGGTAGTTTTCTTACTGAATATCTAAATTGAAAAAAAAGTATCTACTTCCAATAAATTCAATTTTAAAATAATACCTAATCAAAATGTTCCCGATTGATCACTGCCTGACATTCTCGTTGGATCGGTTTTGAAGTAAACAATTACAAGCTATCATTTTGCATGCTCTGATTCCAAATAAAATGCGCGATTGTTGAATGATTTGTCGGGGAGTCAGAACTCGAGCGACGAAATTATTACAAAAGAGCAAGAAAAAATTAAAGTGCATGCAAAATTATATTAGTACTTATGTATTTTCAAATAAACAACTAAAAAACCAACTATTTGTCGGTGTTTTATTTCAAACAGCAATTTACTTCTATTCCAAGATCCATTGACATTGGACAAAAAGACATAGATTTTGCAAAATAATGCTTTTCAAATATGATTGGTATTTTTTTGTTTAGGGACTCGTTAGTAAATATTTTTTTAACAATTTTGTGCCATTCATTTTTCACCAAATTCCCAATTCGTTACTCAGTTTTTGCATTCATTGCAATAAGAAAGAAAAAAAAAGAGAAAAACTAAATCTGTGTAAATTGAACGCTGTTTTTTCCACAAACACCACGCTATAATGGTAAAATTTTGCGAAAAGGTCAAGAAATCGTATTAGTTCAACAATATTGGTACACGTTTGCTATTCCGAGTGATGAAAACTAACATCAAAAACACCACTCTTTTTATTATTTATGGTACTCGTAAATAAAAATAAATAACATTCCTGAAATTTTTAAATTAAACGAGTCGACAAATATTTTCTTGAAACACTTAAAAACGATAAAAATAATAATTTATAATTTATTGGATCGTATTACTTAATAAAATTACAATGTTTACTTAATGCGTGTCAAACAACAACAAAAAATCGTCCAGAGCTCCTAAATATACTTAAAGCTTACACAATTGACTTACAATACCATTTTAAGTTTTCTGATAAGCTGATTTGCAATTCATTTATGTCTAGAAATAAATCTTTTAAATTATGATTTCAAGGTCTCTTACTAATTTAGTTCTGAAACCATCATTTTTTGGTACACTTAAAGCAAAACAAAAGTCTTTTTTCATATGTTCTACTATATTTACTTTTTCACCACCTTGAAATATATATTGACCACGTCAAAATACTTTTTCTTTTATGATTGCTTTTTTTATATATACCTAGTGGACGTTACGTGAAATTTGCTGTCATTTTAGCTATTTTGACAGGTATCAGGCTTGGATAAGTGTTGATGGTTCACTTACAGTGCATTTGTGAAAAAGGCTCAGGCTTGGAACTGTAGTAGTAGAGTTTGCCATCTATGGTAGTTCATTTAGGGCATTGCTACTGGTGACTCATACAGGTCCCTTTAGTTTTTGTCTCATATTTCTTGCATGACCGTCTTTAATTTTATTTCAGATTTTAATTTTATTTACACCACTCAATACAATGCTAATATCTTAACGTAGTTTGTTATATTTCACCTGTATTCATTATTTTAATTAGTTTTCTCGAAGCACCTACCATAATAACACAAATGGTCTGCAATTGCTAGCGATTTGGTATATTTTGGAGCTACTCGCATATTTTGGGTACTGATAATAGCATTAAGCAATTGGAATAAATAAGTTATTAAGTCGTCAAATTATGCTATAGCTTAAAAAGCTAAGTACATACTAAAAAAGATTGTGAAGATTGTGAAATGAAAAATATACCGATGAAAGCACTGAAATTAGCATCCGATTACTTCAATTACAAGGGATTTTTTAGTACCATTTCATTTGCTGTTGTTGATGTTCCTATATATAGCAAATTTGTGTACGGAAGAGCATCTAATGTTGTTTAAGAATTGAATCTTATACCGGAAAGTTAAACATCCCATCTTCAAGGCCTTTAAAGGGTTAATACCTGAAAACGACATTTCATTTCAATTGTTATGACATTTTTATGAGGGTCTACGGAAGAAAAGTGAATTTAAACACATCTCAGGAAGTGTTCAACTATCGCTTAAGTCGAGTGCGGTTAACAATCGGCTTTTGAGAGGTTCGCATCTCGATTCAGAATTCTTCATCGTCCTGTAGAAAGAGACCTGGACAGTTGCATCGATCTAGTGAGAGCATGTTGTGTTCTTCACAATTATTTTTGACAGAAAAAATAGACACCAGATAACATCGATAAAGTAAACCACATTCTTGATTTGTCTGAAATAATAACACTATTGTTTATCCAAGATCACAATAGGTATTTTTGCTGCACGCCCTGGAATTCCCTGCACCAAAAAAACATCGACCGGGGTTCTTCAGTTAGTGATTTAATTTTAGTGATTTAATAATCAGTAGAGAGTAAATTAACAGATCGTTTAAATTATCATAAATTAACAGCATAAGCTTACACCGGGAGTACCGGGAGAGTTTAACCTTGAAATTCCAACAGTGGCACCAGCAACTCGTTTTATTTATTTATTTATTTAATCAAATAATTTCAAAATAAATTTACAAAACTATTTACAAAAGGCATCTGGGCATCAAGGTCGTAGAGGATGCCGTATTTTTGAAAAAGAAAAATTTAGATATCTACAGATATAATAAAATTCAAAAGTTATTTATAATTATAAGTAAGACTTACTTGGTAGGGTGAACAGTAACCTCCTTGATCGTTAGAATGCGCTGCTACTGCAAAAAAGGTTATCGTGCCTTGAAGTCCGTTCATATTTAGGCAGACATGCCAAATTTCAGTACGATACTGCCTTTAGTTTTGTTTTGATAGCTGATTGTTGTTGACGTGTTTAGCATCATGTTGAGTATGGACAAGAACGGTTTTCGTTCTCTCATAAAACATTATTTTTTGAGAGGCAAAACGGCGAAGCAAACAAAAGAAAAGTTGGATAAATATTATGGGGCTAATGCTCCGTCAGATTACACCCTCAAATATCGGTTTCGAAAGTTTCGTGGTGGCCGCAACTCCACTACCGATCAAGTCCGCAGCGGCAGGTCCTCAGATGCAGTTACAGAGAACAATGTCAAAAAAATACATGCAATGGTGTTGGCTGACCGAAAAGTGAAGGTGCGCGAGCTAACAGACACCACAAAGATTAGTACTGAGCGCACACGACATATTTTTGGCAATATTCTGCATATGAAAAAGTTATCCTGCCGCTGGGTGCCGCGCATGCTCACTCCTGATCAAAAACACGAACGCGAGAGCACTTCGAAAGAGTGTTTGGACTTGCTGATGCGGAATTGGGCGGACTTTTGGCGTCGATTGGTAACTGTATTGAAACCTGTATCCACAATTACACACCAGAGAACAGAATGAGTGCCCGGCAATGGACTGAAGCCGGCGCAAGTGCTCCGAAGCGGCCGAGGGAGGTTCAATGGGTCGGAAAGGTCATGGCGTCGGTTTTCTGGGATTGTCTTCGTGGACAACCTCGAAAAAGGAAAAACCATCAACAGCGAGTTTTACTGTGCATTGTTGGAGCGATTGTAGGCCGAAATCGCTGCAAAACGGCCTCACATTTTGTTTTTGCAAGCGCATAAGAGCATCGCAACCACGGCTAAAATCAATGAATAACTGCTCCAATTGGTGTCGCATTCACCGTATTCGCCCGATTTGGCTGCCTCGGACCATCATCTCTTCCCAAATCTCAAAAGATGGCTTATCAATAAAAAATTCAGCTCACGCGAGGAGAACGGAGGAGAACGGAGGAGTATTTTGCAGACCTTCCGGAAAATTACTTTTCGGACTGGATCAATAAGTTGGAAAATCGCTGGAATAAGCTCAATAAGCTAAAAAAGGACTATATTGAATAAAATAAGAAAAAAACATTTAAATTTTTTTTGTTTTTCATTTCCAAGGAGAATACTTTTCGCCCCACCTAGTATTATAGATAATTGATGAGTTTAGTGGAAATAATACATTTAATTTAAGAAGAGGTACTTAAAGAGTAAGAAAAGTGAAAATCATATTTCCTTAAATTTGTTGTGTATTGATATAGCATTTTTTATTCGATTAATTGGTCTAATGTTTCTTCCCTTAGCCCTATTAAGATTCCCAGATTATCTGTTAGAATAAGACTCCGCCAATTGTAATTTTGGGCGAGAGATATAGCCTTTTTAATTGCTGTTAACTCTGCGATGTAACTGCCTGACTCGTGCGGCAAAAGTCCTTGCAAGATTGTTGATGGATTTGCAGTTTGGTCCAGTTTAATCACTGCGTATGATGGCCCTTTGGCCAGACTTGTATTAATCTGCGAGGAGTCTCGTTTCCAGGAAGGAGGACTGTATGCTCTTGAGACTTGACCCGAGAAAAAGGTTCTCTGCGAGGAACCTAGAGCTACCATTCTATTTAGTGCAGATATAGAATTCTTTCGTTTGTTTTGTGAAGAGATAAATTCAATGGCAACGTTGGGGAGAAGTGTGGAGATTCACGGCTCTTCTTTCCCCAAAGTTCTGAAACGATTGATATCCAGTCTCTAGTCGTAAGGCTTCAATTCTCGTCGATTTTAGTGCCCCTGAAGCTGTGGTCCACATATAGTTTGTAACACCATATTGCAAGGTGCCTTCGACTGAAGTTTTTGCTATTCTCAGCGCTGTTTCAAGATGTGGTCCTTTTTTCTTGGAACAAATTACTTTAAGTGCGTTATCCCGTTGTTTTAATTGATTAACCACTGTTTTGACCTGAATATTCCATTTCATATTTGCACTGAAGGTGATGCCTAAAGTATTAAGTTCTTTTGAAATCGTGACTGTTGTTGTACCTCAGAGGTTCAAAGGGGTAGGATTACAATTTCTTTTCCTGCAAAGATGGAGTAAATCTACTTTGGAGGGGGGAATAATAGCACCTGTCTCTTGGCACCATAAATATATAGGTCCATCTACCGCTTTTAAAATAGATGGAACCATTGTTGGTTCCCCAGGGGCTACTACGTCTATATTATCGGCAAATACTCCAACGAAGTCCAGATTAAGTGCTGGTTGCGTTATTTTAACTATTAGTAATTTTATGTATGTGTTATAGATCACCGCAGAGAGAGGAGATCCTTGTGGTGTTCCGTTATCAAGTTTGAACAATGAAGAGTTACACCCTGCATTATTAACCCGAAATATTCCTTCAGTCATGAAGGATTTTATGAGTTTTAGGATTTGGTGGGGAACTCCCCGATCAGCCATTTGTTTGAGAACTGAAATCATTGTCACGCGGTCAAATGCTTTTTCTAATTCGGATGACATGACTATACTGTGTTTTGTTTTTGACAAATTTTCTGTCAGTTTGTTTTCAAGCAGATGTTAAAGTGTGTCAACGCCTCTGTTCTGTCTAAAGGCGTGTTGCTTCGAGCTGCCTTATTTTTCTGCCAACCAGCTTATTCGTCTAGCAATATTTTTTTCAAAATTTTTTGAGAGAATTGGGAGCATTGCGCTTGGGCGATAGTACTCGAGATTGTGGCAGTTTCGAGGTTTTTTAGGTATCGGTTTGAGCTGTGCCCTCTTCCAGTCATGTGGGAAAACGCCAGACAACAAAATGGTATTATACAAGGAAACGATTCTATCTTTGAGAGTATCTGAACATTGTTCAACCATGCGGTATGTTATTTTATCTTCACCTGGGGTTAAGCCTTTGCCATTTTCAGAGCCATGTCCAGTTCCGCTCTTATGATATCTTCAATAGAAGTTTACTTTGATTTTGGTGTGCTGGAAGTTGACTGGGAAACTTACATTTAAAATTAATTTTTTCTTAATAATAGATTCAGGATTCAGGCATAACCTAAATTTCGGGATCGTTCTCAATTCTGTTATTTAGAGATGCATGTATGGAAAGTCTTGGTGTGACCTGGATGATTGGAGTGAACGTATTCTATTCCATAAAGTTTTCGTATCTAATGATGGGTTCATTGTGTTGACAAAGTTTTTCCAAGAAGACCTTTTGGATTGAATTGATTCTCTCTTAAGTTTTGCATAAGTCCTTCTATATGCTACGCAGTTTTCTGCTGTCGGAAGCCTCCAAGTCTTTTTCCAGGCGAATTTTTTGTTATTTACCAACTTTGCAATTGTAGGTGTAAACCAAATTGGGTTTTTCTAGAAGTTTTTTGTTTGGTAACTGGAATCGATTTTGCTGCAATGGTTCTTATGATTTTTTTAATCTTTGATGCTTCCTGGTTTGCGTAATTTGTCGTGGGTGTAGTCAGTGATAAAGTTTTAGTAGTCTCTTCAAATGAATTCCAGTCGGCTAGTTCTTCTTTAAAGCGGGGCTTAAATTCGACGTAGACTTACGCTCTGGGGTACGGATTATAATAGGGATATGATCCCTGCTTTCTCCCTGGGGAAGAACCTCCCAAGGGAAGTAAGGTACTAAATTTTGGGTTGCCATATCAATTGCCGAAAAAGTGTTCGTTGTGATGAAGAAAGGTGGAGAGCCATCATTCATAACTACTAAATTACGGTCATTAGCGATGTTTTCAAATAATGCGCCTGTTTTATTCGTCGCATCTTAACCCCATAAAGTGTTATGGCCATCTAGATCACCTAGTGTAAAATTATCATTACTTGCAGGAATTCTATCTAAGATATCTGAATTAATTTGTACATCACGCTCTTTATAGATGTTAGTTATTTTGATAGGTATTGGGCCTGAGATTTGCATCGTGTGGTGAAGCACATTTGAAGAGGACGTAATGTGTGAAGCTATTGGAATATCGTTCCTTACAAGAAACCCTATACCAGCCTTACAGTAGTCGTAGTTCTTATTAAAATGAAATGGCTCATAGTTTTTCATTTTGAATAATTTTATGTTTTTTGATATTATATGAGTTTCTTGAAGTGCAATTATGTCTAGTTTATATTTGGCGATTAGACGCTTAAGAGCATGTTTGTTGTTGCAATAACCTTGTATGTTCCATTGGAGAATGTGTAACTCCATGCTTAACCGAGTCATTGTAGTGGGTTTTGGTTAGCAGAAGTGGGTGATGTACCTAAAACATTATTATTAAGTTGGTTTGGGAGAGTTGAGTTCAAAGTAGTATTTAAGAGAACAGGTTTTGTGTTGATAACGGACTTGAGTGAATGACACAGAGCCTGAGCTAAGTATTCAGAGCCAGCTCCCATGTATCCATCCTTAGTGGTCATTGATAGATCTGATTTGCCTTTGGTTACATTTTTGTCGATGCCTGACCAAGAAGGCCTGGAGGACGATTCAGATGCTTGTACTTTTGTCAAGCTGTTATTTGTTACTTGGGTGTTGTTTTGATTATGTTTTGTGCATGATTTAGTTTCAACATTTTGTTTTGAACTATTAGAGTTGTATGTTTTCTGTGGTTTTGAAATAAACTGATTGGATTGCTGTGATTTCTCATGTTTATTGCTGTGTTCTGTGTTCGTGTTCTTCTTAGATTTGTTTAGATGAGCGTGCAGTGCAATTTTTTTACTCGGGCTTTTATGATTTCTGCCATGGTTGGCGGAATATTTTGTTTTCTTGGAGCTGGAAGCTGGTGTAGAGAGGGGTTATCATTAAATATCTGCCAAGCATCCCTAACGGTACACTGACGATCAATTTTGATCTTGTTGACCGATTTGTAGCGGAAGAAAGCAGGGCAAGTGGAATCGTTAGATGTGTGGCTCTCGGTATTGCAATTAATACAGTAAACTCGCGTGCTATCATTATGTGGGGAAGGAAGACAGCAGTTTTTGCATCGCCATTTCCACGTTCAGCACTTTGAGAAGTAAGTCTTCTGACCTCATGGTTTTTACTTCTAGGATATCTTTAGAAATAAATTCAAGACCTCGGTTGATTTGAATTGGGTTGCAGGAAGCGAGAGGCCCCACATTTTCGCCTATTTTTCCCGTTCCCGTTACAATTTTATAACGTGGGATATTGTTGTCGCTGTTAATGATATGTAGCTCAGGATACTCTTCATCAGAATGCTTGCATTTCGTTTTTTTAATTCAATTCTCATTAAGACTTACGTCAGGCGATAAGCCTTTGAACCAGGGGATCTATTCCCCCGTCTATAGATTTTTACACTTGTTGTTTCACTTACCACCGAGAGTAAGTAAATAAGTAACGAGAAAAGGTTTAAGGGAGCTTACACCAACTAAAGAAACAAAATTCTTTCCGCGATACGTGTTGACACGGCTATTGCCAGAACAGAACTGTGCTCGTTTTATGTTTCTTAATTTTAAATTTAACCCTTTGTATCGCAGTATGTCAAAATTTGAAGAAAAATAAATTTTTAGATTCCTTTGGTGCCAAAAACTATAATCTGATTAATAAAAATGCGCTTAATTTGTTTATTTCTATTTTATTTATAAAAAAAAAACACTTGTTTGTATATATGCAGCATTATGCCATCAGCCATTCTTTTCATTTTAAATGAAAGCTTCTGAAATAATTATTTATTATATTGTAGCAGAGACCCACGCCAACTTGGGTTACAATTTGGGTACTTGTACCTTATTCGTTTATCAGCCCATACAGGCCAATGTCTGATCTTGTCGAATATGTTTTGGTGGAACATATTGAGTGGGGCCTTTGTGTTTTGTTGCCTGAATTTCAACCTCTAAGTTAACCGTTCGTTTCCTAGTTTCTATTGGTTTAGTGCCTATTTCAAGTCGAAAGTCTGCTGAATTCAATATCTTGTCATTACTCGTAGAAGGAGTCTCTTTTTTTATACGCTTATATAAAAACCAAGCATTAGCTAAAGTAAGATCAAGAAAATGCTAAAACGTTCTCACTTGCCATCTTTTACATCTTAACCAAATTTTATATCTTCCCATAATGCTGTCAATTAAGTCAAAGCCACCCATGTGGCGGTTTTATTCTCCAACAACAAACGGTCGGTCAATATCGATATATTTTTTTGTTAGATTTGTCTTAACTTCTCACTGTAGACTTAGGAATATCTCCGGCAAATGTTGACACTAAGCTCACAATTTTGTTATCCCGCCAAGATGTAACAGAAATATCAACACTATTTACAGTGGCAACATACTCAATAGAAGCACCACGAGGTTGTTTTTAAAATAATTTCTCATCCGGTAGTTTTGGGTATACGATTCCTTCTTATTATTCGCAAAGACAGAATACTTTCCTTGGCTAAAAATCTTAATAATGGAATGGAAGAGAAGTAGTTGTCAAAGTAAAGACGGTAATTCATATGCCTTTTAATAATCTTTGCTAAACGCATAACAGCGTTGGAAGAGGCTGCGAGGTCTGGTTCCCCTGGGTTGACAACATTTTATTTGCCTGATTCAATCTCGACTTTATAAGCAAATCCTGAAACAAATCCTTAGTACCTGCGATTTATATCCCCATTTATTAGATTTATTAGGGTTTTAACGTTTCAAATTATTCCTTGACTTGGTGGAACACATTTGTTCAACCACACATATATATTGCTCGAATGAGACCTTCATAAACGACTCATTTAATTTATCAGTAACGGGCCTTATCTTGAAGATTTTGTCGTTCTCGGGATGCGATGTTGGAACATTCTTGCTGTTGTCACTTAAATGAATAATTTGCCGGATCTTTTCAAACTTATTGAGGGACATTGTTGCTTGAATAGCCGGAATTATAATAGAGTTTTTCCGATAGCTCCTAACTCTTAGTAGATAAACTATGTACATAAATAAAACGATGCCAATAAACTGATGTATATCTAATGTTGACACAGTAAATGTGGTTTTGGGGTCTTTTTGAATGGAGTACAAATTAGTTCCGTTTTTGATCATTTCGATGAGATCATTTGTGAACAAATACATAAAGAACTGAACTGGGGAATCAAGTTGGCGAATTTCTAATGGCAAGATTGTGTCACCTAGAAAAGCAAGCTGAATGGCATTCAAAACTAAGTTCTTCTTCTTCCATATGATGTTTTTTTCCTTTTTTGCTAGTTGAAGGCTGTGTATCATCAGACAATTCATTATGTTGTGGATATACTTCATTACACATCTTTTTTAAGCTATTACTCACGTCAATATTCTCTATGTTCGCTTCCAAATTTTGATTTTCCTCTTCTTCAGAATCTGTTTCTAGTTCTGGTATAAAATTTGGGTCATCCAAGAGGTCGTCATAACAGAAATCCATTCCATCTTCACTATCTTGCATACATTCAAATATTTCAGTAATATCTTGTGGAAGTAAACGTCGCGAAGCCATTCTACAACTTAAAAAATAGCTGGTCACAATGCGGTTTCAAAAATAAGTCTCATATTACAATGTTGCATAAGTGCACATTAGGTCGAATGACCGCTTTTTCTGTGCAAAAGTGATAAGAATAAAATTTTCGTTTTACTTTCGTTGTTGTTATTTTTTAGTAGAAAAATAGATCACCGTTACACGGCTGTGCGTCAAAGTCAATCGATGCAAGTTTCTCTGCAAATGTGCTTGCGAGGTTAGTTTTACTTGATCAACTCTTATTGCCTGTTGCTCGAAATTTGTTCCTAATAAATCATTAGTGGAAAATGGAAAATGAAGATACACGCAAGTATACTATATACGTGTTTAATTAAAACTGCTTTATATTTAAGTCGCTACATTTGCAAATAATTCATTAGCCTATATCACCTTAAAACGGTAGAATTAATTTCAAACTTTGGCTATCTGTAAGCCGTCACAGATTAAAAAATAAGTAATTAGTTATTTGGAATTTATTTCAAATTGTGATTTTTTGCGCTTTGCAAGTAATTCTTCGATTTTTAAGGTAACCTCTGTATAAAAAAAAGCTATTTGTTGTATGGCGAAAAGAATGCACAAAAAAGAAAAAAATTGATGCCGTTTTCAAACATGTAGTTGACAAAATTGGAATTGATTCAATTTCGAATGAAATGGAGAAATACATAAACCAAACAATACATTGTTTTTGCGTAAAGTCAACTCAGAAGTGGGAAAAGCCTCACAGAAAGATAAATGTCTCTATGGACCAAAATCATGCGTGGCTAAATTCTGATTTGAGTTTTGTGGTAGATCACATTTCAAAAAAAGGAACTTCTACCGCTCGCGTTGTTGGACGTCCACGTCTGCCATTCAGTGCAAAATCAGAATTTGGAAAAGAAAAGAAGCCACAGAACTTGCAAATGAGACAGCTTTTACTAATCTTCTCGTTCGTGCAGCAGGAAAATCGGCTCGTAAACAAGGTGACGCCGATTTGGCCACAGTCCATAAAGAAAGTATGGAAAGCCCAACAAGGCCGTCAAAAGTTCGTAAAATTTATAAAAAAAATCCCCAAAACCCAATTCCACTTTCTGCGGATGAGGCTTTAGCTTTCCTTCTTGAAAACAATTTTTCAAAAGAGCAGTACAATGTAATACGCAACGAAAACAAATCAAGAAACTGCGACCTATATCCACACTACAGTAAAGTTACAGCAGAAAAATTGAAATGCCGACCTCAGGGTCTCAGGCAAATGAGACCCTCACCAAAGTTTCGTTGCAATCTATTTTACTGCATACGGCTGAAAAAATTGTTGAGATGCAAAGAGAAGTTTTTCAAGCTGTAATGGAAGCGGAGAACACAGATTTTTTAGACTTCGAATTAATATTAAGCTATGGATTTGATAGCAGCACTGGTCAAGCTCAATTTAAGCAAATATTCAACGAGCCAATCGTCTACCGCACACCGCAATCTGTAAGATTTTTATCGGCCCATTAAACACAAGTTCATAAAGGAGATAAAAGAAGTTGTTTTAAAGGAAAACCTGGACTTACAAAAAGAAATTGACCCTTTGGAAAAGATATTTATATCGGTTGATGATTGAAAATCTGTTGAAGTATCATTTAAATTATTTTTAATACTAATAATGGAAAAGTTTTAAATATTATAACTGGAACTTAATCAAACCAAGCTTGTCCCATTTGTGCTGCTACACCTTAGGACTTTATGAACACATTTAATTATGAAAGTGAAATATTCCGTGCAAACCAAACTTAAAGTTTGGACTTAGCCTCCTTGATTGCCGGATCAGATTCTTTGAATTTGTATTACATTGAGACTATAAATGCAAATTACAAAAGTGACAGATACGAGGAGATGATAAGTTGACTATCTTAGAAAGAAAAGCAGACGTACGAAACGATTTTTGGATGAAGCTCGGACTTCGCGTGGACATGCCCAGAGTAAGTGGCCTCGGTTCCACAAATGACGGAAACACTGCTCACCGAGCTTTTACTGAACATGCTATTTTTTCTAAAATAACTCATGTTGACAAAGATCTTATATTTCGATACAAAAACATTTTGATTTGTTTATCCTGCCAGTTCAAAATCAATCCAAGTCAATTTGAATTGAAACAGCAAAACTTTTTCAGGAGCTTTATTCCTGGTTGCCAATGACTGCTCTTCCAATGGGATTTTTTGGAGAAGAAGCTGCTGTATAGCGACACAAAATATACAAAGCCGATAGATTGCATCACGCCCGCAAAAATAACCGGACCAATAACCTGTAAGACGTATGTATGTAGTAGGGCTGTCGATACTTCAGATCCATTAATTTTGACAATATTTATAAATAGACGCTTACAAAAACGGAAACGTTCCACACTTCTACCTGAAGTCATTCAACTATTATGTTGCGGCGAATCCATACAAGAATTCTACATTAGCAACCAAGATGACGAAATTTATGAAAATGAATAGGGCCTTTTCGATTTAAGCTTACAAAATGAATTAAATTTAAGCAATTAATAAATGTTTTAGAATAATAAATATGAATGACTGAAAACAATGTATTATGTTTGCATTAATGGTTGCAAGAGGGTTAATTTTAATTTTTGGTCGTTGGTGGGTTAAATTCCATTTCTTTTTAGAAATTTATTCTTACTTATGAAATTTGTACAGGTTTTAGTTTGAATGCCATGATTTCGTAGTCGTTATTAATTTCTCACAGAAAAACCTGCATATGAGTTATAGTGAAGTGCAACAAAGGAAAAACGCCCGTTTTCCATTATGCTTACAATATTTTTCTACATTATTTCACAGAAATAAGAAATATTTATACTAACTTGTTAAATAAATCACTTTAGTTTACAGAAACACCAAAAATACTTTTAATTTATAAACTTCGATGCTCACCGTAGTTGTTGACTGAGTGAACTGAAATTAGTCAAAGCAAAAAATTCCCATATAATGGAACCAACTGTCAGTCATGAGTATATTTTTCATTGTACTATAATATATGTTGTAGATATGCAACAATGCGTAACAAGGTCTCTTATTTGCTAGCCGCTAATTTGAAATAGACTTTTGGAGTATGTTGCATATCTGCTACATGGCGATACAAAGGGTTAACTTTGAACGAACGTCTGTATGACAGTTGTAAAGTGAAAGTCGCTTTCAGTTTAAAAATCACTTTTTCCGTAACACTGTCACCTGGTAAATGCACTCGAAAAGTGAAAGCTGCACTTGCGAATTCTCCAAACAGAGGGACTATGTGATGGTTAGAATAAATCTAAACATGGTTTATAGGAATTGACAGCAGAATGTAAGAAAAATTTCTGTTACCATCGGGCACACCATCTCGAACAAATACCTGCTATAAATAATTTAAAATTTCATGCTATTAATCAAAGGTTAAGAAGAACAAAACAATAACAACTTTGGTGATGCGGTCCAACTGCCACGCTGAACGAATTTCATTGTGTTCGATGTGGATAACCACTTCAACCACTGTACACCTTACTAACGGTATCATTCTAGGAGAACATTCCGGAAGCCATAACGTCTCTATCAGCCGCGCCGAAGAGAATCGAATTCGGGGTAAGCGGCATCGGGTGCTCTTGATCGACAGGAATGTGTGTCAGCAGTCGACGATTAATGTGGCCTTGGGATTAAATAAGGACATTTCGCAGAATATCTTCTTGTGGGCTGACTCCTCTAAGAATGGATTCCACACTCTTCTTGATCGAATGGTAAGGTGTAAACGTTGAGGTTTGTTGGTGCTAGGATAATAAAATTCCGATATCCAGTTGTTATAATATAATTTTCTAAGAAAAGATAACCCACAATAATAACCAACTGACCATCTCGGCTTCACAACACCACCATTTGTCTGTACATCTGCGCACCTCACCATCCCATCTTGCTCGGGGTAGACCTTGACTACACATCCTAACTGCCTTGATTAACGTTTCTCATTGGGTTCACCTCAAATGACTATCTGAGCAACTTTAATTGATCTCGTGACTTATTGCCACTTAGAGCGACGTGTGATTTCTGGGAGATGTTCGTGGTACTACCGAATAACGAGCTGCGTCATTACATTTGCGAACATCGTCTATAAAGTCTGCTAAAAGCATTGGCTTCATAAAAAACTCCAGGAGCTGTGGTGTCCCTGTCACCTTCGACAAGGGCATCGAATACGGTGTGAGCGGTTTTGAGTTCTCTTGGTCCACAGATACATAGTGAACGCGTCTGTTGATCTGCCCTTGGGCTTCTAACAAGGCGTTTCGAAGAACATCTTCACTGGAAACAGCTCCTTTGAGAATGAATGATATGCTCCGCTTGAGTGACTGAACGAGACGCTCCCAGGTTCCTCCCATCTAAGGCGAGTAGGCTGGAATAAACTGTCACCGGATCCCTTCGTACTTGGACGTGCAGTCACTCAATGCCTCTTCCATTCTTTTAACGTCTCTCTCTGTGATGTTTTTCGTTCCGAAGTTAAAACCAATATTGCTGTATAGGTATCGCGTAACCACTCGATTGACGATGGACACTGGCTCAGCCATAGATCTTGCAAGACCTCAATCTGCACAGCTAATGTGAGGTAGGTGAAAATCATGCCACATCTCTTCATGCCATAACACGGACATGGGTGAAGGGCCTTGACTCGAACGATAAGCGGGCTTCAAGCAGAAGACTCATCTTTGTCATTACAGGAACTGCTTTCAATCTTTTACATATGTTGCACCTGGATTTCACTTGCTGAACCACTCTCCGTGGACTAATAGCCTTAACTCTCTCACGGACGTCTCAGATGATTGTAGCCGTCCCAATGTGCAGATTGCGTTCATGGTGAAATTACACGAACAAGTCGACCAACGAATGATTTTTTGACAGAATTGCTGTATTAAGAGAAGTATAAGTCACCAGTGCTTTCTGTCCCCTTTTGCTCAAACCGA
The DNA here is from genome assembly GCA_928272305.1 of Volucella inflata. NCBI lineage: Eukaryota > Metazoa > Arthropoda > Insecta > Diptera > Syrphidae > Volucella > Volucella inflata. The sequence continues at coordinate 108,917,158 of OV743716.1, read as the reverse complement.
TAGTGTCCTCCTCGTCCATAAAGGGAGAGAGCGATAGAAAATTTACTTGATGCAGCCACAATTCCCCTCGCCCTTTCTGAGGGAAAGGCGTCTTTTTAAATCTTCCAGAACAGCCACGGTTCCCCTTGAACCATATCCGCCGCTGAGATGAACGAAAGCCTCCCGGTCATCACGTTTCATACGATGTCTCTAAACCGAAGTAACAGAGCAATGACTCGAACAGCAGAATGCCATCTAGATTGCAATCTAGGCTTTAACTCGTTGAGAATATTAAAGGAAGGCACATCGTGTTTCTCATGCAAAAGAATAGAAGCGGAATAAGGAATGTCTTCAGTCATTAGCGTGATGGTGAGTTTCCGGGTATTACTGGCCACTCCCTGATTGGCTGCCTCATAAATTTGGTTCCTTTAAACCATCTGGCATTTAAACTTCCTACCCCTGGATCGCTTCACCTTGTCGCATCATCAGCCACGTTGTCACCGGACCTTAGATGGTACTGTTAAAATAATTAGTTTATTTTGTTAAAAAAAAACCTTTGAACCACCCTGTGTGATTAAATTGCTATTTTGTCATTCCACTATTGCTCTCTAATATTATTACCACTATGAGTTTTTATGTAAATGATTACAGTTTTCTAATGGTCTGTACAGTACACTTATTCTAATAGAAATACAGTTCCTCTTCTCGACTTACAAATGTAAGACGTGTTTTCTCTTAGTGCAACAGATTATGGGCCCAGTTGCGTGAATTGTTTTTTGAGAATCACGTTATTTTGTTAAAGTCAAATCAAAGCCGTTTCGACAGCAAGGCGCAGAAGGTTATCGCCACTTCGATAGGTTCACAACCCCTATTTCACATAATAAACTGCAAGTCCTCGAAAGAAATGTGGGACAATGACCATGGTGCTTATGAGGTAAAATCAAACGCGAGTATCCACATGCTTAAACAGTAATTTTAAAGTTTTACGAGTAGTAAGGATCCGCAAGATGATGTAGCCTTGCATATTTCAAAGCTAAAGACCATTATGCAGCAGCTATCCGATGATGGGGAAAAGGTTTCCGATTCAATGGTTATAACCAAAATCTTAATGACTTTACCCGCATCGTTTAGTCATTTACATAGTGCTTGGGAATTGATGGCAGTTGAAAAGCAGACATTAGACAATCTTACTGGCGGGCTAGTTCCAGAAGAGGCGCGTATTAATTCCCAAAACAATTTATTTGAACCTGGAGGGATTAGTACTTTAGTTGCAAATAAGTCATATACACCGAGTAAATCGCATAACAGAACCAGACAGCTTTCAAAGCCAGGAAGATGTTTCTTTTGCAAAGGAACAGGACATTGGAAGAGCGAGTGTCCAAAGAAGAATGAGAAGCTGTTGGATGGGCCGAGTTCGACTTGAAAGAGGGGTAATGATTTTGTTTGTGAATTGCTGTTAACGCAAAGTGAAGCTAGTGCTGATGAGTGGTTCTTGGATTCCGGAGCGAGTAACCACATCACTAGCAGAATAGAGTGGTTTATAAACTATAAAGCTTTTGCAAAACCCATAGTCGTAAGGTTAGGAGATGGGAACACCATTAACGCATATGGCAGAGGATACATTAATGTGTTGTCATTTAACAACACCAACTGGGAGGAGAACCATTTAGCTAATGTGCTTTACGTTCCAGATATTTGTCTAAATTTTCTTTGAACTGTGCGTTGGACAAAGGTATAAAATTATCACCGGACAACTTAAAATGTGAACTTTCCGAAGGAGAATCTGTTTTGGTAGTGGGAGTACATAAATCCAGATTGTTCAAATTGCTTTTGAAGGTCACAAACAATTCAATGAATTCTAGTGTATGTGCAAATTTAGCTGAAGGGAAGAAAGTGAAACTACGAATGTGGCATGAGAGGTTTGGTCATCAAAATATTGTCCAAGTGAAGAGCGAATTGAAGTTCAGGGGTATTTCTTTTGAAGGTGAAAACAACTTCTTTTGCGATGATTGCCTTTATGGAAAACAACAACGCACAGTTTTTCATTCCAGTGAAAATAAAGCGAGTGTTCTTTAGTTGGAGGGTGCAAGTACTTCTTGGTTTTTAAAGACGATTTCTCGCATTTTCGGACGGTCTTCTTTATAAAGGAGAAAACAGAGGTGCATGGTCTAATTGCAAGATGCCTTTAATTGATTGAAACTGAAACTGGTGCAAGGGTTAAGGTTTTCCGATCTGATAATGGCTTAAAATACACCAACCAAGGGGTTCAGAAACTTTTAATGGAAAACTACGTCGTTCATCAAAGGACAGTTCCTTACACGTCGGAACAAAATGGATGTGCAGAGCATGAAATGGGCACAATTGTAGGAGCAACTCAAATAATGATTAGCGGAAGAAATTTGGACATGAAACTTTGGGCTAAGGCAGTAAATACCGCAGTTTATGTTCTTAATCGCACTGGTTCCAGCCCAATAAAAGGAAAAAAACCACATGAGCTGTGGAATGGAAAACATGCTGACATAACGAATTTTCAAGTTTTGGGAACTGAAACATTTGTTCATATACTGCAGCAAAAGAGACGAAAATGGGATAAGAAATCAAAAAAGTGTATTTTCTTAGGCAATGGTGATGGTGTCAAAGGATATAGGGTATTTTTTTCGGAGAACAATAAAGTTGAAGTCTGTCGTGATGTTCGATTTCATGATTCAAAGGAGAAACTAAGTGAGCATGATAAGCTAATCCGTGTATTGATGATGAAGATCTTCAAAGTGAAATGCCTATAGAGGGAAAGGATTCAGACGAGCCGTTCATTTCGGAACATAACAATAATTTGATTGCTGTTGGGGATGCTGTTAGTGTTGATGTTGACGCTGAAGGTAATGGTGATAATGATGGTGATGATGTTTATAAAGATGTGTAAGAGACGAGAAACTAGTTTTATTAGTGGCCGATTAAGGAACAAAAGCAGGAAAGCTCAAAGAGATGTCAACTGTTGCATTCGGGAGAGTTTTGTTTTTCTGGCAGAGTCTTATACACCAGATTGCTTTGAAAAGGCTACGCAATGTAAAGATGCGGACGCATGGAAAACGGCAATGGATGGAGAAATTTCTCGCTGAATAAAAATTGCATATGGACTTTGATGAAATTACCTGGCAACAGAAGATAGTCGATACTAAGTGGGTATACCAAATCAAGAACTCAACGGCGAATGAAGGTAAAAGGTATGAAGCTAGATTAGTAGCTCGAGATTTTAGCAAGCAGTTCGGAGCGGATTATTTCCAGACGCTTAGTCCAGTGGCAAAATTCAGGTCGATTCGTCCAATTTTTGGTATAGCAGTATCTTCGAAACCACATTAAGAAAAGTTTTTATGGGCTCAAGCAAGCGTCAAGCTGCTGGAATGAAACCTTTAGCAAAAGCGCAGCTGATCCATGTGTTTTTATTAGAAATAAAAACGGGAAAAAGGCCATTTATTATATAGCTTTGAGATTTCGAAATTTTGTGAGCATCTTAAACTAAATTTTGAAATTTGGGTATTTCCAGCTAGACTTTTCTGGGTTTGGCGATAAGAAGATTCAAGGACGCGTCGACTCACATTAATCAATCGCAATATGTCAAAAGATTGAGTGAAAAATTTAATATGTCGAATGCTGTACTTGTTTCAACCCCAGCAGAAACGTCAGTAAAAGTGAGCTGTTCAGAAGACTTATATACTTTACTTTAAGTGGCGATACAGTACGGGGTGGACCTGGGCCTCAGTCTACAAACATCTCCTGCCAGCTCGATCCCTGGCTAGCTGCCTCCAGTTCCGCACGCTAAGTTGGCTGAGGTCTCCTTCCACTTGTGTGCGCCACCTGAGTCTTGGCCATCCTCTTCTGCGCTGTCCCTCGGGAGAGGATTCGAAGACTTTTCGGACCGGAGCATTGGTGTCATGACATGACCCAGCCATCTCAGTCTTTGGATCTGCGCTCTTCTGTTAAGGTCCATGTTGCTGTACAGTCCGTAGAGTTTGTTGTTGTATCGCCTCCTCCATTCTCCTTCAATGCAGACGGACTGAAGATCACCCAAAAAATTTTTAAGCAACTAAGAACACCCTCCTCCATTTTTGAAAATGTCTATGCCTCTGCCCCGCACAGCAGGACCGGGATTATTAAGGTCGTATAAAGGGTGACTTTGTTGTCCGAGAGAGGGTTTTGCTACTCAATTGCCTTCTTAGCCCAAAGAAACAGCAATTGGCAAGAGTTATTCTTCTCTTGATCTCAGCGCTGGTGTCGTTGTCTGTATTTATATCAGAGACAAAGTCCTTAACTACCTCAAAGTTATATCTGTCGAGGGTGACGTTCTGCCCCAGACGTCGGTGTTGGTTGTCCTTTTTGCTTGAAAGCATATACTTGGTTTTTCCCTCATTGATCGCTAAACCCAATTTCGCGGCTTCCGGCTCAATACTCGCGAAAGCGCCACTGACATGACGCTGCTTTCTCCCGATTATGTCAATATCGTCAGCGTACGCGAGTAGTTGAACAAACTTTTGAAAAATAGTGCCTCTTGTATTTGTTCGTGAGTTTTGCACTCTTCTTTCAAGTACGATGTTGAAAAAATATACTTTCGTCCGACCATATTTTACAGATAGTTTGGTCACTACCTGCCGCTTTGAAGAGCTCGGCAATCAGATCGTCTGCTCCAGCAGCTTTTTTGGACTTCAGCTTCGATATAGCTACCTTCTTATATAAGGAAGTAAATTTTCCATTCCGACAAGCAGTGGGCAGTCTTATGTATCTAATGGTGGCTACCAGATAAAGCTTTTGTAGTTGGATGTGTGAGTCGCTACCTAGAGCCCAATCCAAGCCCATCTCATGTTATCATGGTCAAGAGCATAATTCGGTATCTAGAGGGGGCAGCTGATTACGATATAGTTTTCCAAAATACTACATTTAATCTTTCTTCTTTCAGTGATGCAGACTATGCTGGTGACGTAGTAACAAGGCGTTCAACCAGTGGGTACGTTTTCTTGTTGGGATCAAGCTGCATCACTTGGGCCTCGCAACGTCAAAAATGCGTTGCCCTTTCTACAACTGAGGCCGAATTTGTGGCTGCGTGCCAGGCAGTCAAAGAGCTAATGTGGATTCAACAACTTTTGAAAGATTTGCTGGGGTAAAAGATACTCGTAAAACCATTTCTATAAGTCAACAATGAACGATTGATTAAGAACCCTGAGCTTCATAAGAGAACTGAACATATAGACGTCCGTTAAAACTTCATTCGGGAAAAGTTCGAAGATGAGTTTTTTGAGTTGGAGTATGTGCCAACACAAAACCAAGTTGGTGATATCTTCACGAAAGCGTTACCCAAGGACAAATTTCAACATTTCGTTCCATGATGAGGGTTGTTGCTTTAAGTTGTATAATTTAATTTTGAATTCTTAAGATGTTTTAATACTGAAGTAAGTACGGCATGGAAAGTCCTTCAAGGCATACTTTGCGGTTTTTATATGCTTGGCCACGAAGCCAATACATATTAAGTTGGTAAGCTATATGACTACTTAAGCCTTCATTGCAGCATTGAGGAGGTTCACTGCACCAAGAGGTGTGTTCACGTATGTTTAGCGACTGTGGTACCAGTTTGGTGTGAGCCAACAAAGAATTGCAGAAGCTCCTACAAGAGGCAACAATAGACTGGAAGGAGATAGCAGAAACGTTAGCGAAAGATGGCACAAAGTGGAAATTTGTTCCACCCGCTGCCCCTCACTTCGGTGGATTATGGTAAGCAGGGGTTAAGTACATCAAGTACCACCTTAAACGTATCATTGGACAAGAGGTCCTTATATTTGAGGAATTCTCCACGCTTCTGTGTCAGATAGAAGCGTGCCTGAATTCCCGGACTCTTCGCCCCATGACCAAAGATCCTGAAGACTTCATCGCACTAACACCCGGGCACTTTCTTGTTGAAAAACCACTATCAAGCATGCCACAGCCGGATTTTAGCGATAAAACACATATTCACTTGGATAGATGGCAATGGATCCAAAGATCATATCAAAATTCTGGAAGCAATGGAGCTCCGAATATCTATCGCGACTTTAACACCAACCAAAATAGCAGAAAATGGAATCACAGCCTCGAATAGGAAACCTAGAGCTGGTCAAGGATGCATGGCCTCCACCATTTAAGTGGACACTAGCGCGTATAATCGACAAACATCCAGGACGATATGAACTCACTTGCGTAGTTACGGTAAAGAAACAGCACACAGAATTCAAAAGATAAATATCCAAACTATGCCCCTCAAAACACATTTAGAAGACACACTAAATCTATATTTTTAATTCAAATGTCGTACAAATCTATATATTCAAGAAAACAAAAAACTCATACAGTTATACATAATAGTCATAAATTCAAATACATAAATCCGAATATTTTACAAAGTAGTTTCAGTTTGCCGACGGCAAAACAAAAAAATTGGACCAAAACTACTCATGGAAGCAGATGTGCTCAACCGTTTGTCGAAGCCATTGGCCCACACATTCCAAATGGGGTCGAATTTTCTGTGGACATGTTTCCTCTTTTCTTTTCCTCGAAGCACATAGTTTTCCAGACAAATTTGTATGTTATAAAACGATTTAAATCTGGCAAAAGTCACAGGCCTCATAGGAGCCGAACCTGATCTAGACCGAAAAAGAAAAAGAATTGCAGGCACTGATATTACTTCAAACAGGTACAAAGTAAATATACAAGGCTGTACATTTGCCATTACATGGCACTAAAATTAGATGTACCAAATGTAGTATTGGGCTCTGCCTTGCAAAAGACCAATAATGTTATTTGAGTTTTCATGAAAAATAAATGGAATTTTTTCCTAGTGGTGCCATAGTGGAACCACCTGTTTTTCGAAAAACCAATGAAATTAAAAAATAATTTTTTGAAGAATTTTTGTTTTTTAGTATTACGAGTATTTAAACCAAATATTCCATAAAAATTTTACTTTTCCTAAAAAAATTCACTTCGTCCGCAAAAGGTTAAACAACATAATATGTAGTTCTAAACAACATTCTGCATGTTGATAGCTCAAGCACATATTGGACTTTTTAGTACGTTTACACCGACCCAAAATTCAACATTTCGAAATCAAATTTCGGAATTTCATTTCACCGTTTACATTGAACGCAAACATTTATATGACAGCTGCTGCCTTCCCACTTCCCCCTTTTTTTTTATCTTCTTGTTGATTGAGGCACATAGTCGTAAGAGATTGTAAATATTGGAACAGCTGACTTCTTTCAAAGTTGTTTTTGTAAGCGCTATGACGTACAGACTAATTAAAAAGCTTCGTTCGATTTGACAACCTTCTAAATGCAGAGACGAAATGCAGCATTTCGCTGAAATTCAACAATTCGAAATTGTATAGAGCATTTCAGCTAAAATGTTGAATTTGTCCGAAAGGCTGAATTTCGGGTCAGTGTAAACGTACTATTAAGAATATGTTGTCAATGCAAAAATGTCGTATCGTGACGTCACGATATTCACCGCGGCGAATCGGTAATTTACGCACTCATTCACACACTTGCGTTTCGTATTATATTTTATGCACTCTATTTTTCTCACATAAATAATAAAAAAACAATGAATTTTATGAAAAAATATTCCTCAATAAATATTGATTTACATGCACTTATTAAATAAATGTTAATAGAAATTAAAGTCGGATGGCAACGATTAGTTTAGGGCCTCGTAGAAGTAGCATCCTCCGACAGGTGCTGGTTCTTTAAATAACGAGAATGAGCCTCTGCAGCTGAACATCTTGCAGTTTTGCTAATAAGCTTTACTTCACGCCTCCCCGTGGTGCCATCTGGGACTCTCACAGGAGATTGCGAAGTGAAGGGGACAAATGGCGAGTTTCCTGCGTCATAAATCAGGACTAGTGTCGAAAAAAAACAAAACAAGACCTTATCCGGGCTACTCCGACATATTTGGAGCTCAGGCCGGTGAGGATTTCAGGTCTTAGTTAGAAACTTGGAGAAGAGATGGTGGCGGACGAGCCCTATATGGGCCAACCACAACGCTAACATCATGAAACGGGTTACTGGCTTCGGTGTAACCGACCCCTTGTCCTAGGGGCATTAAAAATGGAACTGGTCCTCCAGGTTGGGGGTTGTGCCGTTGGGGTAACTGCCCGGCCATTTAAAAAAAAAGGAAGCTATGAAGCATCAACATCAAAATCCTCGGATATGGACGGATCCACTATTGACAACCCACGCAAACGATTAAAGGGCAATCAGCTTCGGATATGCACGTGGAATGTTAAATCCCTTAATAGACCAGATGCAGCCGAGTAACTAGCGGAAGCGATGGGATGGGCCGGACAAAAAGAAGATGAAAAACTGCGACATCTAATACGGCGATTGCTATCGACGGCAAAAGCAGCGCTTATTTGAGCTTCCGGCATTTGAGCGAGCGCCTCGAAGCGATCCGCATCAAGGCCAAATTCGCCAACACTAGCCTTATATACGCGCATGCCCCCATAAAGAAGAAAGATGACGACACCAAGGATGCCTTCTATGAGCTCCTTAAAAAGACCTACGAGCAATGCAATAGCTAAGACATTAAAACTGTCCTCGGTAAGAGAGGGTATCTTTGATGCAACGATCGGAAAATATAGCCTGCACGACACCACCTCCGATAACGGATCCAGGCTAATCGACTTTACGGCGAGGCGAAACATTGTCGTAGCTAGCACGTGGTTCCCACATCTCGACATACACAAGGGGACTTGGAGAACTCCTGATCAACCAACAGTCAACCATATTGATCACATTGCGATCGACGCAAGATACTACTCGATGTCTGTACGTTCCGAGGAGCCAACATCGACTCGGACCATTACCTTGTTGTAGCCAAGGTACGGTTGTGGATATCCCAAACTACGCCAAGACAAACTAATGCTGTGAGGAAATTCGACGTCAGACGGCTACAATCGCAAGAAATCGCCAACTCCTTTTCCGATCGAGTGTCTCTCAATCTCTTAAGAGGTCCAATGCTGCCAGCATCAAGCATCGAAGACCATTGGAAACACTGCCAAAACGCCATCAGAGATGCCGCTTCTGATGTGCTGGGTTTCACTCGTCCACCACAACGAAACCCCTGGTTCGATGATGAATGCCGGCAAGCACATGCAGCTAAGCAAGATGCATTTAACGCGGCGCTGCTTAGAAAGACCAGAGCTGCTCATGAGCTCTATGAGCAGAAGAGGAGAGACGGGCACCGGCTTCTCATGAGGAAGAAGAAAAAGCATGAGAAGAGCGCGATCGAGGAAATTGAGAGGTGCTACTCCAGGAATGAGGTTCGGAAGTTTTACCAAAAGGTAAAAAAAACATGCCGCGGAAACAAACCCCGAACCGAAGCGGGTAGAGATGAACAAGGGAACATCGTAGTAGCATCGCAGTCGATGCTGAGGATTTGGAACGATCATTCCTGCAGACTGTATAACGGCGATGACGGACCAAATACCGCTGTCATGCAGAATCAACCTTTCAACTTGGATGATGATGACCAACAATTCTGTCAACCCGACCTAAATGAAGTGAAGATGGCAATATCGAAGCTTAAGTCCAACAAAGCTGCTGGAGTGGACGGTCTGAATGCCGAGCTATTCAAAGCGGCAGGCGATGACTTGGTAAGGAGCATACACCAACTCATCTTTAAAATATGGTTGGACGAAAGTATGGCCGATGAATTGAACCTCAGCATTGTTTGTTCGATTCTTAAGAAAGGAGACCCTCTGAACTGCGGCAACTACAGAGGCATCAGTCTGCAGTACATCGCATACAAGATCTTATCTGGCGTATTGTGTGAACACCTGAAGCCATTCGTCGACAACCTGATAGGTCCATATCAGTGCGACTTCAGGCCAGGAGAGGCCACCATCGGCCAAATATTCACACTACGGCAAATCTTGGAGAAGACCCACGAGATTCTGATCGATATACACCTCCTATTCATCGATTTTAAGGCCGCGTATGACAGCATCTATAGAGACGAGCTATACAGAGCAGGGTCTACTTTCGGCATCCCTGCCAAACTCATCCGTCTGTGCAGGATGACGATGGAGAATGCACGCATGTCGGTAAAGATCTTATCGAGACCTTTGATGTCCAGAAAGGATTTGGACAAGGCGATGCGCTATCATGCGATTTTTTCAACATCGTACTTGAAAGAATAGTGCAATACTCACGAGTAAACATAAGACGCACTATCTTTAAAAAGTCCGTCCAACTACTCGCGTACGCCGACTGGAGAAAGCAGCATGATTTCAGTGGCGCTTTCGCGAGTATTGAGACGGAAACGGTGAAAATGGGTTTAGCGGTCAATTAGGGCAAGACCAGGTATTTGCTGTGAAGCAGAAAGGACAACCAACACCGACGTCTTGGGCAGAACATCACTCTCGACAGATATAACTTTGAGGTGGTTAAGGACTTTTTCTACCTAGGTTCTGCTATAAATAAAGACAACGACACCAGCGCTGAGATCAGGCGCCAGCGCTGTTTCTTTGGGCTAATCAGGCAATTGAGTAGCAAAGGCCTCTCTCGGACAACGAAAGTCACTCTTTATAAGACCTTATTAATCGCGGTCCTGCTCTATGGCACAGAGGCATGGACATTATCAAAAAGGGATGAGGGTGTTCTTGGTTGCCTCGAGAGAAAAATTCTCCCGTCCCGTCCCGTCAGCTATGAAGGAGAATGGAGGAGGAGATACAGCAATGAACTCCACGGACTGTACAGCTACATCGACCTAACCAGAAGAGTGAAAATCCAAAGACTGAGATGGCTCTGTCATGGAGAGCGTATGGACAACAATGCTCCGGTCCGAAAAGTCTTCGAATCCGCTCAGGAGGGACAGCGCATTAGATGAAGGCCAAGACTCAGGTGGCGCACGCAAGTGGAAGAGGACCTCAGCCATCTTAGCGTGCGAAACAGGAGGCAGCTATCCCAGAAACGAGCTGGCTGGAGACGCTTTTTGACTGAGGCCCAGGTTCACCACCACTGTAGCGCCACCTAAATTAAGTAAGTAAGTAAGAAATTAAAGTCTACTCACCAGGTGCTCATTTATCTCTCTTCGACTTTAACAAAACAAAGAAGAAAGAGGTACCACTTGCCACTGAATAAAAACAATCAATCAACATAAATTCAAATGGCATCAGAATAAGCGAAACCAACAACTGCATGATCATTTGTACGTCAGTAAAGGTCAAACTTTTTACCATTGCCACTCAAACATTTAAAAATAATCTTTTTTTGTAATATTTTGATAAAACTGAACTTTTGAATCAAGTGTGTGGTTTTTGTATTATAAAATAGATAATTAACATGAGGCCTCTTCTTCAAACATCGTTCCAGGCCTGACAACCGCCTCAGTGCCATGGGAGATGGTCTATTTAATACTTAATAGCGCCATATAACATCAAATGCTAGGACTTTCCAAAAACGACTAATCCCAAAGCTGTCCTGATTGCGCGTGGTTCGTTGTCTTTGAAATTTGGCATAATCTAAGCCCACCAGAATTTTTGGCCTCGCTTTGACTAAAACCGACAGAAGTGGGCCCCTTAAATGAGGATATGTCCGTGATATCACATCCACAGACTGCGCTGGAAGATCCAAATTCCTCTTGAGGAAAAGTTTCTTGCGGCTTCGAACTCCAGGTACTGAAAGCGACGTTCTTATGGAGTCTTCGTGTCGCGAAACTCCTTTCGTCTACTAGAGGGGCTAGTCCTCATCAACACCTGAGAGGTGAGCTATTGTCTAGGAATGCATATGTTTGGATTACGCGTCCATTCGCTCCATAGATTATAATTGGCGCGATCTTGAACAGCACAAATATGTTTCCGGGACGTAGAAGGCACCGGAGCTACAGACTTCTCGACTGTACTGCTGATGGACGTCTGATGCAACAACGGATGGTGATGATCCGAGTAGCCACATACACCACATGTCCTTTTCTGATGGCAGGAAACCCAAATATGCCTTATCGGATCTAACTAAACAGGAGATACAAATACTAGCGAAAGCTAACGTGTGGTCCACAGAAGTCCTCTCAAACTCTTTCCATCGAAAAGGATGATCTTGATCGCATTTCAGGTACACACTGCAGTGTCTTGATGAGTTGTTGGGCTGATGAGTCAAAACTCGCCCGAACGACTTACCAACCTTCGAAGACTTCTTGTTGTCCATTGATTCTGTGGGCGTTGATAACTCAGGCGGCAGTTCCAGCAATTTCTCATTCAGAAATTCTGCGAAGTCGGCCTTTGGATTAAAACTCTTCCGCTTCATCCACTCACGGTAAGGTACGGCTCTAAGCTTGCAGGCTAGAGAGGTCAAGATGAGGTTGTTGTTGAGATCCTGCTCTCTCTTAACGATCTTACATCAGCCACGAAGCCCTTTACCTTGATTGCCCAAAGAAGAAGTTTGGGGTTGCTTTCGGAATTTGGATCCGTTACTAAGGAGCTGATAGGTTTCAACTGTAACCGCCTTTCGCAGCCGAGCCACATTTTCATTTACACTGAAAGGTCCCTCCTCGGTGGTTGAACGAGACATTTCCCTGAAATAAGGCCACTTTCGTCTATCGGCGCCGGAAAACGAAGGAAGCTCCTGAATGTGGTTTCTATTGATCGTAAGGAGGTTTACCATTTCCCCCCTTGGAGACGCCGATTCATTGAAGGGTGGTGAGAAAGCTGCATCTCTTGGAGATGTTGACTTTTCCCGAGAATTCTTCTTCGCGCACAGTGACTGGTGATTTCGTTTAATCTTCATGACCAGGGACTGTTTTTCGTGGAAGTGTTTCGCTCGCTGTTGGGTTAAATTGACACTGAGAAATATTAAAAATATTCTATGTTCATACACCCCACTCATCTACGGAGAATATGCCAGGCTTCCATCTCCCTAACGTCCTTCTTCAGAAGGTTTCTGGAACCGTCGAAGTTCAAACCGTTGCCGCTACATAGGTTTTAATCGTTGACCAGCTAAATTTGAATCTCTCGAAAGTTGAGGTACGTAAATATCCCTTACCTATTTGCGGTTCCTCGGCCAAACGTTACAAGCATTGGCCCGAAACAGTCTACAACAACATGCGTGAAAGATTTCTCATCATATGCTAGTCTAGCTCGTGGAAATTGGTCCTTGTTGTGCTTTCTTTCATTTGCACACCTTGCATCTCGACTTCATCCTTTGCACTGCCACTCGTATACTCACGATCCACGCTCGTTCCCTGATGTCTACAATTATCGAAGCTGATCCCACATGCAAATTTTGGTCGTGGTGATGTTGAATAAATATGTCTACCAGCGGGTTTTTTTTTTTGGCAAAATCGCTGGGAAAAGGGTGGTATATGAAGCAACCGCCCCTGGAGCTCACACGAATGGTGCCTCCGTCAACCATAAACGGCGACTGGGGGTAAAATAAGCTTGAAAACCAACTCCCCGTTTAGCTTGTAAGGAAGCAATCTCGTCGCGAAAGGTTTCTTACTGTATCTTTTTGAATAGCCAAAGCTCCCCGCGAAAAAACTCACTCCGCGTAACAAATAGTTCTTTGTCAACCTCTTTTCTCTGCCAAATGTCCTTGAAGCGAAGTATTAAAGCGATGATTCTGACAGACGAAAACGACCCTCCTCTGTACTTAGGCAGCAACTCGTCGTAAATGGCGAAGCTTGGTACTCTGCCACGTGCATGTAGGAAGATTCTTATGTTCTGATTTCTTTCAGCTAGCAATATTTCGTCTACTCTACCAGAAGCAATTGACCACTCTACAAAGGGACTCTTCAGGAAAGCGCTACCCTTAAACCAATCAAACTCTTCCCGAAAATCTTTTTGAAGAATAATGCGTCTGCGACTTATATACTGAGAAATAAGTATAAGTGTGTCAAACATTCTCATAATAATCTTTAATATTTCCGTCTTTGTAACCCGGGAATCAAGGAGAAGAATAAGGAAGAAGAATTTTGTCGAAGGGTCCGCTTTCTGACAGCATGTATGTGAAGTGATCGAGCAATGAGTGCCAAGACCTACCCAAGACTTCTGACTCATTGGGGTTGACGCGGGTCTCAGGTATCCTTTATAGGTATTCGTGGTTGTTTGATTGCACAACTACGAGACTAAAGCCCATTGAACTGCAAACCCGTATTGCGTTGCACGCCTAATCTCATAGCGGCCATCCTTCATCCTCAAAGTTTTCTCCATAATTATATATCGCTGGACGAGCTTCCTTGCTCACGAGTTCGACATTCGGAGGCATAACACCAAATTCCTCGGTCGTAAAATGGGGTTTGTACAGCTCGTCTTCACTTTTTATCGTGAAAGGCATAAGGGGTTAAGCAACATTATGTAAGCAAGATGCTCTACTTGTGGGTGTTGATTAGCCGTAGTCGATCGTACCCAACGGTCTATACCGCGTCATTTCCTGTGTCCTAGGTAGGAATTTGCCTGATCAAGACTTCCGAGAATCCTCGGCCTAGCACTTAATAGATCAGACAGCGCAAGTCCACGCAGATGCGGGTGCTGATCTTTAAGGGTAATAGCATCGACTGTTTTTCTTGGTAAATCCAAATTCTTGACTGTGTGCATTCCCTTCAGCAAATGGCGTTTACGGTTACCTACACCGGAAACAGAGCCATTGAAGAGTGAACTCCTCAGGTGTGCTCTTTCTCGAACATGGTAAGACATGATCCAACATCGAGAAAAGCGTATGTTCTATGAATTAAACGAAACCGGCATCTTATCGTTGACATGCGAAGAATTAAAATTTGGTTGAAGTGGCACAGCGAAAACATTTAACTCTGCGTACTTTTTCGGAAATGCAGAGTGTAGCAGTTGATGATGTTGCCCATTACAGCCATTCTGCCCACAAGTCTTTTTTTTGCGCAGGCCCTCCAGTTGTATTGTGATTTATTCACTCTAACTTTTGTTCAGCTGAAGAATTCTTGAAGTCCTCACACTGCGTCAACGTATGCTGTTTTCGTCTACACCTGCCACATTTAGTCCCCTGTGATCATACGGAGATGTTTGATATGTCAGCATTCGATGGGATGTCTTAAATAGGCCTTGAGGGTTTTTACGGTGGATTTCAAAGGCCTCTCTGCAAAATCTTGTAGAGAGACGCAGGGAGTGCATTTTGCTTCTTTTTCCACTCCTGATACAAACCTGCAGCTAAATTGCAGGCCAGATCGGCCATCACGTTACCATTGGTGAGATCCTCCTCATCCTCATTGACTTCGACTGCCCGTCACTGCAGGTTTTCATCGCTTTTAGACTTCAACGGAAGCAACCTGAGAACGTCCGAGGTTAATCCGTGGACCAATATATCAGCACGTCCAAAGATAGCATGCAAAGAATCCATTATTGTCAAATGATCAGAAGAGTACTTCAATCGGTCACTCACCAACTGATAAGTCTCACTTCTTAGAGCCCTGCATAATAGAGCAACATTTTCCCTACCTTAGATGGTTGAAGACATAAAAACCTCTTCGAAATAAGGCCATTCACTCTTATTGGACCTTGATAAAATCGGTAACTCTTGGACATTGGACCTTTTTAGGACGATCAGCAGGCTTGCCATATGTGACTGCTGGACCGAGGAGTCCTGAAAACTGACTCCACAATTACGAGCTCCACTAACAGGCGTAGAGTGAGGATGCCTCACAGGATTTTCCACCAGTTCACGTTGTCCCGTTATCTCCAACGGATCAACTCCAGTCTGTCATCCGAGAGTCTAAGCGAATGTGGGCTTAGACCTCGGTAGCAACATCAGCGGGAACAGGTTGCACAACAACCGCCAGTTTTAACCTCCACTCATCCAATTCTTTCTGCAATGCAGCAAGTTTGATATCCTTCTTAGCAGCTGTTGCCTGAGCCATTGCAGCCGCCTCAGTCAACCTGTTGAAAGTAGCTTCCAACAAGCGACGATATTACCCTCGTTCTGTGAATCCACAGCGGCAGGACTATCTTCAACCTCAGCTGCTGCCCGGCACGAATTCTGACCACAGTAAGAAGGAGTGGCTGTGTCGAACATACTTGGATCGAAATTGGCACATGAAAAATGCCGCTTACTGTTATCGCAGATTATCATTGATGTTGCATCGGCTTTACGACGTATTTGGTGCCATTTGAATATAGCTGCGTTTTTTTGCACGCATGTTAGCTAAGTTCGCAAAAAACGATCCATCCCCGCTTAAGAGTTAATCATAAAAACTTGGTACCACAGACATTTATATGGCATTTAGTTGTGGCTCATTTGTCGGTTGGTTAACAAATTTTAATTGTTTTGAAAAAATTGTTGGAGGCGAATGGTTGACATTTTTGCTAATTTATCGGAAAAATTGATCCGAAACGAAAATAATATGATTTGAGAGCAAAGTTTTATATCCGCTTAATAGATAGCGGGGATAAATTGACTTAGCGTCAATCGCTATGTTATTGTTGTAATTAACATGCAAATTGCTTTTTAAGCAGATTCGCAAAAAAAAAACACGACTTATGAACACTTCACAAAAGAAACAAATGGAAAAGGGTAACTGACATGTTTGGAGTACCACTTTGCTTCACGCCTTAATGCTCAACCATAATAGGCGACAGTAAACTGAAGCTACTGTCAGAACTGGACGAAAAGTTTCTTTACGTTACTTCAAATGGACAAGTTGCCCATAATAGGAGTTCGAAAACTTAGCAATCCGTCAGGTCATTTTGTCATTTGTTTTGTTTTTGTGTTTTACATTTGTGAAGACTTTAAATTCGGTGCGGATTAATTGGATTGGAAAATGTGTTAAAATGAATGAACAATTTCTTTACGGTCCACTAGTGCTTTGTTTACATTTTTTAAAACACGATTCTGTTCAAATCAAAATTTCTAAACACTTCACACCCAACTATTTCTAAACTTACATATTTGATGTCGACATTTTAACTCAACAATTACTGTTTGGGAATGGACTGTATTTGTTTGAATTTCTTCTTTTGTGTATTGTTAATTAAAAGATGAATAAATGTTGTGTGATATAAATGTTTAATTGAGTAAATTTAATTAATGAACAATTAGATAATGTATGAATGTTTTAATGTTATTGTAAGTAAATAGAAACAATTTTTATGTTACCAAAATACATCCAAACTCGACGACGGTTGTGAAAAGAAGAGAGTGAAATTAAGTGACAAAAATGTATCAAGCAATTAAGAAAGCGAATAAAATGAGAAACAATGCAAAAAAAAAACTAACGTTAGATTCTGAGTTGAATTACATCTTAATCGATCATTTTGAGATGAAAAGAGAGCAAAATTTATCCATCATTAATCATTATTATAAAATAGTGTAATGTGTATTTGTTTGGCACTCGTGGTGCATAGTACTAAACAATTACTTTAACAAATTATAGAACCGAATTTAATTTTTTTACAGCAATTTTTCCACACACAAGCTTTCTTGAATTCTCCTCGCAAAAAAGGCACAAATCCACAGTAAATGCACTTTGGATGATTTTGATAATTAAATACTCGTATATGTGTTTCCTTCAAATATAAATGTTTTTGAAAGAAGTTACACCTTTTTCGCAAAAAAATAAACAGCTTTCTAATTAGTAACATTAAAACAGATGCTTAGCTGTCAAATTTTCGTACGAAATGTGATCCTGTTCGCGATTTACGTATGAAAGCAAAGGTGAACGAAAAATCGAAGAAACCGAGCGATCTGTCATTATGGGTGCGAGATACAAATCACTTGTAATCGCACATTTACGTACGTAGACGTACGAAACCTTTCGCCTATTATGGGTCTGCCTTTAGAAAACCCACTTGTCCCTGCACCAAAATACAGACCGATCAGGTTTATGTAGTAAATGATTTTATTTTCTATGAATAGAAAGCAAATTAACAGATCATTTAAATTCTTATATATTACTTGTATAAACTTACATAGGTATCGGAAAAGTGTACCCTTGAAATTTCACTAGTGGCACGAGTAACTCCTTTTATGCTTCTCAATTTCAAATTTAACCTTAACCGAACGTATGACAGTTGCAAAGTCCAAGTTCCTTTTAGTTTAAAATTTACTTCTCGGTCACCTGGTAAATTTGCACTGCACTAGCAAAAGTGTGGGCGTATAATTCTGACAGTTAGAGAAATAGAGGTGTGAACTGCATTTGGAAATTCTCCAAATGGAGAGCCAAAGGTATATAGTATGATGGTTAGAATAATTCTAAACATGGCTTAGAGGAATTGTCAGGCAGTATGTAAGAAAAAATTGTGTTACCAGTGGGCACACCCTCCCGAACAAATGCGTGCTTTAAATAATTCAAAATTCCATGTGATTAATCAAAGGCCAACAAAAACAAAACAGTAAAGTATTTAAGCCTTGCGGCCCGATGACAGATATCAATATGCATGCGAAGTAAGAGAAAACTTAAGGAAATATCGTGTGACAGATGATGATGATCCTAATCCTAATAATAACAAATTAAAACCGAATTAAAAGTTAAAGAAATAATAACAATGTAAAAAAATATAAAAATGTCTTTGGCAGTCATTGTCAAATTAAATGTCAGCATCAACTAATGCTGTATGCAGCTTATCTTCCACACTGCTTTTCGCTGACGACGACAACGGCAATTGGCTCTAGGATCTGGACAGCATAGACTGTACATCTTTCTTGCTAGTAAATTGCTGAATTTTCGCAATTGTTTTATCCACTTCCACCGATGTAAACTACTGCAAATGCAGAGCTATGCTTTTCGCAAATGAAGATTATATGTTGTCTTGCTTTTTTCCTTTTGCAAAGTAAATAATTGCATCAATTGCATTACCCAATTTATAATTTTTTGGCTCTTTTTATACTCGTATTATCCGTTTGACGTTCCCTGATGTCGAAGAAGATGGTGATGGCGAGGGAGGAAGTAATGTGAATCGCGGCATGGGTGACGATACTGGTGCATACGGAATCATTCAAATCCGCCACGCTCTATGCTGCTCCCTTAAAATAAACGTATTATATATTGTTTATATTATAACAGTGTAGTGCTTTCGTTTATACTACAACAGTGTAGTGCTTTTTTTATATTTTTGCAAGCTATGAAATATTGCTCGTGGAGACACTGTGTTGCATATGGATCGGAAAATATGCCTGCAAATGCAGGTGATATTTCCATATCTCATATACGTCATATTTGAATATCTATTTTCAGTTTCTACTTGCGTGTTAATCAATTATTTTAGTAAAGATTCCTACGAGTACTTCTTAGAAAGTATTAAAAACAAATAAAAAAAAAGGACAAGATGTGTGAAGTATCATGGAAGAAGAATTATTATGGAATCACTTGTAAATTTATTTACACTAAAGGTCAAATTATCCTTTTTATTGTAAACAAATCAAAAAAATTAAAAATACTTGTGTTGCTAAAAGAAAAATTTCAGCGCCTTAAATATATTGGTGCAATGGCTTGCTCCAATCCAGACGATAAAAATAACACTTCAATTAAATGTATTTCATTTTCAAGAAAAAGATACAACTTATTCAATTTACAAAAACAGAAAAGAAAAGTAAAGAAACATTTGTTGCATAATTTCCTCCGGTTTATCCAGTTCATAAATCACTCTCTCAAAATTTACGTTAAACACCTATTTTTCAAGATAAATCAATTCATAATTAATAAAATTTAACTTTCACTTAAATCACAAGCAGTAAATCAGCTGATTTTTTATGTTCTTCATCTAACTGAAATTACAGTTGCCTATAAATCCGGTCTACTACCTCACGAATTGTCTCCCAGTTTTGCAGTTATTTTTTGGGCTCTTGATCAATCAGAGACTAACTCTTGCCAAGAATATAGAATCCAGGTATTAACTGCAAAATTACAATAGGTGACATTTCCTAAGGTAGCGGACTGGATTTTAAGACAAAAAATTATTCCCTGGAATTTCAATCAGATGAAGAAACATCAAAAATCGGTTGATTTTTCTGATTATGAATTTAGTTTTTCTGTTTTTGTAAATGAAATATGTTCTATGTTTTTCTTGAAAAAATTTATGAAAAAATGGAATGCAAATAACATTTGTTTTCAAATTAGAATACGTATCGATAGATAGATAGGTTTGTTTTCGATTTTTAATTCTTTTACAAAAAGTTTTATACAATTATTTTAATACGTACATTAAAGCCGTCTGCCCGAATTTGACGAAGTTTAAATATTTAAAAAGATTGTTTAATTGTCGCCCTTCTATATTTTGGAGGTTTTTCATAAAAGTTGTACAGTGTAATCCATTCTGCGCCATTTAAAATGTTTGTCATCTCCAATTCATCCAAAACTTGTTTCCCAAAAAACTAGAGCCTGAGCTCATTTAGTGTGAGGCACCTACCCAAGAAGTAACAAATGTTCTTCTTATCTGGTAAATTGCACAGAGAGCAAACGATTGGTAGATCCTCTCTATAATTAATAAAGTTAAAGTCCACTCACCTCTGGCCATTAAAACTGTAGCTATCATATTGTTAGAGTAATGGTTTTCACATAGATTGCGGTTTAAGCTTTGCTTTAAGAAAAACCGAAGTAGTTTTTCTAGCTTAGTAACTGCTTGAAATATCTGATATTTGATTTTCATTGACATATGGAATTTTTATCTTTCAGGAAATTTTTCCAAGGTGCACTTATGACTGACTAAGCTGATGCAGACTTTCTCCTTAAATGATGTTACATATTCAAGTTACTGCAGTTGCTTATACCCAGATATTTATTCGACTTCATTGTTTCTATTTCTTGTCCATCAGAAAACCATTTTTCATTTCTTGTATACCTCCTCTGTACTTTTCTATTGCAATGATTATTATTTCAGTATTGGCAGTATTTTTTCAGCTGTTTGATCATTTCCTGTAAGCTTTCCCGTGAGTCCGCAAGTAACACCAAATTAGCTACATATATTAAAACTTTTACAATAGCTCCGACAATTCTGGCACCGCCCCAAATGTATTCCGACTTGAGTAATTCACACAAAATCCTGCCTGAAATTCATAAAGAAGATTATTTTCTGAGGTCTAATACTGAAAGCGGGTTGTCAAAGCACCCGTTAATTTTTTAAAGTAAAGTTTAACAATTATAGTTTATACAGTGTAGTTTTTTGCTTGGTTGGAATCCCCCTTTTTAAGGAATGGGAAAATTGCACTCTGTTGGAAGTTGGTTGGGATAACGTCTGTTTCAAAAATTCGGTACAATTCCTTAGTGAGTATTTTTAATAGACCATTATTCGCATATTTCAATGGTCATAAGGCATAGCAACCAAAGTCGATTTTTCTTACTTTTCAGGAGAGCAGTTTGAAGTTTAAAACCGTTCCTACAAATTTGTTTGTACATAATTTTTTCATAGAATTGTGGGTATTTTAAACCTTTTCATACTTACATAAGCACAATTCGGTTGAATTTGCCTGTTAAAATGCTATTAAGAAATTTACAACTTAAGCTTACATGTTTTCTTTATTTTATAAAATTTGCGAAAAAAAAGTGAAGTTAGGTTTTTATGCTCTGAGAACAAATCAGAATATTGTCTACACTAATTCTACTTAGGTTCTTTTCTTTGCGAACGTATCTATCCTTTAAGCTTTTAACTTGAGTTACGTCGTTATACCTTAGCAACGAGTTTCAAACTTTATATGAGAACACAGAAGTAAAAATTACACCGCGAATTCATTTTTTATTTCACAATAAGCAATTAAATTTGGGAAAATAAATAAGTAAAGAAACAAAAGTACAAGAAAAAAATATACATAAAACACAATTCTTAGGAAAATAGAAAAACACATATGAAAGATAGTTAAAGTTAGAGCGAAGTTTAATTTTCTTCATCCTCTTCATCGTCCACCATGGTTCTTCGGCATTGGTAGCAAGACTATCGTAAAAAGCATGAAACTCAGGATTAATGAAGACTTTTAAGTCAGTCAGTTTTCACTCATATTTTTTAATAGCAGTAACACCTCTTTTACCCACCTTCAGAGCTTTAAATGGCTCATCATTGTCCAGTGATATCTTATACAATACATTATTGATGCATTTTGTGAAGCGGAGCCACCAACTGTATTCCATGTGAATTTTTCGCCCTCTTCGTTAAAGCGTTTCCAAATAATTTTATCTTTTGAAAGATCCGAAAAGCTGTAAAAATCATGAAACTTCATTTCAACAACTTCCATTTTGGATCCAAAAATGTTCGCAAGTTGATACCAATCTCTTGGGATTTGAATTTCAACATTCGTTTTCTTCTTCTGGCGCTCAATCAGTGCATGGTCACTGTGGCATCCCATGTGCGTATGCCCGGGCTCCAGGAATTTATGATCAATGTATTCAATAGTTTGGTTGTTAAACAGGAATATATATACAATACATATGAATTTTCATTCTGCCCTGAGCAAGAGTCACTGTAAAAAGCGTTTCTGTTCGTTTCAGAGGAGATCGATTGCAAGTGCTTGTAGATGTAAGAGGTGGTTTTGTTGCCACCTCGACGAGCAATCCCTTCATGCCACATGAAACACTTAGCACGGTTGGTTTCCAGATCATAGACGGTCAAATTAAAAGTCCAAAGCTCTCTTTTGTAAAAACTAACGGAATTACTTAGAGAAGGAGTTGGTAAGCATTGCTGTAAATCGAACGCAAATGCCTTCACATTTGTCAAATTTGTGGCGTCGGCTTTATCTATGCGCTTCTGGTCATATTCCATGTTTCTCGGCTTGTGCTAATTTAATTTTTGAACAAACGTGTCGCAAGTCCCGCAAGGGTCTGCTTTCGGGGCTTTAAACTTTAAATTCATCGTTTCAAATACTTGAGAATCCTTTGAGAGGCTTACCGGGTTATCTACTTCTTCTGTATATAATAATGACTTTCATATGCTGGGAATTTCAAAATATGTCCTTTAATCTCCTCTTCTTTCGTTGAACTGATTTTAGTGGTGGGAGTTTGTTTACCTCGAAGATTATTGAATGGAAGTATAGGACAACCAATTTATTTGCGAATTACAGTGCTGAGGAACCAATCAGTCTCACCAAAACATTGCAAAAAATGTTTTCTGCATACAACAACTTCTAGTGCATACTTCACAGTGTTTTCTCGCTTTCTCTTACGCTCTTTGGAATTTACTATTGTGTCACATTTTTATCTTCAATTGTTATTAAAGACCCAATATATAGAATTCTTTGATCGTAAGATCCCAAAGCCCAATAGTGTTTATATAAGCATTGAATCAAAAGGCTTACATGCTCTTGCCTCGACATTTTTTTCTAAAAGTGTTTTGTAAGATCGCCCACTATTTCGAAGCCTTGAACGAAGCAAGCTTTTGTTTTTATTTTTGGAGTAGACAAAGCATTCTCAATTTGGGCACCTAATATGACCATTTCTTCATCTTCCTGAGAAGACTGATCGCTCGACGTACAAGATAAATTAAAATTTGGATCTTTAACGGAACTATCTGAGTTTTCCCACTCGGGTAAATTTTTATTAGTTGCATAATGGTTAAAGGTAAAGGATTCTGCATCTAGAGGGTATGAAAGAATATATTTTGAATTAAATTGAGAACCGGATTAAAATAACTCCAATATAAATTTAAGCTCTTACTTTTAAGCAATTCAACATCAAAATTGCCTTCATCAATTGATGATTGAGTTTCATTTGGTACTAAAGGTACGAAATTCGGTTTAAAGTCATATTTCTGGAAGTTATGTGAGCATGTTTAGAACAATTGTTCTACAGAACAACTGAATTCCCCTTGCAATGCAGTATTATGACTGGTCTTTGATTGGTCGATGTTACCTTTGATTGATTTGAATTAATTTATTAAGATTTTGAGGCGAACACATACTGCACTAAATATTTACGTACCGCTGTCAATATTTTTTTATTGTTTTCAGGGCTCGAAATATTTTCTGGAAGCAAATTCAAAATTTTGTGCTAAATATCAATTTTCCGTTATGAGCAAAACAAAAATAATACTAAGTAGCACGAACTTGGTCTTACATATTATATTCTCACTTAAATGCAAACTCAAGTACTATTTTTTTTTCCAACAACCAAAAAAAATGTTCTCATTAACTTAGGTCAAAAATAATATTTCACCATGTAAGTCACTTAAATTAAAATAGTTAGTATTTACCCTTACCGTTTTTACGCTTGTTCAGTATCTTGGCTAATTAAAAAAAATTTACTTGCGCGAAAAGACATTTTTGCACTTTAACACTTTTATGAACATTAGCACCACACAAACTAAACTCAATTTATGATGATTTTTTGAGATGTTTTACTTTCAAATTCATTTGGAATAGTAACTTAAAACAACTTTACCTCTGCTCTTTAAGAATTTATTTTCGAAATAAAAACCAAACTATAAAAAGGATTTCAGGAACTTAATTTTCTTAATATATTTGAGAATAACGTCTGATTTAAAAATGCTACATACAAACAAAATTGACAGCTAATCAATTTAGGCATGCTAAGCACAGTGTTGCTAATAACTCAATTTTGTCCTAACTCGAGTTAGGCGCTTATGGTTTGTGGCAACTGATTTGTAAGATTCAACTGCTGTCCCGTCAGCCCAAGGCGATTTGCGATCCTTGCTATGATCTAACATGAACCTTATTTTCTCTGTGTTACGGGTCTATTCAAGGGATCGCTCATTGTATCCGGATACTAAGCAGTTATTTCTGAAATGTTTTTCTAGTTGTGCCTCGTTGATGTTTAGTCTAATTTTAAACTTTTTCCCACTTTTCTTATTGAATAGTTTCCATAGAGTTGCCGAGCACCTGCATAGGGAAATTTCAGCTGCTAAGAAATTCTGAAACCCCAGCTTTTTCTTGTGGCATGTGTTTTTATATTCACGCTTCGGATGTAGATACATTTGTCTGTAATTTTGCTAATCATATTTTCAATACAGATTTAGCAGTGACAAGAATATCCTTCAATTTTGTTTGTTTTGTTTTTACTGTATAAAGCAATGGCGTTTTTGACAATCTGTGTTACATCGACTATATATATTCTGCTCAGGTTAAACCAGTAACTTTCCATGAGATTGTGGTTCCATTTAAATCTTGGTAACAGATTTATTAAGGCTTTAGAGCTTTTCATTTCATGGGAATCAAATTCAATAGGTGAAGCTACTGGTAAGCGATCTGAGAAGTTTTGTAATTGTACTTCAAAACTTTTGATTAAATGATTCCATTCTCCACCGCTGAGACTAAGGTCAATTACTGAACTTCCTTAAAATATATTAGCCTAAAGAATCTCCTTGAGAACATCAATTTTTAATTCTCAGTACACATTCGGTGCACAAGTCCAGAAGTTGACAACCTTTTCGATCCAAAACCAAGACCTTAGAGCGACGAAGTTTTGATGATGAGCCCTGATCATTATTCAGTTGAAAAAGTTGGTTAGATCCGGTTCTTGCATTAAAATCGGTAGTAGGATTAGAGCGAATTGTGTATAACATCTTTTAGTCCTTGCAGATCAAAAACCTATTGCTGTCCTTGTGATCCATTTAGATAGACTAGATTAACGTAGTACTTAATACCTGAAGAGAACGGAGTATGAATATTAAGGATGCTGTTCCGAATTATTTTCTGAAATTCTATTTTGATATCTGCTATGCTTTTTTTTTTTATTTATAAAGGCAACCTTCGCTTGCACGACCTTTGTTGTTTTTCTGATGCCAGGTCTCCAACACAAAGCATAATTTTCAAAATATTTGTTATAATTTTTCTCTTTGCCTTCTAAAATGTGTTTTTCGAATAAACAGAACAACTCAAAACTATTAGTATACAGGAACTTGTAAAAATCAGAAAATAAAAGTTTACTATGTAAGCCACTTATGTGACTACTACTACTACTACTTATGCTAGAGTAGACGGAAATTTCGTACAGTTGTTGTGCATCAGTGCCAACTCTGCTCTTTTTATTAATTGGCTTTGCTGAATTGTGTGTTTTAATCTCCCACTCGCAGGGCAATTTCGGACACAACTTCTGATTGCTACTTGCAGCCAACAGGTAAATTGCCTCGGTTGGAGGCCAGTTTGGCTTCCATCAAACCAAATTGGTAGATTGTTTCCCCTCCATAAATTTTTAAAAGTGTACAGTGTCTAGACAATTTAGTAGAATTTGATTCTCAATATTCATCTGATATTTATTGAATAAAGATTTGTTGCAAGTAAATTACAACATTGGATGTAGGTAATTCCAATATTTTGTTTCTTCGATAACAGCGACATGAGAACCTTTTCTCTTAAGGTTAACACAAGCGAGTTAAAATAGTAGAATTTTATCATGCGGATAGTTTTTTTTTTAAAAGTATGTGTTGTTTCATGTAGCGCACGGTTCATTCTGTAACTGAACATCATCAGGAACTGAGGTAAATTGAAAAAAATCATAAAAGAAATGTCATTATTGGTTGCAAAAAACCATTTTGCTGTTGTGTTGCGGTGAAATTTACCACAACAAGCTGGACTCTTTTTTTGAAAACCTTCATCTCCACCCCTTCGAACCTTTTCCCTTTTAATAGTTGTTCTTCTAAAATTCTGAGAGAGTGATGGGCAGCCATCGGTTCGGCGGACGGCCTGCTACAAGAGCGCAAGGATAGTGCTATAGATTTTGCTTGTTTTGAAAGGGTCCAACAAAAGCCGACCCTTGCCCCAAATGTGGTTCCGTCTTCCCTAATGGGTAGTCCCCAGCCTTAAGTAGAACTAAGGCATCTGCTCAATTCCTCCAGCTCCCAACCGCTTCACTTTTTGTTCTGGTCCTTGTCTGTTATGCCCGTTGTCGCCTTGGAGATGAAGAGGGGAGAATTGGTTCATTCTTGAATCCTATCTTTCTGCTTCTATGCTTTTCCGAGGGGACAACTAATAGGTCCCCAAGAAGGCAGAGACAGATGGATGGTCTGGAACCCTCTGCGTATAACAAACAATCGGTACAAGTAGCCTAGGGCCTGGCGAACTGCCTGCAACACTTTGCAACAGAACAAAAAGACACAGGGGCAAACAAACACGAGAAGGTAACACTAAGGAAAGACAAAAATAACCAAAACAAATACGGAAGTCCGCCGGATTCATTTTTAATGTAAATACTGTAGAAAAAAGTTTCCTTCTTCCTTCGTCACCAACTCATATAAATTCCAAAAAAAAAAGAGTTTTGACTTGAGATCCCTAGATTCTGACTTGGTTTCCCCTTTCTTAGCCTCAAGTAAAAACAAACTTTCTTTCGCATTTTGACTTGTCTAAGGGATAAATTTCGGAAAAAAATGGGTGGTTAAAACCCAAGATAATTTAGGGGAAATGTTCACTCTGGATAAAAGGAATTCCCAGAACTTTGAAATTTTCTTGAGAATGGAGCGGGGTAGACATGAATACACGCTTCAGCTTAGTAGTGGAGCGGTGTACACCAATCATTGGGCCCGATGAATATGTGTATGAATGGTCAGTGGTTTGGGAGAACATATGTAAAATCAGGTTGAAAAAAAAGAATAGAAAAGGAAAATCCATAGTGGGAAAAAAAGGAGATAGCGAAAAAGACGGGGAAAATTTAAAAAGTGGAGGACAAAGACAAAACATTAGAGAATTTCTGAAGGCTTAAGGAAGCGAAAACCAGGAGAGGATAAGGGCACAATCGTGAGAGCCAGAGAGACGAAGGAAGGCAAGAAAACAGTTAAGTATCAAATAAGTATAGTGTGTTATAGTGTTAGTGAGATACCGGCAGGCTTCCATCGCCGTTGAAAAAAAAAGAAACTACCTCAAACCGAGAAAAAGAAATGGAACACGCGATCCGCGTAAAATACCACTTTTCGACCGTTCCATTCCTAAGCGGTTTTGTCTTGTACTTTAAGAACCGTTAATTTCTTTTTTCTTTCCTAATACTATAATAGTATACTAATACTACTAATAGTATACTAAATTCCGAGCAATAAATAGCTCTTTGTATAAAGTACGTTCTTGTTTTCTTCTTATTTAAATGTGAATCGATTTTCAGTGCCTATTGAAAGTCTCGTAATTCCTTCTCAAAAAGATTGCGTGGCGCCATAATGTATGTACCAAATTTACTTCCTTTTATCACTTTTTTTAACTATAAGCCCACGCTTAGCTGAGCAGAATTTCCCCTTTTGGTTTTCGTTGTTGGCGTTGCAGTCCGCCAGTATAGACATAACCATGGTTCGCGATCGCTTTGTTGTCTTTTTTGAAGTTTTTTGTGCCGGCAGAACTGATAACTTTTTAATTTCTTTGATTCGGGAAGAAATAAAAAATAAATATAAATACATAAAAAAATTGCAACAGTTGAAAGTGTTAGAAAAACATCTAAATTGTATAACTGAAAAAAATTAATAAAATCAATTGAGATCTTTGCGGACAAATCCATTTTTATTAACCCGTTCGAAATTTAAAGCGGAAAACAATCTTTTGAGCCGTCTGCTATGGGGTGATGGGATTCTTCAGTCCCACTTCCTGATTTAGTGCTTTTAACTGTTTATTTTCGTATTGCAACATAAGTATTTCTTTATGTATTTCTTTATGTATGTCTTTACTTCGTTGTGACATCTTCTATGGACATTCCTAGTTGCTAGGCAATATTTTCTATAGCACTTTTTTTAAAGGCGTGTGAATCCATAAACACTCGTTTTTGCGATATAAATGTAAGTTTGCTTGAAATTATAAATTTTCCGCATATTGGCAAGCTTGCAATTTTACAAATCACTTTTCTCTGCAAACAAAATCTGTTTGAAAACAATTCTGGATGGACAACATAATATATACTACAAGAAGTATTTCAAAATTAGCATCCCAATGTTAAAAAAAACGTCTGTACAATAAACCCATTAATTGGGAAAAAAACTCTAAATGCGCATCAAAATCCATCCTGTTCCGAGAATTTCAAAATTTTCATATTATAAGTAAAACGAAATCGTTTGAAAAGAACACGCGTGTGGTCAGGGGACCCCTGATCAAAATTTTTCTTTAAATACACCAGGAAAAATATAAATTTATCAAAAATTAGTTAAAAAAATAGTGAATTATATAAAATACATGTGAATCAGGAGGTGGTTATTCGACTGATATCATTTTCTTAACAGAGCCCAATTTCACAATTATGACATTACTTTTGTCTCAATGTGTACAAAATAATTAACTTATGATATACTTAAACACAATTTTATTCCTACAGATTTAAGTTATGTTGCGGTTACTATCATGGATTACAAAAAGAGAGAGGCATATGGAGAGGGTTATTCCGTTGCCATCGGTTTGTGCATTAGCTAAGACAAATCCTGCTTTTACAATTGTATTTGGTGCACACATTGCCCAAAATTAGTGTGTTCATCATTATTATATTAAACACAATTATATTCCTACAAATGATAGCAATGTTGTGGTTATCTTCATGGATTAAACATGGAGGGTGCCCCCTCCGTTACGTTTTTGAGCGGCGGCAAGCCGCGTAAGGACACTATCGGCCAAAAATAATCCTTAAATGCAACAGAAGAATATCCGAAGGAGAAACCAAAAACAAAACAAGATCGCTTGCTCATGTATACATAAACAACACATGTAAGTTTTTCTTGTTTCAATCGACTGTGTAAGCACCAGGTCATCGAAATCCTAGATTGTACTGGCAAATCGGGATGTGTGTAGAGGCGCACAGAATTTATCCCCATTCATTTGTGCTATTTATCATGAGTCGACCATGTCTGAGGAAAGCGTCAATATTTGGATTCCTTAGCTAATCTGACTAGAACTTCAATCAGTTTTGATTTTTGACGCAAAGAATGTTTATTGGCGGTGCCTTTTCCTCCAGTCAAACAAACAAATTGCTGCAACCTGGGTTGTTCGATCGAATTGCGACTATGATCAAAATAAGGAAAGCAGGAAGTTTCGTATTGTGGTATATATGTGATTAAATCAAAAACCAGTGTTGCATAACTTTAGGATCATACAAACTCTCCAGGTTGGAGAGTTCAGTTATTAACCCAGTTTCAAACCAGAAGTTAAGAGAAAGAACTAGAACCCAACAAATGTGGTATAAATACAGGATGAGAAACAGCAAAAGTTAAGTCCATTGTTGCTGCACAGAAAGACACTGTTGAAGAGTTGAAGAATTCCCTAGAAGCGCAATGGTTGGAACCGAATTCCAGGAACAGGTCGTGAAAGTCGAGGAACAGTTCGGGAAGGTTCAAAACAATATTGAGAATCTTGCCAAAGAACTAGAGATAGTGAAGAAACAGAAGGCTCGCGAGATTTTTACAGACTGCCCTAGAAGGAAAGAGATGTTTTTGACGGCCATGCATCATGGCCAATATATAGAAGACAATTTGAAGCAGCTGCAATGACCAACAACTGGGACGACGGAGAAAAGTCGATTGTGCTCACGCTGGCACTGAGAGGTACAGCTGCGGAATTGCTGCAAACCATCTCAGAAGATAAACAACTCAACTACGACGCTTTGGTTAAAGCCAAAGCAATGCGCCTATATGTAGCAATTATACAGAGACCAACTGCACACCAGAGTCCAGAAGAGGGGAGAAACACTTCAGCAGTTGAAGGCCGATATCGAACGGTTGGTACATTTATCTTATCCTAATGCCGGAGAAGACCTTATCAACGAAATGGCTGAAGAGGTGTTTACCCAAGCGATTGAAGATAGGCAAATGGCTGTACGAACGGCTGGAAAACGAACCTTCCCTGAGGCCCAGAAGAGTGTGCGTGGAGGACAAATCCGTTGTTGGAACTGCAATAAAATAGGACATCTGCAGCGTGAGTGCAGGGCTCCACTTAAACAACGCAGTTGTCCACAATGCGTTGCTAGGAGGCGCAACGAAGAGGCATCTGGCAGGAATAACATCTATCCTGCAAGCAGCGAAACATCCAATCAACAGGCGGGAAACGTGTAAGGACCAACTTCGAGGGGCAGAAGTCGGCTTCTAGAATTGACGCCCTCAGGATCAAAATCCGAGTCTCCCAAACACAACGAAGTAACAAGAGCATTACAATGGGAGTCCGTATAGGTCAGAACAAGTGTGTGG
Source organism: Volucella inflata (assembly GCA_928272305.1). Classification (NCBI taxonomy): domain Eukaryota; kingdom Metazoa; phylum Arthropoda; class Insecta; order Diptera; family Syrphidae; genus Volucella; species Volucella inflata. The sequence continues at coordinate 108,886,143 of OV743716.1, read as the reverse complement.
CTACCATTGACACCGGAGCCACTGCCTCCATTATAAGAAGGGATATCGCTCATGATTCATGGCTGCACACTACCAGTAGCTGAAACAGCAACAGGAGCGACGGCGAAGGTGTATGGGGAGATTGTTCTTACGATCATTCTGGCAGGACTAACATTCACCTACGTATTCCTAGTGGCCGATATATGCGACGAGTGCATTATTGGAGTTGACTTAATGAAGGCGCATATTGTAGTGCTCGACATCGGTCAGTAGTCAGCAAGGACGAGACCTTACCACCTTCCGCAGAGACACTTATTTGGGCGAAGCTGGAAGGTGATCTTGGGAGCCATTAATTCTATTTGAATGAGCCTGAGTCTAAAATCCATTATCAGAACTATGTCGTGGGAAAGATGCTCGTTGAGCCAAAAGGCAATATGGTTCCTGTAAGAGTTTTGAATGTGGAAAATAAGAGCATAAAACTAAAGCAAGGACGATTGATCGGAGCCTGCGCACCGATAACTGCTGTCACCAAGTTGTCGAAGGAAAATGCTGCTATATCTTTGCCATGAAGTAGCATAGCCGAGATGAAAAGAACTATACTCGGGCAAATCAAGCTGAATCAGGAGCGACGAGCGATGGCAGAGAAGGATAGCTACCCCTTGCCAATGATTGACGACACACGGGATACACAGTCAGAAGCGCATGGTTCTCCACACTTGATCTGAAGAGTGGCTACTGGCAAGTACAGATCCATCCGGAGGACCGTGAGAAGACCGCCTTCACCACAGGAAACGGGCTTTGGCAATTCACAGTAATGCCATTCGGATTGTGCAGTGCTCGGGCAACCTTTGAGCGCCCAATGGAACGCGTTTTACTGGGACTTACATGAAAAACCTGTTTGGTCTACCTGGACGATGTCATCGTGGTCGGACAAACTTCTCAAGAACATCGAGATAACGTAAAGGAAGTGTTCCAAAGATTACGAAGTGCACAGCTAAAGCTAAACCCGAAGAAATGTCATCTCCTTAGGGCAGATGTCAAATACTTGGGACACATATCTCATACGAAGGTGTAAGGACAGACCAAGAAAAGATCGAAGCGGTGAAAAATTGGCCAGTCCCAAGAGACAAACACCAACTGAGAAGCTTTCTGGGACTCGCTACCTACTACAGGCGGTTTGTGAAGGATTTTGCTGGGATCGCAAAGAGTTTGCATCAACTAACAGAAAAGGGAAAACAATTCAAATGGTCAAGTGAATGCGAAAGAAGTTTCAAAACTCTCAAACAACAACTATGTGAGGCCCTTATACTAGCGTACCCTACTCCCGGAAAAACATTTATTGTGGATACAGATGCCAGTAACGTCGGAATCGGAGCTGTCCTTTCGCAGATGCATGACGGGCAAGAGAAAGTAGTTTCCTACTTTAGTAAGGTGCTCTCTAAGCTGGAAAGGAACTACTGTGTCAGCAGACGGGAACTTCTTGCTTTGGTCTTGGCAACAAAGCATTTCCATAAGTAACTGTGCGGACGAATATTCATTCTTCGCACAGACCATGCCTCTCTGAAGTGGTTGCTGCAATTTAAAAATCCTGAAGGAAGGACAAGTCGCAAGGTGGATTGAACAACTCCAGATGTATGACTACGAAATAGACCATCGAAAGGGAAGCCTTCACTCTTATGTGGATGCTTTGTCCCGGCGACGTTGCAAATCTGAATGCAAACATTGCGCACGACAAGAAGAAAAAGATGCGGTATCCCCCCAACGACTAAGAGCTGAGCCGAATGAGGGTTGAAATGGAAGTGAAATGCGAAACGCCCAAAAAGACGATCTGGATATCGAGCCAATACTCGCCTGGAAAGAACATGAAGAAAAACCAGATTGGCAGGTAATATCCAATAAAAGCCCCGAACTGAAGGCATACTGCGCACAGTGGGACTCGCTTCATGTTCAAGATGGTATTTTGAGGCGAAGGTGGGAAAGCTCGGATGGAAAGTCGTTTGTGATGCAGCTCGTTGGGCCAAGGTCGAGAGCCAGTGACGTGTTAACGGAACTGTACGATGGAGTATCCGGAGGCCACTTGAGAGTGAATAAGACGCTAGAAAAGGTGCGAGAACGTTTTTATTGGGTGCACGCCAAGGACGATGTTGAAAACTGGTGTAGAAAGTGTGTCACCTGCGCCCCCAGTAAAGGCCCGATAGTAAAAACTCACGGCAGAATGCAGCAATACAACGGTGGAGCATACTCCGAGAGAGTCGCAGTTGACATCACAGGACCGTTTCCTGAAACCGAAAAGGGAAATCGCTACATTCTTGTTGTTATGGACTAATTCAGTAATTGATCTGAGGATTTCGCTATCCCTAACCAGGAAACCAAAACCGTGATTGAGCAGATCATTTACAACTGGGTGAGCAGATTCGGCGTACCGATGGAATCCCACTCGGATCAAGGGCGTAACTTTGAGTCCAAGATTTTCCAATGGGTTTGCGAGCTACTGGGGATTAAAAAGACGAGAACAACACCGCTCCACCCACAATCGGACGGGATGGTGGAACCTTTCAACAGAACCTCGAATGAACACCTATCAAAGGTCGTTGGCGAAAAGCAATGCGATTGGGATAGGTAAATTCCAATGTTTCTATTAGCCTATCGCAGTGCAGTACACAACACAACAGGTCACACTCCATCGGAAATCCTTTTCGGTCGAATAGTCCGGTTACCTAGTGAATTGATGTTTGGATCACCGCCGCCTGAAGATAACAGGAATGAACACGACTATGTCGCAGACCTCAGACAGAGTATTAGGGACGTGCACCAAAGAACCGGGGATAAGATCAAGATGGCCAATGACCGCATGAAGACTAGGTATGATGTCAAGGCGACCAGAACGGGATTCGAGGAAGGAGACCTAGTGTGGCTATATAACCCTCATAGATGGTGAGGCATATCACCCAAATTATAGCAAAACTGGGAAGGACCATATAAAGTTGTAAAACGAATCAACGATGTTGTCTATCGCATTCAGTGAGGTAGAGGCAAGATGAAAGTGGTTCATGTGGATCGAATACATCGCTATATTGGGCAGTATGTCGAAGAGTTTGTTCGGGACGAACAAGTTTAAGAGGCGGATATTGTGGTATAAATGTGATTAAATCGATTATCTAGTGTTGCATAACTTTAGGATCACACAAACTCTCCACGTTGGAGAGTTCAGTTATTACCCCAGTTTCAAACCAGAATTTACGAGAAAGAACTAGAACCCGACAAATGTGGTATAAACACAGGATAAGAAACTGCGGACAATAAGTTGATTTTTGGTAAGCGATAGAAAAGGAGATAAGCTTTAATAAGAGAAAGATAGGAGATTTGAATTGTAAAATAGTTTTGAAATTGTTTGTGAATTAATCGAAAGTTGTAAGTAATTGTTGTAAGTAATAATAAATAGAGTGTTTTGAAACAGAACAACGTTTTATCATTTCGAACTGTAGCCGAAATATTACAATATACATCATTTTTCCCCAATGTACATCATTTTGAGGAAGATCTAACTCTTGGCAAACCTCACGATAAGTGGCGCATACTCGACCGTTAACTGCTCTCAATTCCAGGAAGGATGTGGGCCCACGTACATTGATTAGCAGTAATCGCAAGTAAAAACATTCTGCATTGTTTGGGTGAACAGTGTACAGACGGCCTAGTGCGTCGGTCGAATACAAATTGGAATGTCCTTCAACTGCTTGACCTTGTTTGCGAGGTTGAAACTTTTTCGCTGACGCGTTCCATATAAAATTTGTCGGTACTTTGGAGTAAAGTAACGTTCTCGCAAACGTCTCTTCCGTGCATAATGCAAAAAATGCAGTTAAAGGTGTTGGCGGCGCTGACAATGCAATGGCTTGTACACTTTCTATTGTGAAATAGCCGCGCTGTTCATTCTCAAGGTGTACTACCAAATGAACAACTGTTCATGTCGTTCATGAATTGGAAATGATGAAATGCGCCATACTGCTTCATTGCTGCTAATCTAGCTTCCTAGTTGATATTGAATGATTTCATCGATAGGAGCAGTGGCGTTTCCATCTATAAACCGCCATGTCGCTTCCTTTGTTGACATATTTGCAAGTGTACTTGATCGACTTGACAAAATTGCAATTCTCGACATTGATAAGTGCCTTAAATGTCTTTGACAGTGGCGGCAAATACGGCACAACCAAACGATTATAAACTTCACCATCATTGCTTCGCACTTTCAAAATGTTGGATTTGCTGCCATCTTCAGTCGATCGCCGACGGTAGATTGGATATCCGTCGTTCCCAGTAACAGTTTTCGGGACTAAGTCTCTTGGGTACCATTTTTTGCATTTCCCATCAGACATGCATGGCGAATCATTATTCAGTAAGCCACATGGACCTTGAATCATATTTTTGGTACCGACTTCAAATAATCCTGGATCGACTTCGGCATTTGGTATTTCTGCTGAGATGACTTGGTCAATTGGATAAGGCGTGCATTTTTTGAATAACCAAATCAAAATATATGCATGTGGTAATCTACGTTTTTGCCATTCGATTGAGTACATCTAACAGCGTGTCTTCCCATAAACATGATGATGCCGAGACGTTCTGAAGGTGACTGTCCGGGCAACAACAGTTCTTTGATATCATCCCATGCAGGATCGCACGTGCACGTTATGAATAAGTCAGATCGGCCATATGAGCGAACATATGTCATCGCATCTTGCGCGTATTCGTGCATGTGCCGTGCACTTTCTGTGAATGTAGATGGAAGTACTCTTCCGAGCGCAGCCTTACCTTCTGCGATGGAGAATAATATCGCGTGACTCGAGTTCTTGGGCAACTATAACGATTGCGGTTTCAACAATCGTTGGAGCATAATATTATCTTGCATGTTGACCAATGGGTGCCTTATCTGAAAGGATAACAACTTTGTAAACGTCAGCTGGCATTCCTTCAAGGGCAGTTCTGAACAGTTGAATCAATTCGTTGTGTCGATCAAATAAAGTTTGCAGATCAGCGACAATTTCTCTTCTAGTGTCCCTATTAAATCGACAACGTTGATTGATTTGTTCATCTCTGTTTCCCATGAAATAAAACTGAAGAAATTTGTGATCTGCATCTGGAAGTGGTAGTAATCACCCAGCACGATGAAAAATTTGGCCCTGCACTCAGCAGGTTGGCGTGTAATTCTCGCGTATAATATTTGTTTCGCGGAGCGACATCATTTGGAAACACGAACTATACTTCCGACAGTTTCCCAAGAAATGTTTCAATTGTCTTGTGTTACCTGATACCAATGTCGATAATCGATCAGGCGAGGATGTAACTCTGGCAATTTAACTTTCCCAGCCGCGCAGCACATTCCATGTGTTTCACTCTTAAATTTTAGTGCTTTACAACGCACGCATAATCTGTTCATTTTCCCAAAAACAACACTCCGATAAAGATTCTTATCATAATTTTGATCATAATGGAACGCAGCCAGCTCCAATAATGGCATCCAAGAATCATTCAGTGTTCATCTAGACCGAGTTGTGTGTGATCGTTGGGCTTCGAGTCTTTCCTAACTTTGCTCGCTTGTTTCGAAAGAACGGGCTTCAACCGTGCGTGATCGTTTAACTTCAAGTCTTTGCTCACGTCGCTGGCTTGTTTCTGAGGAACGGACTTCAACTGTGCGTGAACGTTGAACTGAAAGCCTTTGCTCACGTCGCTTGCTTTTTTAAAAAACGGGCTTCAACTGTGCGTGATCGTTGAACTCCAAGTCTTTGCTCACGTCGCTTGCTTGTTTCAGACGAAAGGGCTTCAACTGTGCGTGATCGTTGAACTTCAAGGCTTCGCTTACGTTGCCACAGACATCAGTGCTCTATCTCTTACCATTTAAGAGTCTTTTAAGGACAAAGAAACAAACTATATAGAAGTGCTGTTGGATATAAAATATTTTTGTTTTTCCGTCTTTTGCACATACGAATAAATCAGAAGGTTTTGCGACGCGTGAGCAGGCCACATATAGTTGCCCATAAGAGAAACACGGACTTTCTAAATTCAAGCCACACATTTGTAAAGATTGCCCTTGTGCTTTGTTTATGGTCAGTGCGAGTCGTACCGGAAACTGCAAATGTTTGAATTCGAATGATAAATCTGTTGGAATCATAAGAATGCGGGACAATAGTTCATCTTCTCCTTCGAATTTTCCATTCAAAATAGTAGCTTTGATGATATTCGCCATAATTTTTTTCACTGAGAGCCGGGTACCGTTGCAAAGTTGTGTCGGATTAATGTTTCGAAGCAAAATGATAAGCACGCCACTTTTGAATTTTAAAACGTACAGAGGGATGCCAGCTAAATCAAGTGAATTTAAGAACTCAGTTGGATAGTTGACTACTTCATCTTGATTCATCACAGTATCGATGGATTTATATGTTTTCGCTTCGCCTGGTATTTTACATTGAATAGTGAAATTAATGGAGTTAACATCTTTGTTTTTGGCCGCTAATATAGCACGTTCACTGGGCCATTGATGGTTTTTGTAATATCTTGCGATATCTGGGAAAACTGTAATTGCTGTGAATATACAGAAATATGGTGGCAATGTGATTCATTGTGTGGCTTCATCGATAGTCATTTTACCATTTTCCATATCCAACAATTGCTTTGCAAAATGTTTAGCGGATCCATTATTGTGCAGTTTTATACGCATATTGGTTTGTAAGCTTAGTTTCTGCACATGTCGCCATAAAACGGATGATTTTAAACATGCATTAAGCTCGTCAGCCGGTTCTGAACGTGTAATGACTGGTAAAGTTTGTCGAAAGTCACCAGACAATAAAATGAGCGCACCATCGAAAAGTGGTTCGTTTCCTCTTAAGCCTTTTAGTGTGCAATGCAGGGCTTCCAATAATTTTTTGTGCGCCATTATACATTCATCCCATATGATGATTTGGCATTGTGGGAGTACCTTACCCATTCCAGAATTATTGGTGATATAACATGTTGTTTAACGGTAATTTTAGTGCAGAATGCGCTGTTCGACCACTATCCAAAAGTGTTGCCTCGATTCCAGATGAAGCGATAGCCAATGCAATGTTATTTCGAGATCGTACGGTGGCCAACATAAGATAAATCAGAAATGTTTTGCGCGCGCCTCCAGGCGCATCTATGAAATATAGTCCACCGCATTGTCTTGTAATTGCATCCATAATCGTGTCGTACGCTATGCGTTGTTCTGGATCCAACTTCAGAAGATTCGTTTAAACGAACATATCCAAATCTCCGACATTAAAATGTGTTTCTCGTTGCAAATCGCGATCGAAGAGGTTGTCCACAGGTCGGTTCGGCGCAAGCATTCCTAAATGGATCATATATTCTCAATCAAAACCAATGCTTCACTATAAACTTCCGGTTTGAATTGAATGTCCGGATTTTGATTTGTGGTACGCAATCGGTGTAGGAAGCCTTTATATTTTTCCCACAAATCTTAAGGATTGAATGGAGAGCATGTTGTCAATTTGATCGGAAATAATGTACGCAAATAATGCAGTATTCGATGCATCAGCGAGTGAAATGCCCCAATGTGCATCATTTTCAAGAAGATTTAAATCTTGGCAAGCCTCACGATAATTGGCGCACACTCGACCGTTAACTGCTCTCAATTTTTGGAAGGATGTGGGCCCACGTACATTGAATAGCAGTAATCGCCAGTAAAAACATTCCGCTGTTGGGTGAACAGTGTACAGACGGCCTAGTGCGTCGGTCGAATACAAATTGGAATGTCCTTCAACTGCTTGACCTTGCTTGCGACGTTGAAACTTTTTCGCTGACGCGTTCCATATAAAATTTGTCGGTACTTTTTAGTAAAGTAACGTTCTCGCAAACGTATCTTCCGTGTATAATGGAAACAATGGAGTAAAAGATGTTGGCTTGTTCACTTTCTGTTGTGAAATAGCCGCGCTGTTCATTCTCAAGGTGTACTACCAAATGAACAACTGTTCATGTCGTTCATGAATTGGAAATGATAAAATGCGCCATACTGCTTCATTGCTGCTAATGTAGTTTCCTAGTTGATATTGATTGATTTCATCGATAGGAGCAGCGGCATTTCCATCTAAAAGCCGCCATGTCGCTTCCTTTGTTGATATATTTGCAAGTGTACTTGATCGACTTGACAAAATTGCAATTCTCGACATTGATAAGTGCCTTAAATGTCTTTGACAGTAGCGGCGAACCCAACGATTATCGACTTCAAATCATTGTTTCGCACTTTAAAAATTATGGATTTTAAGCCATCTTCAGTCGATCGTCGATGATAGAGTGGATATCCGTCGTTTCCAATAAAAGTTTCCACGACTAAGTATCTTGGGTACCATTTTTTGCATTTCCCATCAGACATGCATGGCAAATCATTATTCAGTAAACCACATGGACCGTGAATCATATTTTTGGTAACGACTTCAAATAATCCTGGATCGACTTCGGCATTTAGTATTTCTGCTGAGATGACTTGGTCAATAGGATTAGGCGTGCATTTTTCGAATAACCAAAGCAAAATATATGCATGTGGCAATCTACGTTTTTGCCATTCGGTTGAGTACATCCCACAGCGTGTCTTCCCAAAAACATGATGCTTGGCCATGAAATCCATCAAAGCTTTCAATTTCTGTTTGAAGACGATGTCATGACGATTTGAAGGTGACTGTCCGGGCAACAAAAGTTCTTTTTGTTTTTTAGAATTCTTTTATTTTTCTTATCTTTGAGGATGATGCCATATAATATAAGCAATTAAGAAATAAAGAAAAAAAGATTCATTTTTTAATCTATTAAAGATTAGTAGCGAATGACTCGCGTATATACAAAAAACAATGATGTGGGGTTTTTTTGAGTTAGTAACAAAAAAAAAGAAATTAAAATAATCTTACGAGTATATAACAAATTCGATTTCAAACAAGATTAACAAATAATAGAAAACAATAGAACTTAAACTGTGCTCATAAACAAATTTTTGACTTGGGAAATATTCAATGAAAATAGCCAGATTTTTATTTCACTAAGAAAAGAATACCACATTCTAAGCGATCTTATTTCATAAGATAATCTATTAAATAGCTTAGGTGCCGAGGCAGAGTAAGAGTTAGAAAAATGTGTTCTTTGGGAAACTGGAACTCTCAAAAGTTGCTGAGAATTAACTCTTAATCCATATGCATTTGAATTTCTAAACATTGTGTTGTAGCCACTGCGAATGAAAAAAACTTTTAGGACCTTATAGACATATAGGTGTTTCAAAGGCAGAATTTTTAGATTGAGAAAAAATGGCCAGCCACTTGTTATTCCACTTTTTCTACAAATAGTTCTGACAATGTGTTTTTGGGCTATAAGTAATGGTTCCATCACATTATTGTAAGCTCCACCTCAACTTGTCAAGCCGTATTGAAGCTTCAAATTAAGATTCCATAGTAAATACAAGTTAAAAGTTTCTTGGAACAGTGAGGTTGCAATAAAAACATTTTGCGCGTTGCACATCTCAAGTAAGCTTTTAATTCAGTCGCGTGTGTTTTCCAACTTAAATTTCTATCTATTGAAACTCCATGGTTCTTGAAAGATTCAACAGAATCTATTTTGAAACAGTTTGAACAACATGTTGTATCTGCACAAAAGTTAACTTTTTCACAATTATGTGAGAACATTTAGGGCCTCGGGCAACCAGCTGAATCGAAAATAACATAAGTCTCAAGCAAAGGTGAATTTTTTAAGCTGAAAAGCATAAGCTTAGTTTTTTCGCTAACAATAAGTTCATGTTTGGCAAATCACTGTCTCAATCGCTGTAAATCATTTTGGATTCTAGCCACCGATTCAAATAAGGACTTATTGGTGTGAGAAAAAGTAATATCATCGGCAAAGCTGTAATGTTTCCATAAAAATTTTGTTTGAAAACTGAGTTTACATATATTAAAAAAATAATCGGACCCAAAACAGAGCCTTGCGGAACTCCAACTTGTAATTCTAACTTTTCGCTAAAGACTTGGTTTATTTTCACTCTTTGAAATCTAGTTGATAAATAGGATTTAAGCCAACTCAGTACAGAATTTCTAAATCCAGCTTTGTAGAGTTTGTCCAAGAGAATTTTATGGTTCACCATGTCAAAAGCCTTGGTCACATCTATAAGTAAAGCCATGGGATTTTTTTGTGTGTTAAAACCATCGCATAGCTCACTACAAAATTTCAAAATGGCATCTTCCGTCGATCTGCCTTCTTGAAAACCATATTGTTGGTGACAAAAGAAATAGTTTTTGTTTTGAAAGGACATTACTCAATTTTTCACAGTTTTCTCAAAAAGTTCGGAAAAGGTTGAAAGCAAGAATATTGGCCTATATTGACTTACCGATTTTCTGCAACCTTTTTTGTTAAGTGGAATTACTTCAGCCGTTTTTAGTCCTGACGGAAAGATACATATTTGACACTCATATTGAATATATGACACAACACGTCAACAATAAAAAATGCAATGCGTTTTACAAGACAGTTCGTAATACCATCGGAAGTACAAGATTTTTTGTTATTTAAACTTATTATCTCTTTATAGATTTCCAATGGTGAAAAAGACTGAAAAACAAAGCTATTTGTTTGAAAACCATCATCTGTAATATCCGGATATGAGTTACAATTGCAACCGGATGGTGAGGGCTTAGGTTGCAATTTCGTTGCAACAGTGGCAAAAAACTTGTTAAAGGTATTTGCAATTTTTGTGGGATCACAAATTAAAACCTAAAATACTGTTTACAACTCTCCATTCCTTTTTAACATTTCCGCTACAGTCTTCAAATCAAGAACCTCAATTAAAACTTTTCTCTTTTTTTGAAACCTAACAAACATATAATCAATACAGCTTTGTGTGCAGTCAGTTATACGAGTTGGCTCATTGATAAGTGACTTTAAGCCATATGAAGAAATCAAAAGCAAATATTTGTCAGAGTCAATAGTTTTCTTTAAGATATTAATGTTTATGTCTCCTAAAACAATCAAATTCTTTGACTTTATGCTTAGCAGAAGCTCATTTAATTCTTCCATGAAAACATTTAAACTCAATCCTTTTTCATGCAGTCGATATACACACAAAATCGTGAAAAATTCTTTATTAATGTTGCAAATAATTTTGACATCATCTGCGCTATTCAAGTTATATTTTACTCAACCACATTTGTACTCGTATATTTCTTTAACATAAATTGCTAATCCACCAGCACAATAAGAATTGTTACAATTATCTATTTACTCATAACCTGGAATTTCGTAATTGGATTTTTCCCCGTCGTACAACCAGATCTCAGTCAAAATAATAAAATAAGCTAACAAATTTAACGAATCGATATGAGCAACAAAAGAACTATAGTTTGTTCTCAAGCTACGAATGCTTTGGTGTATAAATACAGTAGGGTTAATGATTTGATTACTTTTTGCATCTACCGAAGGGTAATAGTTCATATTGAAAACAATAATAAATTATATCAATGAAATAGTTATATCCTCCGAACTCCTAACTTTAATAGCATAATCCCCTTCTTTTTGGAAATATTCGACTGCTCTAAAAGATGTAGTTGCTCTTGTAAAACACTGACCTTAGCTTTAAGTTGGATATTTTCTGACTGTAGTTCAGATAAACGAGATAAGAAGTCTAGGTTAACATTTTTTAAGTCTACAAATTCACTGTATTTTCGTTTTAAGTCAATTGATTCGTTTTCATGCATTTGTGATTCAATGTTTTGATCAAGATCTTTATTAGTTTTTTGACGGGTAAACGAGGTAGGTATAGGGGAATTTTGTGCTGTTAGAGAGCCTCAACGTAATGATGTGCACTTTGAGCATCTCCAAGATTTTTTGTTCTTTTTCATAAGATCAACATCATCGGGTAAAACGAATTTTACAGTCACAACACTCTATTCTATCACTACATGATTACTTGTTTGTTTTAATTGGATCAAAGGTTTTTTTCACAATAATTACTCTCGATACGTGTGTACCCCACAACACTTCTATCCGCTTTTTTCATGCAAACACAATACATGATTACTTGTTTGTTTTATTTGGATTAAAGGTTTTTTTTTTTCACTATAATTACTCTCGATACGTGTGTCCCCCACAACACTTCGCGAGAGAAGTTATTCTTTGATTTCATCCCATGCAGGATTGCACGTGAACATTATGAATAAGTAAGGTCGGCCATATGCGCGTATTCGTGTATGTGCCGTGTACTTTCTGTGAATGTAGATAAGGTATGACCATTTTGCCTAATTCGTTGGGATTGACGTTGCAATCATTAAAGACTGCATCGCGTAAATGGATGTACTCTTCCGAGCGCAGCTTAGTTTGATTCAAGCAAAGCCATTCGGTTTCGATTTTCACATACATATCGACCGATACGAATATTAGTTCATAGCGTTGACTTCCCTATTCGTTCCTTCATCGGTTAGCAGATTTCTCATTTTGATTCGAGTGATACCCATCTTACCCATGGATACTGCAATCCGCAATTGTATGAGCGATGCGATTCTGGGACTCGTTGGACCTTACTATTTCTGCGATGGGGAATAATATCGCGTGACTCGAGTTCTTGGGCAACTATAACGATTGCTGTTTCACATGCACGCTTAATTTGTTCATTTTCCCAAAAACACCACTCAGATGAAGATTGTAATCGTACTTTTGAACATAATGGAACGCAGCCAGCCCTAATAATAGCATCCATGAATCATTCAGTATTCGTCTAGACCGAGCTGTGCGTGATCGTTGAACTTCGAGTCTTTGCTCACGTTGCTGGCTTGTTTCAGATGAATGAGCTTGACCTGTGCATAGTCGTTGAGCTTCGCGTCTTCGCTCACGCCGCTCACTTGTTACAGATGAACGGGCTTCAACAGTGCGTTATCGTTGAACTTCAAGTCTTTGCTCACATCGCTCCCTTCTTTCAGACGAACGGGCTTCAACTGTGCGTGATCGTTAAACTTCAAGTCTTTGTTAACGTCGCTCTCTTGTTTCAGACGACCGAGCCTTAAAGGTGAGTGATCATTGAACTTCAAGTCTTTGCTCACGCCGCTCACTTGTTTCAGACGAATGGGCTTCAACTGTGCGTTATCGTTGAGCTCCGAGTTTTTGCTCACGTTGTTCGTTAGATTCTGATGTTCACAACTGCTTTTTCTTTTTTGCTTGAGGTGTATTTCTATCAATCGCTGCTCGTTTGGGAGGCATATTTTATAAGTATAAATTGCAATCAGAAATTGCCACCGTTTTCAGTACTTAAAATTAGGGTTATTCTAAAGCAATTGAAAGAAACTTCGTTTTCGTTTTATCGGCAAATCGGTTGAAATCAACTGAAAGAAACACAAAAATTCGGCATTGGAAAGCAATTAAAATTTGATATAATGCCATTGACGATGCAATGTAGGAAAACTCCATAAAAAACTCACCAGAAAAATGCACCAAAAGTAGATGAAAATTATATCCGATACGTGTATTCATAAACTGAACCGACTACCACTGTTGTCAATAATAACGTTTTCCAATCAATTACAAATAAATACAAAAATTCAATATTGAAAAGCAGAGCAAAGCACTTATGATTTAACCATAGACACGTATCCTACAAAAATTCCAGTTGTCGTATAAAAATATATTTGTTATTTGCACTCTGATATAAAACGAATCCTTTTACTCAATCTTCAACTTCAATTTGCGGAGCTGCTTGTCCATAAAACTAAAACATAAACTACTCATAAATATCCTTTCATGCCATCACAGTGCCGATATCATATTGAAGGCAATTAGCAGTGCCCGAGATGTGGTTTTCGGGTTATTATCTTTGCACTCTTGTTATAATTACAATAACATATCAAACTTCTCAAGGATACATTTTTGTTATCCAAAACACTAGCATCTATATTTGTGTGGATTTGGATGGTCCAGTGTAGGATATATATATTATAGATATATATTAGAATTTGAATTGAAATCCGCTTTGGGCACTGATTGCCCGAGATACGGGTCTATTGTTAATGTGGGAAAACTGTATGAAAAACTCACAAAATCTGAATCGAGTTATTCTCCTTGATATTTAGATCAAGTTTTAAAAACACTGAATAGAAGATTTCGAGTACTCCTGCTCTATATCTCGTCACTTGTGCTAACAATTGAATAATGCCTTCAGAGAAATTACAGCTTTCAATATTTCCAACAATTTTTCCCTACATCATTTCTTAATTTTTGCGATTGTAACTCATCAATCATGTGTCCGGACAATATAATTGTGACTATTTATAACGTTTTGCATGGCGAAAAAAAAAGGTACCAAAACCTTTTTCGCAGAATTATGAACAAAGTTGCCAAGGACATCAGTGCTCTATCTCTTACCATTTAAGAGTCCATAAACGACAAACAAACATTGATTTATATATATGTATATACCTTTTTTCACAGAATTCTAAACAAAATTTCCAAAGACATCAGTGCTCTATCTCTTACCATTTAAGAGTGTATAAAAGACAAACAAACAAACGAACATTGATTTTTATATATAGAGATTGTTATGCAGGTGAACGATATCCACGCGCAACTTAAATATCTGTTCGATATGCGTGCGAGCTAAGGAACCTTGTGCACACCAAAACAAGCCATGCTTATCATCGGATGCCGTGTCAATGCTTAAACGCAAATGCACTTATCGATGGTTGCATTATCAGTAGTGCATTTACCCAAAAATAATAACTTACAACAAACAACTGATAATTCCATCACAGTCACTCAGAAACTTTATAAATAGCTCTAAAATATCACATTGAAGTTAGTCTTAAGAATATATTAAATAAAGCAAGTGCGCTAAAGGGCCAGCAAAGTATAAATTTTCTTTACTCATTTCCACTAAGGGAGAAATAACTGAGGGCTCGCCCGGGATAGCATACTTGCTTGCTATTCAAACAGCCAAAGAGATATCCTTGAAATATATGACTTGCACAAAATCTCTGGTCTTGAAGAAAGATAAACCAGGCAGTCCGTGAAATACAAAAAGCCACAATCGAACCACGAAACCAGGGAATGAAAAGACGGCAACAAAACGAAGAACAGATCATGGAGAAATCGAGCTTGGAAGCTAGTGGAGGATATAAGAAATTTCCAAGAAAGCCCTCAGTATTACAATGCTCTTGTTTACAATACACTAAGATAGTGGGAGCAGTAGCAGACATTCTTACTAAGCCTCGACTATACTTACGTTGATCAAAGGCCATTGTATGTACTTTAGGATGAAATGAATTAACCAAGCACTTAACCTTATTCTCTCGAAAATTGATATGTCTAAAGAAGCTATGTAGGGAACTCTCATGTTCTACGCCAACCAGGATGCTATACGTACCTTCATGACAGACTTAACAGTTCATTCTCCAGAGGAGCATTGTATTTCAAAAATCAGAAGGATTTAGCACAAGCCTACGCCATTGCATGCACAATATTCACGACAATGAATATCAACATCTTGACATATAACAAGGATCCCCTGAGCAACCAGAAACCTGTGCATCCACGGGCACAATGCCCTAAGTTCAGTCGTGGCATCCAAGTGCAACGAAAAGGTTTCGTACCACAAAAGTACTACGAAAAACCCGCACCAACGAAAGTAGATGAATCAAGGCAGTTCGTGCGTCCAACATATTACAACAACCAGCAGCCTAGATGGAACAACGGACCCAGACAAAATCTTCCACACCACAACCCCTTCAGAACAACCAAACCAATAGGAAAGACCGAAAGAAATCTTTCATCACAAAACTACAATCAACACAAGATGCAGCTGACAAATCAAACTAAACAAGTAGAATTGGAATCAATAGCACCGCAGTACGAGGAGCAATACGAAACAGAAAGTACCTTTTTAGGCGAATAAACGAATTACCTTGTCTTCAACGACGATGCGGAATCATACTCGATAATAAATGTGAAAAAAGTAATAACATTATTTGATCAGAATTTAACCTTTTATGAAATTGATGAGCTTCAAGATTTCGATATGATTTTGGACGAACAAGGTATGAGAGATATAAAAGCAGAAATTAATTTATTTGATTATAGCCTAAAATACAAAATAGAGAAAAGGGAAATAGTGAATATAGAACAAAAAATAAATTATATACTGAACAATGAAAAATATAGGAAGAATATAGAAGAAATAATGAAAAACAATGAGAAAATTAATGAGATCCTGCCTTTCACTACAACCAATCAGGCTACGATTAGGACGAAAACTGACGAACCTATTTGGATAAAACAATATCCTTATCCCATAGCTAACAATGAGTTTTGTTAACGGAGGAATCCAAAAAATATTGGAGAACCATATAATACAACCTAGCAGAAGCCCATATAACCAACCGATCTGGACAGTGCCCAAAAAAGGTACCGACGAACAAGGGAAACCAAAACGTGCATGGTCGTAGATTTTCAGAAAATCAACCCCCAAACAATAACGGATAAGTATCCAATATGAAACTTGAATATGACAATACAAAATACAGGAAAGCAAACAATGTTTCAGTAGTTGACTTGGAATCAAGATTTCATCAAATACAAATAAAAGAATCTGATATGGAGAAACCCGCGTTTTCAGTAAACGGCGCTAAATATGAAATTATCAGGATGCCATTCGGACTTAAGAGTGCACCCTCAATATTTCAACAATGCGTAGATGATATACTCCGTCAGTATATCGGAAAGTTTGCATACGTATTAATGAATGATTTTTTTTTATATATTCTTCCTCAACTGAAGAACATATAGAGCATATCAGAACTATAGTAAACGCTTTGCATAATGCCAATATGAAAATCTCTAATGAGAAATCTCATTTTTTCCAGGACTCAGTTGAGTACCTAGGTCACATAATAAAATACAATAAAGCGACCGTAGATCCCAAGAACATTCAAAAAATCAAACAATATCCTGCTCCAAATACATTAAGAGAACTCTGATCCTTTGTAGGACTAGCCCGTTACTATAGAAAGTTCATTCAAAACTTTGCAGCTACAAAGGGAAAATGGTATCATTAGCAAACATCAAAGCGTCAAAGTAGAAGTTAAATTGGATGAAGCAGCTCTGAAAGCTTTTGCAAAAATTAAGAAATGCATTACAAGCTCAAGTAGAACTTTATCAACCTGACTTTACGAAACCTTTCGATTTGACAACCTATTCCCTTCATATCACGAACACTCAATAAAACCGAGCAAAATTATAGTCTAAACCAAAAATAACTGTTAGCTATTGTATGGGCCCTACGAAAATTAAGAAATTATCTGTATGGAATAGCTTATTTAACAATATATACATACCACCGATCTTGAATTTACTCCGAAAGGCTTCAGGCATTCACACAATACGGCAGATAAGATCTTGTACGCGATGTTAAGAAGTCTGATGCCTCTGTAGTTGGCGCAGTTCAGAGGGTCTTCTTTCTTGAAGATCGGAAGACAATCCTGAGGTTCCATTCATCGGGCATACCATGTGGTAATGTTCCCTTGTTCGTCTCTACAGGTTTCGGTTCGGCTTTGGGGTTTGTGCCCGTGGCATGTTTTTTTACTTTTTGGTAAAACTTCCGAATCTCATTCCTGGAGCAGCATCTCTCAATTTCCTCGACCGCACGCTTCTCATGCTCTTTCTTTTTCCTCCTGAGAAGCCGGTGTTCGACTCTCCTCTTCTGCTCACAGAACTCGTGAGCATCTCTAGTGTGCCTTCTGGCAGTGTTACCACTGGTCTTCGATACTTGATGCTGGCGGAAAGGGACTTCTTAAGAGATTAAGTGAGACTCGGTCGGAGAAGGACTTGGCGATCTCTTGCGATTGTAGCCGTCTGACGTCGAAGTGCCTCACAATATAAGCTTGTCTTGGCCTTGTTTGGGATATCCGTAACAGTACTGTGGTCCTGTGAATTGCTGTACTCCTGTTAGCTGAAGATGAAAATAAGCATTCACTAAGAAAATAAGCAGTGTAAGTTTTAAGAGAGAATGTCGGCGTGTTCAAGTTATCCTCCTAGTTAGAAATTAAAGTGGGTACATTAAACTAATTTGGGTTACAAGGAAAGCTTTCATGTAAATAAGTGGTTGTGATAGCGATACCGAAGAGCTTAGTAAGAGTGAAAAAATAAAGTTTATTTCTGTAGTAAGAGAAAATACAAGAGAAAGGAATAGCGACTCAGAAGTTCTTAGAGGAAGCGTTAGTGGAATAAATCTGAAACAAGTCTTGAGAAAATACTTACTAAGACAGAAACGACCGAAGTACCCATTAACATTCCAATATCCTTCATCCCTACTTTTAACAGTAGTGCTGATAGGTGTTCACATTTATTGATGCATGCAACGACGCTATGGAAGTAGCGTCAGCTTCTCAGAAACCGATTATTTTCAAATTTATCAAGACTAGGATTTATGCTATGCCACTTCTATTTTGTTGAACAAGGAAATAAGAGACTGGGAAGCACCGAAACAGAAGTTATGTGGTGTCTTTAGGGAGTCACATAGCAATCTTCAGCTGGATGGGGAACTTATTATCAGCAGGCAAGGCAAACCGAGTCTGTAGACCCCTACACACAGAGAGTTGAGACTCTAGAAAGGAGACTTATGCAACGCAAGGTACAGAATTTAGAACAGGCGGACATGAAGGGAAAGCTAGACCATATAAGGGATTAAACTTTAACAGTTTTTTTCAACGGATTAAGTGACCGATTGGCGTCATACCCAAAAATCAAAGACAGTAGGGCAAACACAAGTAGGGACTTTTCCTAATAAGAACTTCGTAATGATTAATTTTGCGGAAAGGAGATGTTTCAACTGTGTAAAACCTGGTCATATTATGAAGAATTGTAGGTTGCCAAAAGAGATGGGGGAAAGTCAAAACCCCAAGGAACGACGAATTATACACAAGAAACAAGTTTAGGTGAGTCCAATCCAAAACCACAGAAAAGATAGTTCGAAAGTGAAGCACAAATCGGAACCATCTAGGACATAACGATATTGAACCAGGTGGCCAATTCTGAGGGCCCACACGTTAACGCCATCGTAAATGACGAAATTAAAAATAATTATCATCGATACTGTTGCTGAGGTATCAATGATATGCGTTTATGAGCGAGTGATTGACACAAACCAGGTTATTAGATTTCAAGAACTGGGAGGCAGATCTCAAACAACGACATGGATAGCAATAAAAGACAAAGAGCTGTTTCAAAATATAAAGGGAAAGGCAAGGGTAAAAAAAATCGATATACAGGTAATAGAAAATGGGCTTCTCGGAGACTATGACGGTATTTTAGGCAGCTATTTTCTTAACAAAGGAAGTTACTCAATAAATTATGAAGAAGGTACCTTAAAGAACTAATATGAGGAGATTAAGTTGATATACCGAAGTGAGGGAAAATATGCCAAGAATAGAACTAAAGTTCTGAAAGTAATGAAAATTGAAAACTGTAAAAATTAAGAATTATAGTTTGTGAATGTTTAACGAAAAATGAAAATCCCTAATACTTACGAAGAAGATTTCGATATGAGTCAAATTCACATTGTTGCTAATAATCTAGAAGATTTTGAAATAAGACAAAGAAGAGTCAATGAAGTATCAGGAAATGAACAGAACATATGAATAAGGAAGAATTGGAGAGTGTATAAGACACAATTAAAAACTACAGAGCGCATTAGACATCATTAAAAACTATTTCGTGTAAAAGATGAAAAGCTTACGCACACGAATGTGTCCAAACATCAGATTAGAACATTTGATGGTGTCCAACCAGAATTTACTAAAACGTACCGTTACTCAAGTGGAAAAGGTAAAAAACGAAGGGATCATTAGAAATAGCAGTTCGCCATGGATCTCACCTCTTTGGATCCTCCCAAAGAAGACAGACCCAATGGTGTTCGAAGCACAGAAAAAGGCACTTGATGGTTAGGTTGTAAAATAGACAATGAATCTTTATTTAATTTCAACAAAAATGTAACATTTAATACAAAACAAAAGTGTGATGCAATCTGATATGCGGGACGCGCATTCGGGGAAAGTGAATTTTAACAAAGTATGTACGGCAACCTGAGATGCGAGACGCGCACTCAGCATTATTAAGTGTGAGAAATATAATGTTGTTTGTCTACTTGTAGACAATCTGCCGGCACCATGGTTAGAAAGTTAAATTTGTATAGAAGGAATTGGTGCATCATCTACTGGTTCTAGAATAAAGTCTTCCGACGGGGCCAAGTCTGGTTTTACTTCTGGTGTTCTTCGCCTAAGAGCTTTTGCACTTTGGCAAACAATAGCCAATATCAGCAATGTTGTAACCGACAGACCAACCGCTGTTGAATGGTATGCTACATTCTTCCAATGTAACAGCTCGTCACTGCTAGTTTCTTGGTTAAGGTTATCCCATGAGTCTGCTAATGATAAAACGAACTCTTTGATTTCCGTCCTGGAATTAAAGATCTCAGATTTCATATATAATAAATAGTTCAAACTAAAGTTTATTGGTTTTATAAAAGTGGATTGGATATCTATCGTTGGGTTTCTTTCCGTAAAGAGAGTATTTTCCCTAGTCTGAATAAAACACGATTGGCCTAGTTGGATTATGCCAATACCGTCTAAAGCAATATCCTCCCGCTGGCCGCTACAAATAATTGCAGCTTCAATTGCCCTGTTTACGACGAAGAGCCATGTGTTTTGAAGTTGTAAATGTTTCCAGGGGGTGTTGGGCAACCAAAGTTTTTTCATGCTGCAAGTGTTTCTTGGTATCCGCCGATATAGGTGGTCGATGACACAAGTTTTACTGGCAGCAATCTGACTTATTACTCCGTGGTTACACAAGAATGTGAATCGTTTCCATGTGCCTCATCTGCTAAGTGCGTTGTCCGTTAATTCAAAGAAGTTCTGGTTATTGTAGTCTATTGCAATAAAGTCCGCTGAAACTTCCGGTATTGCATAAGTATCATTGTTTATTCTTTTAGGTATTGGAGTTATTTTGACTAAGTCATATGATGAGAGTTCAAGAAGAATCCGCTAACGTTTGCGTGAGTGCCATTAAGTTCTATTTGTATCCGATCAGAAGACTGTTCTTCAATTATTAAGTTCGGCGATAATTTAGTCATCACATTTTTAACTACTTCATGGAGGTGTCCTGGCGTTATAAATTCCAAAAAATTGCACAGCTCAGCTGTTGTGAATTTGACGTAGAGCGATTCCATTTCTCTAAGAAGGTCAATTGATATTTGGTATGCAGCAAGGATTTGCAGCCCAACCCAATTGGCATCAATTTTTTCAAACCAAGTATACATCTTGTTTATCTCTGAGATACCATGGTTTAGTTTGTGTGTGAGTATGTCAAATCTTCCATCTGCTTTCTAGTTCAGTTTGTTTAAGGACGTTGTTGTCGACATCATTAAGACCTTTTGCTGTTGAATTTCTTGTTTCAATAAGCCTTGGTTGTGGTCTAAATTATCTATGTATGTTTAGACTTCGTCATTGACTCCAAAAACCAATTCCAACAGCTTTCCGAATAATCCTCTCTTTGAACGTTTGTTATTTTTATCGATCATTGTTCCAGTATTTCCAGTTCACGACCTAATGATGCCCCTTTCTCTTTGAGATGATTGATAAAAGTGAGCCAATGGGTTTCCTCTCGAAATTCCACTGATATGCTACATGATCGTTCCATTCTTTTTATGATGTCGTTTATGTTGCTATATTAAAGTTAGATATAACTTCCACCCTTTAAGTTCCTCGACTAAGTCTTACCTCTCCTGCTTTTTCTACATGCAAAGCTGAAATGTGTGATTCTGTTATAATTAGTTTAGTTACAAAATTGTTTTTTGGCAGTATGATGGGATGCTTCTGATTGTATGGAACGCTTGATTGTTCAATTCTCCCACCTACTCGTAATACGCTATTCTCATCCAAAAATGGGTTCAGTGATAAGAGCTTACTAGATTTGGATAAATTTTTTCATCTTTATTGAAACAATTTCTGAATGAAAATGTTGTTCTTGTTTCAGACAAATGATAGTATTTAAGGAATGCTCCAACTCTACTCTCGTTAGTTCAAGTGTTAAAAATTCCTTACGGTACCTACAAGGCGTAGCAAATCTGATACAATAACCAACTACTTTTGTTAAGTGTCTTATCGACGAATATTTATCCAATAGCTCCAATCTGGATTTCAGTGTTTTTGTTGTCATAGCTTTAGCTGCCAAGTCTTTTACCTCTTTTATTTTAACCATCTCTGTTTCCGATTTGTATGGATATTGGTCGTCGTAAAGCCAGGAAGGCCCTTCCCACCATAACTTACAGTCTTTGAGCATTTTCGGTTCTACCCCGGCAGGATTGTCTTCCGATTTTACGTAATACCAATCTCCTGGTTTCGTAATTTCATGTATTTGCTTAACTCGGTTAGCAAGAAAACATTTCCATTTGTCCCCTGCTCCATTAATTCAGGCTAAAGTTATCTTTGAATCGCTCCAAGCATAAGTCTTTGCTTGCCTCCACTCTACTGATACTTGAACTTGTTTTAAAAGTTTAACTAATAAAGCTGCAGCACACAATTCAAGCTTAGGCAGTGTTATTATTCTATCATTTAAGGTTTTTATAGGTGCCACTTTCGTCTTAGAAAGAAGCAACGTGATACGAATGTCTCCCTGAATTGTTACGATTTTGCTGTATACAACGGCTCCATAAGCCTTGAGAGAATTCATGTATTTCAATATGTTTTACATCAGGAACATAATGTACCCAGCGGAAAATAGATATTTGTTCAACTATATGTAGTTCATCACGAAATTTTATCCAATTCTTAGCTAGTTCATCAGCAATAGGTTGATCCCATCCAAATTTCTCAGTCCTTGCATTAAAATGTTCGCTTTTATAATAATTGGTGCCAACCACCCCAACGAGTCATATAGTTTCGCGATATCTGATAAAATTATTCTTTTTGTTGGTTTTCCTGTGCATTGCTGTAGGTTTACCTTAAAATGAAAGTGGTCTGCTTCTGGCGACCAGTGTACACCTAGGATTTTGACTGTCTTTTTTTTATATATTTCAGTTGTTTTTGAGTTTAAATGTCTTAAATTAAATCCTCCTCTTTTTAGTACTTCAATGAGTTGCTCCTGCATTATTTTGGCTTTTTCCAATGAATTTGAGCCTGACATTAAGTCATTTACATAAAAGTCTCTTTTAATTATTTTTCCTATGTCTGGGAATTCTGCTGATTCATCATCAGCCAATTTCTGTAACGTTTTTAGTGCAGTTGTTCATTTAAATTCCTGCAGTTTTTGGTTTGGAGACGGTCGCCATAGTATTCTTTGAAAGTCCTGATACATATTTTCTATATCCGCCGTGTAAACATACGAGTATCTATGAATTCTCCAGCGAAGCAAAATGCTTTCAAATGGTTTCGGTTGTAATTTTGGTCCGTTTAGCATTAATTCGTTTAAGCTTAACCCACTACTTGTCTTCATCGATGCGTCAAACACCACGCGCAATTTCGTAGTTGAAGTTTCTTCTCTTATAACTGCCTGGTGTGGCATGAATATACACGTTTTTCGTTAGAATTCTTGATTTCCTCTCCATTTAGAGGCTTCATATGACCAAGATCTAGATATTCTTGCATAAAGTTATTATAGTTTTGCCGTAAAGTATTATTCCTTGATAGTTTCTTTTCAGCTTGAAACCAACGCGCCATCGCTCTTATTTTAGATTCTCCTAAGTTAAAATCTTTATCATTAAATGGAATTTTCACAGCATAAGTTCCATTTTTATTTCGAACAGTATTCAATTCGTAAATATGTTCACATTTTTTATGTTCAAGTGTCATTTCTACATCTTGGGCCAATTCATCTGTCCCCCAAAACCGTTTTAGTTCTTCGTCTATGTCTTTAAGTGTTATCATTGACAAAATGTTTTTGTTTATAGTTTTAGTTCTTAGTTCTGTTTTTCCGGATAAAATCCATCCAAATTGTGTGTTTTGAGCCAGTATGCCTTCCTTTGTTTTATTTACTCCTTCTAAAATTATTTCCGGAAATGTGTCAGCTCCCATTAAAAGATCTATTGGGCCGAGTATATCAAACGTTGGATCCGCTAAAATGTAGTTTTTGTTTAAGAAATGGTTTATATTACCGATTTTTAAAAATTCTTCAGGCTGAGTGTTCGTTAGTGTTGTAAGGACTAGTGCCACGCAATGTAATTTGTACCTGGATGGGTATCTTGAAGTTAATTCAAGCATTACTATGATCTTGCAGGTTCCAGCTTTGCAGTTGGCCATGCCAGAAATCGTTACGTATGCCTTGTATTTAGGACGTCCTAATAATTGCACTGGACGTTCCGTTATAAACGTGGCTTGAGATCCAGGATCTACTAATGCTCTTAAAAACTTAAATGTGTTATGAATTGTTCTGGCTCTTACGATTGCAGTTGCAAGCAATGTGCATCCTACTGAACGTTGATGTGAAGGTTTGATTTCCTCTAAATTTTCGGATACTGATATCTGGGTCGATATATTTTGAGAGTCCTTTGAATCGTTTTGTTTGATAGGTTTTGGAAAATGTAGCCAGGAATGATCTTGTCGTCCACATGAAGCGCATTTTGAAGTACTATAGCACTTGTCTTTAGTTTCATAATTAAGACAATTTTTGCATATCTTATTTTGCTTGGTATAAGAGGGCCTTTCGGAAACACTCTTTCCTCTACATTGAGCACATGTATATATACTATGTTGACCCTTACAATATCTGCAAGTTCTTAGGTTTGTATGGTGATTTTTAACCTGCTTCTTTTCAGGTGGTTTATTTTGCACTGGTTTTTCTAGCCCTTGACTTCCGGGTTGTCCTAAAGCTTCCAGAGTCTGAAATCTGCTTTCTAAAAACATCAGTACATCTCTTAGAAGCGGTATTTCACGTGGATCTTTAAGTGATTGTTCGTATAGCTTATGCGTCTCTCTATCCACCTTTTGAATTAATAAATAAGCTATCAAGGACCCCAGGACTCGGTTTCAACTCCCAAATTGTTAATAGCATGCATACTTTCTTGTGGTATGTCATGCATTTGTTTTATCAAATATGCCGATTCCCCTGATATGTTCGGTTGATTTATCAACTTGTCAAGATATGCTGAAAATAGTATTCTTTTATTATTGTATCTGCTGTTTAACATTTTCCATTCTGCGTCATAGTTGTTATCAGAATTATTGAATTAGTTTTGCAGCCTCACCCTTTATTGAGCTTTTCAGATAGTGCAATTTTTCCACTTTTTCCAGTTTATTATTATCATGGATAATATCTTCATAAATTTCCCTAAAAGCTATCCAGTTCTTATTCGGGGCAGTTTAACATCATAATTTTCGTTGAGATCATCTTCGTTTTTCTTAGTCGCTTTTCTTTCAATGCTGTGAAACTTAACAGTGAAGCCGCGATATTCTTCTTCCAGCAATTCGTAACTTTTTTCGGCAACGCATGTGTCAGCTTCGCTAGCGTGCAATAAGATTTCTTCATGCAAGTGGGATATGTTCTTCCACATATCTGTGGCTTCATTTATCTTAAACCGACAATAACTAAGCGATTTTTCTTCTTCGTTTATAGTCTCACATTCTCTTTCAATGTATCTCTTTACTATGGACATTCTTATGCCCTGCTTTTTAATATAAGTTACTAGTTAACTTATCTTCCTGATTTTCTTCACTTGTATATTTCTCAATTATTCTAATTCGTTCATCCTTTTCTCAACAACCGCTTGAACCTGTTGCTTGAAATTATTTGTAAAATAATTATGATCAGGAAACTTTTCTTTCAAGTCCTGGATTTTTACGTCATTATCCAGAAACCTTTTCCAATTTTCCTGCAGTGTCTCTTTTCTCGTTATTAAATATTTGATTGTCTTCCTAGATTCCCCATCTTTCTTAAAATTAACATACTGAGTTTGGATCGACTTACCGAGTTCAAGTTGGATGATGAATTCTTGACTATCCATTTTAAAATATCACCTTGAGTTTAACTAGTTTAAAGTTTTTTCACAACACTATTCCAGTTAAAGTTCACTAAACAGTTCAAAGTTTGGTAGGGTTCGCAGTTAAAGTCCACTAAACAGTTCAAAGTTCGGCTAGGGTTCGCCGTTAAAGTCCACCAATCAGTTCAAAGTTCGGCAAGGGTTCGCCATTAAAGTCCACTAACAGTTCAAAGTTCGGGAATAGGTAAAAGAGAAAGGCAGAAAACGCAGTAAAGGTTTCACCGTTTGATAGAGTCGCGATTAAAATAATTGTTTTTTTATTTTCACTTCTTCACTACAGAGCCACTAGTTTAACTTTAATTTCTCTCGAAGGACCAATGTTCGAAGCACAGAAAAAGACACTTCGGTTGTAAAATAGACAATGAATCTTTATTTAATTTCAACAAAAATGTAACATTTAATACAAAACAAAAGTGTGATGCAATCTGATATGCGAGACGCGCATTCAGCTAATTTTAGTGTGGGAAAGTGAATTTTAACAAAATATGTACGGCAACCTGAGATGCGAGACGCGCACTTAGCATAATTAAGTGTAAGAAATATAATGTTGTTTGTCTACTTGTAGAAAAAATGGAGGATGGTGATAGATTATACTCGTAGTAATAAATTCCTAACAGAACCGATATTTTAGATCAGCTAGGAAAAGCAAGGTACCTAATTACGACGGTCGACCTGACATAAGAATTTTATTAAATTGGAACAGACGATAAGGATATAGAAAAAACAGCACCCCATACGGACATTTCGAGTATTTTATAGGTAGATTGCCTTTCGGACAGAAAATGATAGATGATATCGTGGTATATGGCCAAAGCCTCGAGGAACATATTCAGGATCTTATTCAGGTACTTAGTCAAATAATGGCTGCGAAATTCATAGTCCAGACGTTGTGAGGATGTAGTGGTAGATGAATTATCTGGAAACGTAAGAGTGCTACAGCAGTCGGAATTAGGTTATGAAACCAACTAAAATAATAGCCCAGACGTAGAACATTTTGAAGAGATAAATGGAATAATAGATGAGATGGTGAACAATGCCAATTATAGAAAGTTATAAGAAAACCAACCCGAAGTTCTATTTTTGCGGCAGCAAAAAATGCCTTAAAGGTGACTCAAGATTGTTACAAATTCGGTCTTAAAATCCAAGACAACTTATCGAAATTCTTATATATTTAGATATGTTTAAATCATTCTGTTGCAAGCCTTAAGTTGCCTAATTTCCAAAAACTTCCTTTTTGAACGTTAACGACGTGGATACGAAATCCGATCTCTTTTAGCTCCAACCTCAGACAAGACATGTGCTTTCCTTAGGTTCCTTTATTAATAAAGAATTGAAAGTAATAAACGAGTTTAACTAACTTATATATAGAATAGTTGGCGCCGAGGAAAACTTAATAAGTTTAAAAACTAACCTTTAAGTATAAAATAACAAAGTATGTCAGAGGAAAGCACAAAGCATTATCTGGTATAGGGATACACAATTAAGAGTTAAAATGACCCCATTTGTTATTAAAATCGCACCATTTTGACCTGGCGGTAATTTTAAAGCCTACGAGGACAGACTCCATCAATTTTCAAAATAAATGACATTCAAGCAGAAGGTCAAACACCACCACTCATCAATGTTATTGGTGCCGGGATATTTGAGATTGTCATGTCTCTTACTGTTCCACAAGCGCTGCCATAGATGTTGTGGCGATCACCAAGAAATAAATTGTGCAGCCAAGCAGTGGGAATGTTTTGCAAACCCATAAAAATCATACACAGTGTCCTAAGAGAGCAGCAGAAGCAATCAGTGTTTAGTAAAGTTGAAGTCAATGGAGTCATCGTCGAAATGGGGGTGGACACAGGGGCTACAGAGTCAGTCATGAGTGAAGGGGAGTACATAAAAAAAATTATAATTTAAAGTTATACAGTTCTCAAAGGCAACTTTGTATAGTTACAGGTCGTCGGATAAAAGAAATAGGTGCGTTCAGGTGGCATTTAGAGGTAGAGAGCAGCATCCACATCTGATAACAATCGAAGGCAATAAACCATCAAAGCGCATCGTGGGTCGTTCTTGGATTGACAGTTTGTATACGGATTGAAGAAACCTTTTTAAGTTGTAATAAAACCTAAGTCAATGAGATAGAGCGATCTTTTCCGGGTATAATAAGTAGTAAATTATATACGCCTCTTGTCAGGTATAAAGCGGATATCGTGCTTAAAGATGTTCAAACGCCGATCTTTTACTCCGCGTGTTGTTGTGCCGTACAGGTTAAGGGACAAGGAACTGAATAGTTTCGCTGATTAAGGAATTCTTGCATCTGTAGAACAAAGTCGTTGACCTAGTCCTATAGTAATAGGTCCCCAAGCAAATAGCGGCATACGGATTTGTGTCGATTGCCCGGTTACCATAAACAAATGTATTGAAACGGTTCACTATAATTTTCCCAAAATAGAAGATATATTTGCTCAGCTTGCAGATTCTAAGATTTTCTGTGTTGTAGACCTGACTGGGGATAGCAACGATAACTATAAGGCCTCGTAGAAGTAGCATCTTCCGACAGGTGCTGGTTCTTTAAATAGGGAGAATGGGCCTCTGCAGCCGAACATCTTGCTCTGCTAATAAGCCCTACTTCACGTCTCCCCGTGGCGCCATCTGGGAATCTCACTAGAGATTGCCAAGTGAAGGGGACAAATGGCGAATTTCCTGCTCTATGAAACAGGATTAGTGTAGGCAAAAAACACAACAAGCCCTTATCCGAGCTACTCCGACATATTTGGTGCTCAGGTCGGTAAGGATTTCCAATATCTAGCCAGGATCTTGGAAAAGAGATGGTGGCGGACGAGCCTTATATGGGCCAACGACAGCGCTCACATCCTGGAATGGGTGACTGGCTTCGGTGTAACCAACCTCTCGTCCTAGGGGCATTAAAAATGAAACTGGTCCTCCAAGTTAGGGGTTGTGCCACCGGGGTAACTGCCCGGCCATTTAAAAAAACAAAAAGTAACGAAGCATAAACAAGTCTCGGATATGGACGGATCCACTGTTGACAACCCACGCAAGCGATTAAAGACAATGAGCTTCGGATATGTACGTGGAATGTCAGATCCCTTAATAGGCTACGTGCAGCCGAGCAAGTAGCGGAGGCCCTAGACTGCTGCAAAGCAGACATAACCGCCATTCAAGAAATGCGATGGGATGGGCTTTTTTGTATGCGGATTTGTTGTCGGAGGCAGGCAAAGACGAAAAGCCCTCAGCTTCCGGCCTGTGAGCGAGTACCTCGTAGAAATGCGCATCAAGCCTTAATTCGCCAACATCAGCCTTATATGCGCGCATGCCCCCAGAGAGGAGAAAGATGGCGACACCAAGGATGCCTTCTATGAGCTCTAGAACAAAACCTACGAGCAATGCCCTAGCTATGACATTTAAATTGTCCTCGGTGATTTTAATGCAAAGCTAGGAAGAGAGGGTATCTTTGGTGGAACGATCGGAAGATATAGCCTGCACGACACCACCTCCGATAACGGATTCAGGCAAATCGACTTTGCGGCGGGGCGAAACATTGTCGTAGCTAGTACGCAAGGGGACTTGGAGAACTTCGGAAGTTTTACCAAAAGGTAAAAATAACATGCCACGGAAACATACCCCGAACCGCAGCCTGTAGAGATGAGCAAGGGAACATCGTGGTAGAATCGCAGTCGATGCTGAGGATTTGGAAATCCCATTTCTGCAGACTGTAAAAGGGCGATGAACCAAATACCACTGTTAGGCAGAATCAACCTTTCAACCTGGACGAGGATGACTAACAATTCCGTCCACCCGACCTGGATGAAGTGAAGATAGCTATATCGAAGCTTAAGTCCAATAAAGCTGCCCGAGCGGACGGCCTGACTGCCGAGATCTTCAAAGCGGCAGGCGATGGTAAGTAGCATACACTAACTCATCTGTAAAATATGGTCGGTCGAAAGTATGCCCGATGAATGGAACCTCAGCATTGTTTGTCCGGTTCTCAAGAAAGGAGACCCTCTGAACTGTGGCAACTACAGAGGCATCAGTCTCCTTAACGCCTCATATAGGAACTTATCTGCCGTATTCTGTGAACACCTGAAGCTGTTCGTCAACAACCTGATAGGTCCATATCACTGTGGCTTCAGGCCAGGAAGGTCCACCGTCGACCAAATATTCATACTACGGCAGATCTTGGAGAAGACCCATGAGCTTCAGATCGATACACACCACCTGTTCATCGATTTTAAGGCCGCGTATGACAGAATCTATAGAGACGAGCTATACAAAGCAATGTCTAATTTCGGTCTCCTTCCAAACTCTTCCATCTGTGCAGGATGACGATGAAGAATGCACGCTGCTCCATTAAGGTCGGTAAAAGTCTCACCCAGAACTTTGATGTCGAGAAAGGATTTAGATAAGGCGATGGGCTGTCATTCGATTTGTCAACATCGTACTTGAAAGAATAGTGCAAAACTCACGAGCAAACACAAGAGGCACTATTTTTCAAAGTCCGTCCAACTACTCGCATAAGCCGACGATACTGATATAATCAGGAGAAAGCAGCGTGATGTCAGTGGCGCTTTCACGAGTATTGAGACGGAAGCGGCGAAAATAGGTTTAGCGGTCAATGAGGGCAAGACCAAGGATATGCTGTCAAGCCAAAAGGACAACCAACACCGACGTCTCGGACAGAATGTTACCCTCCAGAGATATAACTTTAAGGTAGTTATGGAATTTGTCTCTGCTATAAATACAGATAACGACAGCAGCGCTGAGATCAAGTAAAGAATAATACTTGCCAACCGCTGTTTCTTTGCGCTAAGAAGGCAATTGAGTAGCAAAGCCCTCTGTCGAACAACAAAAGACACGCTTTATAGGACCTTAATAATACCGGTCCTGCTCTATGGCGCAGAAGCATGGACATTATCAAAAATGGATGAGGGTGTTCTTGGTTGCTTCGAGAGAAAAATTCTTTGGGCGATCTTCGGTCCCGTCTGCATTGACGGTAAGTAGAGGAGGAGATACAACGACGAACTGTACGGACTGTACAGCGACATGGACTTAGCCAGAAGAGTAAAGATCCAAAGACCGAGTTGGCTGGGTCATATAGAGCGTATGGACACCAATGCTCCGATCCGAAAAGTCTTCGAATCCGCTCCCGAGCGATAGCGCAGTAGAGTAAAGCCAAGGCTCAGGTGGCTCACGGAAGTGGAGGCGTGCGAAACTGGAAGCAGCAAGCCAGGGATCGAGCTAGCTGGAGAAGCTTGTTGACTGAGGCTCAGGTCCTTCCTGGACTGTAGCGCCACTTAAAGTAAGTAAAGTAAGATCTGACTGGAGCATACCAGCATTTGCCGGTTTCGCAAAGCTCTCGCAAAGTTCTTATTATTAACACCTTAACGGAGTAAGCTCGCATGCAGCTATTTTTCAATCTGTGATGGATGGAATTCTAAAAGGTTTAAAGGTTTTGCTATGTAGACGATATCATCATATGTGGAGTTGATGAGATAGATTGTCGGCCAAAGTCATGGTATGAGTATGGTATCTAGTTAGTAGACTTAAATTGCCGGTCCAATTAAAAATTGATTATTAAGTTTACTGCTTCGAAATATTTATCCGCGATAGTACTCGAAAGTTAAGGAACAAATTTCCTCGGTTGTCAGTGCACTTGATTCTCGAAATCGTTACTTCTTGTCATCTTAATTTAATTTCGCGAGTTTTATCAAACCTTGCATTAATTTTTTTCCTGCTGCAGTTATTTACTCTCTTTGCCTACAATGTCCGTCAACGGTAATAATACCCCTACCAACAAGCTCATCACCCGCAACGCGGGGAAATCATCCAGCTCACTGACTGTGGAGTTTGCATCGATGGAAAAGAGTATTACGAGGCAAATGATGATTTTGCTAAAAGAAGCAGAGGATCGAATCACTTCGAAGATGGATGCTATCTTAAAAGAATTTAAAAACAAAAGCCTGGAAATGAACATTGAACTTTCAACGTTGAAGGCAGACAACACGCTCTTCAGAGAACAAATTGATGAAATTCAGCGCTCGCAGAGACTTAGTGATGTGGTCATAAGAGGTATCCCGTATGTTGAGAATGAAAACACCAATCGTTGGTCAAAAAACTAGCTGACAACATCAAACACAAACTCTCTCTATACTATGACTCTTTCAGAACAAAGCCAAAAACAAGAACTGCTTCACGTGATGTTAATGGCACTATAATTGTTCGACTTTCTTGTCATGCGGAACAGCGTGCTTTTCTATCTGCCTATAGGTCTAAGCATCGGTTGCACTTGTCAGAGATGGAAGGGTTCACATCAAATGATGCCGTCTACATAAATGAAAGTTTAACGCCAAAGAACAATGCAATTCTGCACGAAGCCCTTAAATTGCGTCGGTTTGGTAAAATTGTTGCTGTTAGAACAAAGAGTGGTTTGGTGCACATAAAGCGAAGAGATGGTGGAAAAGAAGAGCGAGTTATCAGCATTTCGTGTCTTTCCGAGCTTTCCTGAGTTTTCACGCTGTCTTACTGATTGCAGTGATCCCACTTTTATTTTTTTGGCTTTGAGTCGGCAGTTTTAATGGTAGTATATTTCTTTTTTTTGGCGATGGCGATGGCGCGACAGTTAGCTCATTGGACTATCACGCAGAGAGTCTAGGTTCGATTCCTGGCTGGGTCACCAACAATTTTTCAAAATCGCCATCCCCTTTCGGCGGGCAATGGCAAACTCCCGAAATTAAAATTGCCTACGAAAAAGCTTCTAAAGAGTGCCGTTCGGCCTCGGCGATAAACCGTAGGCCCCACTCAGATGTGACAAAAATAATAACATGAGCAACACAAATGAGTGTCAAGAAGCTAGGCCATGGCCCATACCGGGTTGCCAGCGCCACAGTGTTTTTTGTTTGTATTTTTCTTTTTGTTTCTTCATCTTATACATATTTTGCTTTTGTGTTAAATTTATTTATTTATTTTTTATTTTTTTTTTCTAAATACCTTATTGATTACTGTTTTTTTTATATATTCACTATTTGTGTATTTATTCCTTTTTTAATTTATATATCTTTATTTATATAGGTGTGAACACCTATCGTATTCCTCGCGTTATGCTTAACATTTTTAGCTAATTTGCAAATGGGCTAAAAATTTGTAACTTTAATATTCAAAGTATACCCGCACACATTGATGAGTTACGCGATCGTTTCTGGAAGGGACCAATTGATTTTATTTGCATTACCGAAAGTTGGTTAAATGAGGATATCAGTAATTATGCTATTGATACGAGTATACCAGGGTATTATATCTTACGTAACGACAGAAACTCGAAACGTGGTGGTGGAGTTGCCATATACTGCAAATCGGAATTTAAATGTCAAATAATTGAGTCGTCAAAAGATTCCGAGGTTGAGTTTATGTTTATTGAAATAATGAATAGTGTAACAAGTGTGCTAATTGGTTGTGTGTACAATCCAAACAATAATTTAAGCGTTAGTCAGTTTTTTGAAAGTCTCAGTTTGCACAGTCCTAAATATTCATCCTTAATTGTGTGCGGTGACCTTAATATTGATCTCTTACTAGACAACAATCTATCAGAAAACTTAAAAAATGAATGTTCTATGGTTGATCTAGATATTGTCAATGTTTCTAGAGCTACCCAATTTTGTCCCCATTGTAAAGAAAGTCTTCTTGATATAGTGTTAACGTCAAACTTAGAGCTAGTCACTGAATACAAACAAGTAAGTTTTCCAGGTATTCCATCATATCATGACCTAATCTTTGTTAACTTAGATATACAGATTCATGTAGTGCCATGTCCCGTGCAATTTACCTTCCGTGATTTTAGTAAAATTAACGAGCTCGATTTGACTCTCGATATTCTGAAGTGTCCTTGGCATCTCTGTTGGGAAACTTGTTCAGTTGCTGATAAAGTTAATACTTTTCAATCACTTGTCCAGTCACTTTTCGAGAAACATGTACCAATTATAGTTAAGAAAGTCATCAACAACAGCATTCCCTGGTTCTCTGAAAACATAAAAAAACTTATTTTAAATAGGGATAGATCGTATTCTCGATGGCGGCAAATTCGTAGTAGAAATAATTGGAATATCTTCAAACTTCAAGGAAATAGAGCTACGGCCGAGGTAAGAAAAGCCAAAGCAGCATTTTACTCCTCTAAGTTTAATACTACCCAGCCTAGATCTACTCTCTGGAAGAACCTCCGATCCTTAAGAATTGTTGAAAAGACGTCAATGGGATGCGATCTAGATGCGAACCACTTAAACAGATTTTTTCTTAGAACTTTGGATAGTTCAGTTACAGCCAATAACAGCAACACTGACCTTACTGTAACCAATCATGAACATGTGTGTTAGAGAGTGATGTGGCTAAAGCCTTATCCAACATCAAATCAAACGCGGGAGGAGTAGATTGTATATCTATTAAGTTTATAAAATTAATTATGCCCTGGATATACTCGTATTATCCTCTTACGCACATTATTAACTCATGTGTCATGAGTTCCCTTCAGCTTGGAAATATGCTAAAGTTGTGCCAGTGCCTAAAAATACTACGAGGAACCGGCCGAAAGATTTTAGGCCTATTAGTATTTTACCGTGCCTATCAAAATTTTTTGAGATTTTATTAAAAAACCAAATCAATGATCAATAAGCTCAAATAAAATGTTATCTCCGTTTCAATCAGGCTTTAGAGAAAATCACAGTTGTACCACGGCTGCAATAAAAGTTCTAGATGACTTAAGAAGGGCGTATGATAAGAATATTGTATCTATTCTGTGCTTATTGGACTTTTCTAAAGCCTTTGACTGTGTAAACCATCAACGCTTGATTGAGAAGCTGAAAAGTCAAATCAGTTTTGGTAATAACGCTGCATCTCTTATATTTAATTATTTAAATGGCAGATTTCAACAAGTACAAACTAGCCAGGGAAGTTCAAATTCTCTAGCGGTGCATTCAGGTGTCCCACAAGGATCTATTTTAGGACCACTCTTATTCTCATTGTTTATAAACGACATGCCTAAGGTCTGTCTTGATGCATCGGTGCATTTATATGCTGACGATGCTTAGGTATATCTGTCTAGACCGATTGGCTTAATGGATGATTGTGTAGTTAGACTTAATGAGGACTTGGAACGAATTTATAACTGGTCTGTTATCAATAAACTGTCCTTAAACCCCGCTAAATCTAAAGCAATTGTTATCTGTAATGACAAGATTCATTCCAGCTGCTTGCCACTAATACATTTAATGGGACAATTGATTCCATATGAAAATGAGGTAAAGAACTTAGGAATATATATCAACTGCAAACTTTCCTGTGAAAGCCATATCAATTATGTTATCAAAAGAATATATGGTGGTCTACGCCAACTTTATATCTCATCCGCCTTTGTCCCGACCTTAACAAAGCTTAAACTTGTAAGAGCTCTGTTTATGCCCCTTATAAACTACAGCTCAGTAGTTTGTAGTAATATGGATGCAATGTCCTTTAGAAAACTAGAACTAGCATTTAATTCGGCGATTCGCTACATATATGGTCTCCGTAAATATGACCACATTTCGAGTTTTTCCCTTAATCTTACCGGATGTACCCTTAGACAACATAAAAATATACTAAACTGCACATTTCTGTATAAATTGCTCAAAACTTAACAACCGACATATCTCTTCGAGAAATTAAGTTTGACTCATTCAAATCGTACCCAAAATATCAATGTTCCTTATTTTAACTTTTTAACTAGTCAACGTTTATTTTTTGTTCATGCTATAAGACTTTGGAATTCCATACCAATATACATACGTCAATCTAGTTCGCTTTTTATTTTTAAAAATTTTGCTTGTTTCGTTTGTAAAGAGTAATCGTAACAACCACATTTTTGATTTATAGTAAATTTTGCCGACTCACATTAACTTAAAAATATATTTTCTCTTTTTTTTTTGTTTATTGAAACTATGTAACCTAGATACCTTAATGTTAAATTTATATGAATAAGTACAAATAATGAGAATGTAATTCTTAATGTACAGTCCAGAAATAAAGGAAATAATAATAATAATAATAAAAAAAAGCAAAGAGATGGGAGAAGTAGCCAAAGCATTCACAAATAAATGGATTCTTAATTTTGGATTACCAAAAATCATATTGTTAAAAAATCTTTGTCAGGGCTTGAACATAAAACACATAACAAATAGCAAAGCTTATCCACGGGCAAATGAAGGAATTGAAAGAGCGCATTGTCGGCTGACCGAATATTTAAAAGCAACAGGCAGAAAAAATAGCAATATAAATGATTTGTATGAACGAATGCCGTATGCAAGCTTTTGTTAAAACACAACTACTCACAATACTACATCCTACACACCATTTGTTTTTTTTTTGTTTTTGTGTGGATAGGTGTCAAAATCTTCATAGACGCTCTGATCTCGGTGCTCATAGTAGTGTGAGATTCATACTCACTAAAAACACGCCTCCCTTCTTGACGACTAGAACTAAGTTACCGTATCAAGTAGTTTCCATTTCAAAAAACGTTCGCGTGGGGCAGGTACGTTTCCAGCAAAAGCACCTGCTAGTACCGCTATTATTTGCGAATAGTCCTTATCGCGTCAGATCAAACGGTATCGTTCTTTACAATCGACGCACTAATTACTTATGTCTCGGAGTATTCTATTATTACAATGACCATGAAGACGAATACGGAGTCTCTGTGGATATCACTGTTTCTGATATACCATGGGGCGTTCACGATTTCTCTTGTTTTGATAGGTTGGAGAATATTTCGGTTGCTTAGTTGAGTACAACCCGAAAGTTGTATAGCTTACGTCCATTCAGGGTTAAGCACTTGCTTTTTGATGAGCAGTTTGTTATGTATGCTTAACTTGGAATGTCTTCCTAGTAGCCAGTATATTTGTACTGTACAGTACATGCGGCTTCTATTTCAGTTTTACTTCTAATGTCATTCCTAGATACTTTGCTTCATTTGCATATGGTATTTGTACCGAGTTAATGAAAATAGGAAGGCTGTTTATTTTCCGGTAAGTAAAATTAACATTTTTTATTTTTTTTTTTTTTTTCCGGCGAGGGCAGGTGAAAATCTTCCATCAGACACTATGAGGATCAGAAGCGCGTGCTCATAGTAGTGTGAGATTCTTACTCACTAAAAACACCTCCCTTCATTGTTGATTTTAATACCGCAACTAAGTAGAACTTATCAAGCAGTTTTTATTTCATAAGTTAGTCACGATTGGTAGGACACTTTCCAATGGAGGACCCTACATATTCCGCTTTCTTAATGCGGTTTCAATTTATCGCGCAAGGTCCAACGGTTTAGTTCGTTGGAGACGGCGTAGTATGTTTCGTTCGTCCAAGACTTCTAGGACTGTATTGTTGATATGGCCGCTTAACCGGACTTTATGTTTTCGTGCGCAGTTCCTGACTTCATCTTCCACGAAAGGAACTCCGAGGTCTCGATGCAGGTCATTATTTCTTATAAACCATGGGGCACGCACAGATTGTCGTAGCACTTTATTTTCAAAAGTTTGTATTATATTTACATTTGATTTCTTAGTACAACCCCAAAGTTTTATACCATAGGTCCACACCGGCTTTAGCACTTGCTTATAAAGAAGCAGCTTGTTTTCTAAGCTTAGCTTGGAATGTTTACCAAGTAGCCAGTACATTTCTCTGTATTTGGCCTCTAGTTCTTTTCGTTTCTTTCTAACATGCGTTTTCCATTTAAGCTTCGCGTCAAGTGTCATTCCCAAATACTTAGCCTCGTTTGCAAAGGGGATACACACCGAGTTTATAGAAATGGGCAAGTGATTTATCTTTCTGTAGGTGAAGTCAACATGTACAGATTTTGTCTCATTAAGGGTAATTCGCCAGATCTTTGTCCACTCGTAGACTTTATTTAAAGCAGTCTGGAGT
The DNA here is from genome assembly GCA_928272305.1 of Volucella inflata. Lineage (NCBI taxonomy): Eukaryota > Metazoa > Arthropoda > Insecta > Diptera > Syrphidae > Volucella > Volucella inflata. The sequence goes on along the minus strand of OV743716.1, from coordinate 108,848,174 downwards.
TTCGCCGTTGAGTCTTCTATTGATTCTGAAACCGCTAAAATAGCGGTGTCGTCAGCAAACGTAGCGAGAACAGTATCCTCGACGTGTGGTATATCTCTTGTATATAAAAGGTACAAAAGTGGGCCCAGTACGCTTCCCTGCGGTACTCCGGCTAGGATATCTTTAAATTTCGAAACATCATTTCCGTATCGAACGCGAAAAATTCTATTTTCAAAATAGCTTGTCAATATATTATAAAGCTTTAATGGCAAAATTCGTCGCAGTTTGAACTTCAAACCTTCATGCCATACTTTGTCAAAAGCTTGTGAGACGTCAAGAAATACGCTCGAACAAATCTTTTTTTCTTCCAGGGATCTTTCAATTACATCAGTAATTCTATGCACCTGATCAATTGTTGAATGCTTAGTCCGAAATCCAAATTGATGGCTTGGAATAAGTTTTTGGTTTTCGATAATTGGGAGAAGACGTTTTAGCAAAATCCTCTCAAAGATTTTCGACAGGATCGGTAGAAGAGAAATGGGTCTGTATGATTTTTTATCGTTTGGAGGTTTTCCTGGTTTTAGTACCATAATGACTTCTGCAACTTTCCACTGGCTTGGCACGTATTCAAGCCTCAGAGCCGCGTTAATAATGTGTAAGAGCTTTATAAGTGCTTTTTGGGGTAGCATTTTCAGAACTTCTCCGGTAATAAGGTCATACCCCGGAGCCTTCTTTGGTTTTAATTTCCTTATTACAGTTTTGATTTCAGCAAGAGTTGCATTTGTCATTACAAAATTACTATATGCTATTTCTAAAGAATTGGTGCCGGGTGCCAGTGTCGGGCCGTCGGAGGGCTTGAAAATTTCTTCAAGATAGTCGGCAAAAACCTCCGCTTTTTCCTTATCCCCCTTAGCCCATTCGTTATTGCCGACCTTGATTGGTGGCGCGGGGATTTTGGGCCTTTTTAAGCATTTTAAAGCTTTCCAAAGCGAGTAATTTGTTTTTTTTCCTGCCGTCAGGTTTTGAACATATGTATTTACTTCGGAATTTCTGTAACTTTTAAGAGTCTCCTTGAGCAGATTACAGAGCCTGTTTAAGCGTGTTTTATCCTGCGGCGCTCGAGTTGTTTGCCATCTTTTGCGAGCTTTTCTTTTTTCTCTTATCATATCTTTTACCTCAGGCGGGTAGTTTAAGTTACGTTTAGCCGTGTTTTTTCGTTGACAAGGTGTATTGTTCCACGCAGCACATTGGACTATTTCAACGAAAGAATCCACTTCGATTTCGAGTTCAAGTGCTGCTTTAAGTGAAACGTCTAGTTCTAGTTTATTATTAATCTCATTTCTGAGTTCCTTCCCAATTAGTATTTCGTCCAGTTAGTCTTAATGGTCCTTGTTTTTTAATAAACGTGTCGTTCATTGTCAGTATGACTGGAGAATGATCGGAGGAAAGATCGAAGCTTTCATCAACGTTTATATCCGAGTTACGAATTCCTTTAACAACGAAGAAATCGACAAGATCGGGTATTTTCGTTGTGTCTGTTGGCCAATAAGTCGGCTTGCCCGTTGAATAGAAGTCACAATTGTGTTCCATACATGCTTTATAGAGTATTTTACCCTTTTGGGAGACACACCTTGATCCCCAAAAAGTGTGTTTGGCATTGAAATCACCGCCAATCATAAAAGCCGATCCAAGAGAATTGAATATATTTTTAAATATATGTTTTGAAGGCGTAAATCGTGGAGGACAGTAGATGGCTGAAATAGTAAAGGAGTTCCGTACCAATTTTACGCGCACCGCAATTAGTTGTACAGACTCGAGCTCTACTTTTATATCTTCGTTGTGCTCAAGAGACTCTTTAATGTATACAGAGGATCCGCCTCTCGCGTTTCCCGAAGGGTGACACGCGTAATAGTCTTTAAAACCTCTAATTTTTGCAGATGACCCATTTTTCAAGTGGGTTTCGGAAACCAAACAAACGTCAATGTCGTTTTTCCTTAGGAATAACTCAAGTTCATAAAGTTTTTCTAAGATTCCGTTTGCATTCCAGGTGAGTACGTTTAATTTTTCCCTTTTCATTTTTTAGGCGAAGGACGTTTTTTATTGAACCTATTTTCAAACTTCTTTAGCTTATCTAAAATAAGTTCATTGATTTTGTTTTGCTGCTCAAGCTGCGCGAGAATAACGGAAAATACTTGGGAAGCAGGATCTCCGGAATCTTTTGCCTTTAGCTTGGTAGCTTCAGCGTATGTAAGTTTTTCCGATGCTTTCTTTTCAACACTGGAATCAATCACTTTCGCCTTGGCGTTTTTAACGATATTTTGAGCAGATCCCGATGTTTTTTCTTTAGTTTTGGGATTCTCTTTTTGTGGCTTAAACAACTTGTCACGTCTGTTTTGCAACTCCTTTGCTACTTCACAGCCACGGAAATTTGCTACGTGTTTACCCCTGCAGTTGACACAAGTCGGAGGGGTTTGTTTGCTTACGTTGCATTCTTTGGACAGGTGTTTACCTGCGCATTTTACGCACCGAGGCTCTTTTTGGCAGTAAGCTTGCGTATGGTTAAATTCCTGGCATCGCTTACACTGCGGGATCAGTTTCGAGTTTTTGCGTCGAGGCTCAATTTTAACAATAATGTTGAGGATTGACTTAATATCGTATATTTTTTGGGTATGTTCAGTGTTCTCAAAGGTTAGCATAAAGAGGGGAAGGCTACGTTTAACTGTCATATCCTTTCCTTCAATTTTTTGTTTCTCTCGCTTTTCGATGTTGACGACATCAATGATTTTAAAACCCTTGTTTTTTAAATCACTTACGATATCTTCTTTTGGGCAAGACGGATGCAGTCCTCTGGCGAAGACACGAATAGGTCTTTCGCACTTGTTCTCGTATGTGAACCATTGGATTTTTTCGACGCTTAACTTGCGAGAAAGAATGCGATAGTTGTCAGCGTCCTTGACGTTGACTTTCCATACATTATTATTGCGCGATGTTACTATATAGTCCGATCTCGGCAGGGTCATCAATATGTTTTGGAGTTTCTTGTAATCTGAAACTCCAGTGACATTGATTGGTGGGGGTGTTCGTTGTTTTTCCGCTTTGATTTTTTCAGGACTCATGTTATTGTTGACATTTTTCTTCGATTCATCTCCCTTTGCTTCACGTTGAGAGACGATTTTGGGAGAAGACGCAGCTTTACGCTTTTTTCCGGGGCGTTTTTGCAAGATCCAGTCGGTTTCTCGACCTAGCTCTTCTTCATCTGTTTCGTAGATATTTTTAACAGATTCAATAGACATAACGTCGCTGTTTGACTTTTCCTTGGTTTTCAGTTTTTCCAGTTCTTTTTTAAGATCTTCGCATGTCGCTTCCATTTTGGTTAGCCTAGTACGAAGTTCGGTATTTTCGTCTTTCAGGCTATTTATTTTCGCTGAGGTCCATTCTTCACAAGACGACGTTTTTGATGTCGTTGGACTTCTGTTGTTATCTTCTTGTTTTGGAGATCTAGGTGGTGGAGATCTCGAAACCCGTGAACTTTTTCCGAACGGGTTGATAAGATGCAATAATTGGCTCGCCCCAGAATCCATCGAGCCGACCTCCGTAGAGGGTGGATTTTCCAGCATAGCTGGTCTGCCACCTGGGGTAATAATTCCATTTGTTTTACTCATTGCATAATTAGTATACACTTCGCGCTCGGTATACGGAGGGTGCATTTTAGTCGCCTCTTACGACAGGCATGCATACCTCGGGTATATTCTAACCCCTACCCGAAGGGGGTAAAAACATGAGTGAATTTTGTCTCGTTGAGAACAATTCGCCATATCTTTGTCCATTCGTAGATTTTATCCACAGCCGTTTTTAGCTTTCAATACGACCGAAGTATCTGTAGCTAGTATTGTCCACGAACGTGGCTACTATGGTACCTGATTCTTCCGGTATGTCTCGAGCTTTCCAGAGCCAGAGGGAGTAATTTGGACTCCTTTCGGCAGTCAGAGAGTTAATTGAGATTTTCCAATTTTTGTAATCTCGTAGTGCTTCTTTAAATTTTTCACATAAGGGGTTCAAATATGTTTTGTGCTGGGGAGCATAGGATTGTTGCTATCCTTCGCGCGCTCTCTTCTTTTCTTTCACCAACTCTTTTACTTCCGGTGGATATTTTATTTCACTACTTGCTTCCTCTTTTCTCCTAGTGGAGCATGCCTAAATCCGTTCAGTAATTGTAAAAGTTTTCAAAACACATTAACACAAAATTAACATAGATTAGAACACAAAATTGAAATAATATAGTATACAATATACTCGTAATAGGTGAAAGGACTAGAGCAAGATGAGGACTGATAAGTATAATAGGGACGGGACTTAAAACTCTTTTCGGCATAATGAATAACGAGGACACCAAGTACGTAAGTACTATAAATACAATTAAAGGAATTAAAATTCGAATAAAGAGATGGCATGGACGAAAATGTTAAACTCATGATTAACTTAAGTATAAAAGTTATTGTACTAGAGCTGCTATTTAAAATGTCACAGCTAACAAAAATAAACCAAATAATATAATAAATTCTATAAATATTTTAAAAACGGAAGGAAAGCAAATGGAGGAAAGTAGTTCCATCCACTCTTATTTTAATGAAATAGCAAATAAAGTAAATTTTAAGATAGTACAACTTGAATTTGAGGTCGAGCAAATTATCGACAGCCAAGATGCTATTTATTCAAAGTGGTATTCTTCATCCTAGAGTATTCGAACTCTGGGCATACCTCGAAGAGCAAACCGAAGAAAACGGCGCTGGATGCTTTCGATTCTCGAGATATGAACACGATGATATGGGGACCATACTTGACTGGCGTACTCTAAGAGGGGGCAAACAAAGGTAATACAGAGTGAACTGGTCACGTAAAGTTTTGGTGAATTCTATACTTTATATGTAATCGGGAATTGAGCTCTCTATCACACAAAATGCCGAGGCCGCGATGGGATTGAACGGAGGAGATAGGTTGGTTGTTGAGAAGGTAAAGTCGGAGAGAATGTGAAAAAGTGATGGATTGGTATTTGGCGATTTTAAGTTCTAAACAATTTTTGAGGCACCAAGTCGAGAAACTAATAAGATCTTGCTGAATAAGCAAGGAGTCATCGGGTGAGAAAATGGTATTAAAAAATTTGGTATCGTCGTCGTAAAGGGAGACAGATGAGTGTTTGGTGATCCTATCAAGATCTTTTATACTATAATTAGAGCTGCGATTATGTTCGAGATGCGGATTTTCTCGTCCTCAAAACAATTTGGTGATACTTATCTGCCCAGATTCAGTGGCCTTACCGGAGGAAGTTGGGGACAACCACGAATATTTCAATGGGATGTTGATTTTGAATAGAGTAGTATCGACTAAAGTATATTGAGAATACTGTTTAATTACTGATCCATTTATAGAGAACTACGCAAATATTATGAAAGAAATAGAAATTCACGCATATGCGAAAAACCATAATGTTTTTAAATTAAAACAAATACCTCCTGTAATGCGTGATGAATATGAATTACATAAAATGCTTTTTGTACCATAAGTAGTTGTAAATGTTCTTACTTTAATTGACATTAGAAACAAGTTTATGATAATTACCAAAGATAAAGAACTTTACAACCTAAAAGACCATATGGAAGATTGTAAAAGATTAATAAATTGTTCGACTGTAACTCACAGTTATATAAAAGTACGATTGATTATAAGAACTGTGGAATAGTTCAGAGATTGAAATATTTCACAAAATAAATAAGAAGATGTTTTTACTGTAACAGAAAAGACAAAATATAATTGTAACTGCAATAAAGAAAATGAAACAGGAAATTTAGAAAATGTAGGAATTAAATTCGAAATCGTAGATACAACTAATATAACAATTAATAAATCAAAAGAAAAAGAAGTAAGAGATAGATTGTTGTATCAATATAAAAGATATTAAGGAGTTAAGAGAACGTGCTGGATCCGGTATCAGGAGGAACAAGGGGCATTATTGCTGGAGGCGTATTTGAAATGGTAGCAGCTATTACCATAGCTCACAAATACGGCTGCAAGTCTGGCAGCCGAACAACATGTACACTTATCAACATGTGCTTAAATAAGAACAAAAAAAGATATGTGCGGGTGTAACACTCAACGTTAATCTGAAGGAAGAAGTTCAAACTGAGATGTACAGCCCGGAACCAAAATACTATAATGTTCCGGCTAGGGTTCGAAATGATAAAACGTTTCTGTTTCAAAATACTCTATTTATTAATATTTAAAAACTACTTTCAATTAGTTTACAAACGATTTCACTTCTATTTCACAGTTCAAATCTCTTATCTTTCACTTATTAAGACTTAGCTCCTTTTCTTTCGATTTCCAAAAATCAACTTATCATCCGCAGTTCATCATCCTGTATTTATACCGCATTTGTTGTTTTCTAGTTCTTTCTCGTAACTTCTGGTTTGAAACTGGGGTAATAACTGAACTCTCCAATGTGGGGAGTTTGTATGATCCTAAAGCTATGCAACACTGGATTCTTGATTTAATCACATATATACCACAATATCCCCTCTTAAACTTGTTCGTCCCGAACAAACTCTTCGATATTCTGCCCAATATAGCGATGTATTCGATCCACATGAACCACTTTCATCTTGCCTTTTCCTCGTTGATTGCGATAGGCAACAACGTTGGTGCATTTTACGACTTTATATGGTCCTTCTTAGTCTTGCTGTAATTTGGGTGATACGCCTTTCCGTCTATGAGGGTTATATAGCCGCACTAGATCTCCTTGCTTGAATCCCGTTGTGGTCGCCTTGACATCATACCTCGTCTTAATGCGGTCACTGGCTATCTTGATCTTATCCCCGGTTCTTTGGTGCACGTCCCTAATACTCCATCTGAGGTCTGCGACATAGTCGTCTTCATTTCTGTTCTCTTCAGATGGCGGTGATCCAAACATCAATTCACTAGGTAACCGGACTGTTCGACCGAAAACGATTTCCGATGGAGTGTGACCTGTGGTGTTGTGTAATGCACTCCGATAGACTAATAGAAACATTAGAATCTGCGTATCCCAATCGCATTGCTTGCCACCAACGACCTTCATTCATTCAAGGTTCTGTTGAAGCGTTCTACCATCCCGTCCGATTGTGGGTGGAGCGGTGTTGTTCTCGTCTTTTTAACACCCAGTAGTTCGCACACCCTTGGAAAATCTTGGACTCGAAGTTGCGCAATGGATCCGAATGCAGTTCCATCGGTACACCGAATTTGCTGACCCAGTTGTAAACGATCTGCTCAATCACGGTTTTGCCTTCCTGGTTAGGGATAGCGAAAGCCTCAAGCTTACTGAAGTAGTCCATAACAACAATAATGTATCGATTTCCCTTTTCGGTTTCAGGAAACGGTCCTGCGATGTCAACTGCGATTCTCTCGAAGTGCGCTCCAACGTTTTATTGGTGCACTCTGCCATGAGTTTTAACCCTCGGGCCTTTACTGGCGGCGCAGGTGACGTACTTTCAGAACCAATTTTCGACATCGTCCTTGGCGTGCACCCAATAAAACGTTCTCGCACCTTTTCTAACGTCTTATTCACTCCCAGGTGACCTCCAGATACTCCATCGTGCAGTTCCTTTCGTACGCACCACAAACGACTTTCCATCCGAGATTTCCCACCTTCGCCTCAAAACACCATCTTGAACATAAAGCGAGTCCCACTGTGCGCAGTATGCCTTTAGTTCGGGACTTTTATTGGATATTTCCTGCCAATCTGGTTTTTCTTCATGTTCTTTCCAGGCGAGTATTGGCTGTATTTCGTAGTCATACATCTGGAGTCGTTCAATCCACCTTGCGACTTGTCCTTCCTTCAGGATTTTTAAATTGCAGCAACCACTTCAGAGACGCATGGTCTGTGCGAAGAATGAATTTTCGTCCGTACAGTTACTTATGGAAATGCTTTGTTGCCAAGACCAAAGCAAGAAGTTCCCGTCTGCTGACACAGTAGTTCCTTTCCGGCTTAGAGAGCACCTTACTAAAGTAGGAAACTACTTTCTCTTGCCCGTCATGCATCTGCGAAAGGACAGCTCCAATTCCGACGTAACTGGCATCTGTATCCACAATAAATGTTTTTCCGGGAGTAGGGCACGCTAGTATGAGGGCCTCACATAGTTGTTGTTTGAGAGTTTTGAAACTTCTTTCGCATTCACTTGACCATTTGAATTGTTTTTCCTTTTCTGTTAATTGATGCAAACTCTTTGCGATCCCAGCAAAATCCTTCACAAACCGCCTGTAGTAGGTAGCGAGTCCCAGAAAGCTTCTCAGTTGGTGTTTGTCTCTTGGGACTGGCCAATTTTTCACCGCTTCGATCTTTACTGGGTCTGTCCTTACACCTTCGTATGAGATGGTGTGTCCCAAGTATTTGACATCTGGCCTAAGGAGATGACATTTCTTCGGGTTTAGCTTTAGCTATGCACTTCGTAATCTTTGGAACACTTCCTTTAAGTTATCTCGATGTTCTTGAGAAGTTTGGCCGACCACAATGACATCGTCCAGGTAGACCAAACAGGTTTTTCATGTTGGTCCCAGCAAAACGGGTTCCATTAGGCGCTCAAAGGTTGCCCGAGCACTGCACAATCCGAATGGCGTTACTGTGGTGAAGGCTGTCTTCTCACGGTCCTCCGGATGGATCTGTACTTGCCAGTAGCCACTCTTCAGATCAAGTGTGGAGAACCATGCGCTTCTGACTGTGTATCCCGTGTGTCGTCAATCATTGGCAAGGGGTAGCTATCCTTCTCTGCCATCGCTCGTCGCTCCTGATTCAGCCTGATTTGCCCGAGTATAGTTCTTTTCATCTCGGCTATGCTACTTGATGGCAAAGATATAGAAGCATTTTCCTTCGACAACTTGGTGACAGCAGATATCGGTGCGCAGGCTCCGATCAATTGTCCTTGCTTTAGTTTTATGCTCTTATTTTCTACATTCAAGATTCTTACAGGAACCATATTGCCTTTTGACTCAACGAGCATCTTTCCCACGACATAGTTCTGATAATGGATTTTAGACTCAGGCTCATTCAAATAGAATTAATTATAGTTAAACACGTTTATTACTTTCAATTCTTTATTAATAAAGGAACCTAATTAAAACACGTGTCTTGTCTGAGGTTGGAGCAAAAAGAGATCGGATTTCGTATCCACGTCGTTAACTTTCAAAAAGGAAGTTTCAGGAAATAAGGCAACTTAAGGCCTGCAACACAATGATTTAAACATATCTAAATATATAATAATTTCGATAAGTTGTCTTGGATTTAAAGACCGAATTTGTAACAATCTTGAGTCACCTTAAGTGGACATATCAAATCGATTGAAATTTTCTCTAAGGCATTTTTTGCTGCCGCAACTACTTTCATAGAACTTCGGGTTGGTTTTCTTATAACTTTCTTTAATTGGCATTGTTCACCATCTCATCTATTATTCCATTTATCTCTTCCAAATGTTCTACGTCTGGGCTATTATTTTAGTTGGTTTCATAACCTAATTCCGACTGCTGTAGCACTCTTACATTTCCAGATAATTCATCTGCCACTACATCCTCACAACGTCTGGACTATGAATTTCGCAGCCCTTATTTGACTAAGTACCTGAATAAGATCCTGAATATGTTCCTTGAGGCTTTGGCCATATACCACGATATCATCTAGATAAAAAAAAGCCTTTTAATTCAGCTAGCGCAGTATTCATTAATCTCTGAAAACATACCGGAGCATTTTTCTGTCCGAAAGGCAATCTACCTGAAAATTACTCAAAATGTCCGTATGGGGTGCTGTTTTTTCTATATCCTTATCGTCTGTTCCAATTTAATAAAATTCTTATGTCAGGTCGACCGTCGTAAAGTAGGTACCTTGCTTTTCCTAGCTGATCTAAAATATCGGTTATGTTAGGAATTTATTACTACGAGTATTATCTATCACCATCCTCCATTTTTTCTACAAGTAGACAAACAACATTATATTTCTGACACTTAATTATGCTAAGTGCGCGTCTCGCATCTCAGGTTGCCGTACATATTTTGTTAAAATTCACTTTCCCACACTAAGATTAGCTGAATGCGCGTCTCGCATATCAGATTGCATCACACTTTTGTTTTGTATTTAACGTTACATTTTTGTTGAAATTAAATAAAGATTCATTGTCTATTTTACAACCGAAGTGTCTTTTTCTGTGCTTCGAACATTGGTCCTTCGAGAGAAATTAAAGTAAAACTAGTGGCTCTGTAGTGAAGAAGTGAAAATAAAAAAACAATTATTTTAATCGCGACTCTATCAAACGGTGAAACATTAACTGCGTTTTCTGCCTATGTCTTTTACCTATTCCCGAACTTTGAACTGTTAGTGGACTTTAACGGCGAACCCTTGCCGAACTTTGAACTGTTAGTGGACTTTAATGGCGAACCCTAGCCAAACTTTGAACTGTTTAGTGGACTTTAACGGCGAACCCTAGCCGAACTTTGAACTGTTTAGTGGACTTTAACTGCGAACCCTACCAAACTTTGAACTGTTTAGTGAACTTTAACTGGAATAGTGTTGTGAAAAATCTTTAAACTAGTTAAACTCAAGGTAATATTTTAAAATGGATAATCAAGAATTCAGCATCCAACTTGAACTCGGTAAGTCGATCCAAACTCAGTATGTTAATTTTTAGAAAGATGGGGAATCTAGGAAGACAATCAAATATTTAATAACGAGAAAAGAGACACTGCAGGAAAATTGAAAAAGGTTTCTGGATAATGACGTAAAAATCCAGGACTTGAAAGAAAAGTTTCCTGATCATAATTATTTTACAAATAATTTCAAGCAACAGGTTCAAGCGGTTGTTGAGAAAAGAATGAACGACATAGACAATCGAATTAGAATAATTGAGAAATATACAAGTGAAGAAAATCAGGCAGATAAGTTAACTAGTAACTTATATTAAAAAGCAGGGCATAAGAATGTCCATAATAAAGAGATACATTGAAAGAGAATGTGAGACTATAAACGAAGAAGAAAAATCGCTTAGTTATTGTCGGTTTAAGATAAATGAAGTCACAGATATGTGGAAGAACATATCCCACTTGCATGAAGAAATCTTATTGCACGCTAGCGAAGCTGACACATACGTTGCCGAAAAAAGTTACAAATTGCTGGAAGAAGAATATCGCGGCTTCACTGTAAAGTTTCACAGCATTGAAAGAAAAGCGACTAAGAAAAACGAAGATGATCGCAACGAAAATTATGATGTTAAACTGCCCCGAATAAATATTCCAACATTTGACGGGGAATATAAGAACTGGATAGCTTTTAGGGAAATTTATGAAGATATTATCCATGATAATAATAAACTGGAAAAAGTGGAAAAATTGCACTATCTGAAAAGCTCAATAAAGGGTGAGGCTGCAAAACTAATTCAATAATTCTGATAACAACTATGACGCAGAATGGAAAATGTTAAACAGCAGATACAATAATAAAAGAATACTATTTTCAGCATATCTTGACAAGTTGATAAATCAACCGAACATATCAGGGGAATCGGCATATTTGATAAAACAAATGCATGACATACCACAAGAAAGTATGCATGCTATTAACAATTTGGGAGTTGAAACCGAGTCCTGGGGTCCTTGATAGCTTATTTATTAATTCAAAAGGTGGATAGAGAGACGCATAAGCTATACGAACAATCACTTAAAGATCCACGTGAAATACCGCTTCTAAGAGATGTACTGATGTTTTTAGAAAGCAGATTTCAGACTCTGGAAGCTTTAGGACAACCCGGAAGTCAAGGGCTAGAAAAACCAGTGCAAAATAAACCACCTGAAAAGAAGCAGGTTAAAAATCACCATACAAACCTAAGAACTTGCAGATATTGTAAGGGTCAACATAGTATATATACATGTGCTCAATGTAGAGGAAAGAGTGTTTCCGAAAGGCCCTCTTATACCAAGCAAAATAAGATATGCAAAAATTGTCTTAATTATGAAACTAAAGACAAGTGCTATAGTACTTCAAAATGCGCTTCATGTGGACGACAAGATCATTCCTGGCTACATTTTCCAAAACCTATCAAACAAAACGATTCAAAGGACTCTCAAAATATATCGACCCAGCTATCAGTATCCGAAAATTAAGAGGAAATCAAACCTTCACATCAACGTTCAGTAGGATGCACATTGCTTGCAACTGCAATCGTAAGAGCCAGAACAATTCATAACACATTTAAGTTTTTAAGAGCATTAGTAGATCCTGGATCTCAAGCCACGTTTATAACGGAACGTCCAGTGCAATTATTAGGACGTCCTAAATACAAGGCATACGTAACGATTTCTGGCATGGCCAACTGCAAAGCTGGAACCTGCAAGATCATAGTAATGCTTGAATTAACTTCAAGATACCCATCCAGGTACAAATTACATTGCGTGGCACTAGTCCTTACAACACTAACGAACACTCAGCCTGAAGAATTTTTAAAAATCGGTAATATAAACCATTTCTTAAACAAAAACTACATTTTAGCGGATCCAACGTTTGATATACTCGGCCCAATAGATCTTTTAATGGGAGCTGACACATTTCCGGAAATAATTTTAGAAGGAGTAAATAAAACAAAGGAAGGCATACTGGCTCAAAACACACAATTTGGATGGATTTTATCCGGAAAAACAGAACTAAGAACTAAAACTATAAACAAAAACATTTTGTCAATGATAACACTTAAAGACATAGACGAAGAACTAAAACGGTTTTGGGGGACAGATGAATTGGCCCAAGATGTAGAAATGACACTTGAACATAAAAAATGTGAACATATTTACGAATTGAATACTGTTCGAAATAAAAATGGAACTTATGCTGTGAAAATTCCATTTAATGATAAAGATTTTAACTTAGGAGAATCTAAAATAAGAGCGATGGCGCGTTGGTTTCAAGCTGAAAAGAAACTATCAAGGAATAATACTTTACGGCAAAACTATAATAACTTTATGCAAGAATATCTAGATCTTGGTCATATGAAGCCTCTAAATGGAGAGGAAATCAAGAATTCTAACGAAAAACGTGTATATTCATGCCACACCAGGCAGTTATAAGAGAAGAAACTTCAACTACGAAATTGCGCGTGGTGTTTGACGCATCGATGAAGACAAGTAGTGGGTTAAGCTTAAACGAATTAATGCTAAACGGACCAAAATTACAACCGAAACCATTTGAAAGCATTTTGCTTCGCTGGAGAATTCATAGATACTCGTATGTTTACACGGCGGATATACAAAATATGTATCAGGACTTTCAAAGAATACTATGGCGACCGTCTCCAAACCAAAAACTGCAGGAATTTAAATGAACAACTGCACTAAAAACGTTACAGAAATTGGCTGATGATGAATCAGCAGAATTCCCAGTCATAGGAAAAATAATTAAAAGAGACTTTTATGTAAATGACTTAATGTCAGGCTCAAATTCATTGGAAAAAGCCAAAATAATGCAGGAGCAACTCATTGAAGTACTAAAAAGAGGAGGATTTAATTTAAGACATTTAAACTCAAAAACAACTGAAATATATAAAAAAAAGACAGTCAAAATCCTAGGTGTACACTGGTCGCCAGAAGCAGACCACTTTCATTTTAAGGTAAACCTACAGCAATGCACAGGAAAACCAACAAAAAGAATAATTTTATCAGATATCGCGAAACTATATGACTCGTTGGGGTGGTTGGCACCAATTATTATAAAAGCGAACATTTTAATGCAAGGACTGAGAAATTTGGATGGGATCAACCTATTGCTGATGAACTAGCTAAGAATTGGATAAAATTTCGTGATGAACTACATATAGTTGAACAAATATCTATTTTCCGCTGGGTACATTATGTTCCTGATGTAAAACATATTGAAATACATGAATTCTCTCAAGGCTTATGGAGCCGTTGTATACAGCAAAATCGTAACAATTCAGGGAGACATTCGTATCACGTTGCTTCTTTCTAAGACGAAAGTGGCACCTATAAAAACCTTAAATGATAGAATAATAACACTGCCTAAGCTTGAATTGTGTGCTGCAGCTTTATTAGTTAAACTTTTAAAACAAGTTCAAGTATCAGTAGAGTGGAGGCAAGCAAAGACTTATGCTTGGAGCGATTCAAAGATAACTTTAGCCTGAATTAATGGAGCAGGGGACAAATGGAAATGTTTTCTTGCTAACCGAGTTAAGCAAATACATGAAATTACGAAACCAGGAGATTGGTATTACGTAAAATCAGAAGACAATCCTGCCGGGGTAGAACCGAAAATGCTCAAAGACTGTAAGTTATGGTGGGAAGGGCCTTCCTGGCTTTACGACGACCAATATCCATACAAATCGGAAACAGAGATGGTTAAAATAAAAGAGGTAAAAGACTTGGCAGCTAAAGCTATGACAACAAAAACACTGAAATCCAGATTGGAGCTATTGGATAAATATTCGTCGATAAGACACTTAACAAAAGTAGTTGGTTATTGTATCAGATTTGCTACGCCTTGTAGGTACCGTAAGGAATTTTTAACACTTGAACTAACGAGAGTAGAGTTGGAGCATTCCTTAAATACTATCATTTGTCTGAAACAAGAACAACATTTTCATTCAGAAATTGTTTCAATAAAGATGAAAAAATTTATCCAAATCTAGTAAGCTCTTATCACTGAACCCATTTTTGGATGAGAATAGCGTATTACGAGTAGGTGGGAGAATTGAACAATCAAGCGTTCCATACAATCAGAAGCATCCCATCATACTGCCAAAAAACAATTTTGTAACTAAACTAATTATAACAGAATCACACATTTCAGCTTTGCATGTAGAAAAAGCAGGAGAGGTAAGACTTAGTCGAGGAACTTAACGGGTGGAAGTTATATCTAACTTTAATATAGCAACATAAACGACATCATAAAAAGAATGGAACGATCATGTAGCATATCAGTGGAATTTCGAGAGGAAACCCATTGGCTCACTTTTATCAATCATCTCAAAGAGAAAGGGGCATCATTAGGTCGTGAACTGGAAATACTGGAACAATGATCGATAAAAATAACAAACGTTCAAAGAGAGGATTATTCGGAAAGCTGTTGGAATTGGTTTTTGGAGTCAATGACGAAGTCTAAACATACATAGATAATTTAGACCACAACCAAGGCTTATTGAAACAAGAAATTCAACAGCAAAAGGTCTTAATGATGTCGACAACAACGTCCTTAAACAAACTGAACTAGAAAGCAGATGGAAGATTTGACATACTCACACACAAACTAAACCATGGTATCTCAGAGATAAACAAGATGTATACTTGGTTTGAAAAAATTTATGCCAATTGGGTTGGGCTGCAAATCCTTGCTGCATACCAAATATCAATTGACCTTCTTAGAGAAATGGAATCGCTCTAAGTCAAATTCACAACAGCTGAGCTGTGCAATTTTTTGGAATTTATAACGCCAGGACACCTCCATGAAGTAGTTAAAAATGTGATGACTAAATTATCGCCGAACTTAATAATTGAAGAACAGTCTTCTGATCGGATACAAATAGAACTTAATGGCACTCACGCAAACGTTAGCGGATTCTTCTTGAACTCTCATCATATGACTTAGTCAAAATAACTCCAATACCTAAAAGAATAAACAATGATACTTATGCAATACCGGAAGTTTCAGCGGACTTTATTGCAATAGACTACAATAACCAGAACTTCTTTGAATTAACGGACAACGCACTTAGCAGATGTGGCACATGGAAACGATTCACATTCTTGTGTAACCACGGAGTAATAAGTCAGATTGCTGCCAGTAAAACTTGTGTCATCGACCACCTATATCGGCGGATACCAAGAAACACTTGCAGCATGAAAAAACTTTGGTTGCCCAACACCCCCTGGAAACATTTACAACTTCAAAACACATGGCTCTTCGTCGTAAACAGGGCAATTGAAGCTGCAATTATTTGTAGCGGCCAGCGGGAGGATATTGCTTTAGACGGTATTGGCATAATCCAACTAGGCCAATCGTGTTTTATTCAGACTAGGGAAAATACTCTCTTTACGGAAAGAAACCCAACGATAGATATCCAATCCACTTTTATAAAACCAATAAACTTTAGTTTGAACTATTTATTATATATGAAATCTGAGATCTTTAATTCCAGGACGGAAATCAAAGAGTTCGTTTTATCATTAGCAGACTCATGGGATAACCTTAACCAAGAAACTAGCAGTGACGAGCTGTTACATTGGAAGAATGTAGCATACCATTCAACAGCGGTTGGTCTGTCGGTTACAACATTGCTGATATTGGCTATTGTTTGCCAAAGTGCAAAAGCTCTTAGGCGAAGAACACCAGAAGTAAAACCAGACGGGGCCAAAGAAGACTTTATTCTAGAACCAGTAGATGATGCACCAATTCCTTCTATACAAATTTAACTCTCTAACCATGGTGCCGGCAGATTGTCTACAAGTAGACAAACAACATTATATTTCTCACACTTAATAATGCTGAGTGCGCGTCTCGCATCTCAGGTTGCCGTACATACTTTGTTAAAATTCACTTTCCCACACTAAAATTAGCTGAATGCGCGTCCCGCATATCAGACTGCATCACACTTTTGTTTTGTATTAAATGTTACATTTTTGTTGAAATTAAATAAAGATTCATTGCCTATTTTACAACCTAACCATCAAGTGCCTTTTTCTGTGCTTCGAACACCATTGGGTCTGTCTTCTTTGGGAAGATCCAAAGAGGTGAGATCCATGGCGAACTGCTATTTCTAATGATCCCTTCGTTTTTTACCTTTTCCACTTGAGTAACGGTACGTTTTAGTAAATTCTGGTTGGACACCATCAAATGTTCTAATCTGATGTTTGGACACATTCGTGTGCGTAAGCTTTTCATCTTTTACACGAAATAGTTTTTAATGATGTCTAATGCGCTCTGTAGTTTTTAATTGTGTCTTATACACTCTCCAATTCTTCCTTATTCATATGTTCTGTTCATTTCCTGATACTTCATTGACTCTTCTTTGTCTTATTTCAAAATCTTCTAGATTATTAGCAACAATGTGAATTTGACTCATATCGAAATCTTCTTCGTAAGTATTAGGGATTTTCATTTTTCGTTAAACATTCACAAACTATAATTCTTAATTTTTACAGTTTTCAATTTTCATTACTTTCAGAACTTTAGTTCTATTCTTGGCGTATTTTCCCTCACTTCGGTATATCAACTTAATCTCCTCATATTAGTTCTTTAAGGTACCTTCTTCATAATTTATTGAGTAACTTCCTTTGTTAAGAAAATAGCTGCCTAAAATACCGTCATAGTCTCCGAGAAGCCCATTTTCTATTACCTGTATATCGATTTTTTTTACCCTTGCCTTTCCCTTTGTATTTTGAAACAGCTCTTTGTCTTTTATTGCTATCCATGTCGTTGTTTGAGATCTGCCTCCCAGTTCTTGAAATCTAATAACCTGGTTTGTGTCAATCACTCGCTCATAAACGCATATCATTGATACCTCAGCAACAGTATCGATGATAATTATTTTTAATTTCGTCATTTACGATGGCGTTAACGTGTGGGCCCTCAGAATTGGCCACCTGGTTCAATATCGTTATGTCCTAGATGGTTCCGATTTGTGCTTCACTTTCGAACTATCTTTTCTGTGGTTTTGGATTGGACTCACCTGAACTTGTTTCTTGTGTATAATTCGTCGTTCCTTGGGGTTTTGACTTTCCCCCATCTCTTTTGGCAACCTACAATTCTTCATAATATGACCAGGTTTTACACAGTTGAAACATCTCCTTTCCGCAAAATTAATCATTACGAAGTTCTTATTAGGAAAAGTCCCTACTTGTGTTTGCCCTACTGTCTTTGATTTTTGGGTATGACGCCAATCGGTCACTTAATCCGTTGAAAAAAACTGTTAAAGTTTAATCCCTTATATGGTCTAGCTTTCCCTTCATGTCCGCCTGTTCTAAATTCTGTACCTTGCGTTGCATAAGTCTCCTTTCTAGAGTCTCAACTCTCTGTGTGTAGGGGTCTACAGACTCGGTTTGCCTTGCCTGCTGATAATAAGTTCCCCATCCAGCTGAAGATTGCTATGTGACTCCCTAAAGACACCACATAACTTCTGTTTCGGTGCTTCCCAGTCTCTTATTTCCTTGTTCAACAAAATAGAAGTGGCATAGCATAAATCCTAGTCTTGATAAATTTGAAAAGAATCGGTTTCTGAGAAGCTGACGCTACTTCCATAGCGTCGTTGCATGCATCAATAAATGTGAACACCTATCAGCACTACTGTTAAAAGTAGGGATGAATGATATTGGAATGTTAATGGGTACTTCGGTCGTTTCTGTCTTAGTAAGTATTTTCTCAAGACTTGTTTCAGATTTATTCCACTAACGCTTCCTCTAAGAACTTCTGAGTCGCTATTCCTTTCTCTTGTATTTTCTCTTACTACAGAAATAAACTTTATTTTTTCACTCTTACTAAGCTCTTCGGTATCGCTATCACAACCACTTATTTACATGAAAGCTTTCCTTGTAACCCAAATTAGTTTAATGTACCCACTTTAATTTCTAACTAGGAGGATAACTTGAACACGCCGACATTCTCTCTTAAAACTTACACTGCTTATTTTCTTAGTGAATGCTTATTTTCATCTTCAGCTAACAGGAGTACAGCAATTCACAGGACCACAGTACTGTTACGGATATCCCAAACAAGGCCAAGACAAGCTTATATTGTGAGGCACTTCGACGTCAGACGGCTACAATCGCAAGAGATCGCCAAGTCCTTCTCCGACCGAGTCTCACTTAATCTCTTAAGAAGTCCCTTTCCGCCAGCATCAAGTATCGAAGACCAGTGGTAACACTGCCAGAAGGCACACTAGAGATGCTCACGAGCTCTGTGAGCAGAAGAGGAGAGTCGAACACCGGCTTCTCAGGAGGAAAAAGAAAGAGCATGAGAAGCGTGCGGTCGAGGAAATTGAGAGATGCTGCTCCAGGAATGAGATTCGGAAGTTTTACCAAAAAGTAAAAAAACATGCCACGGGCACAAACCCCAAAGCCGAACCGAAACCTGTAGAGATGAACAAGGGAACATTACCACATGGTATGCCCGATGAATGGAACCTCAGGATTGTCTTCCGATCTTCAAGAAAGAAGACCCTCTGAACTGCGCCATCTACAGAGGCATCAGACTTCTTAACATCGCGTACAAGATCTTATCTGCCGTATTGTGTGAATGCCTGAAGCCTTTCGGAGTAAATTCAAGATCGGTGGTATGTATATATTGTTAAATAAGCTATTCCATACAGATAATTTCTTAATTTTCGTAGGGCCCATACAATAGCTAACAGTTATTTTTGGTTTAGACTATAATTTTGCTCGGTTTTATTGAGTGTTCGTGATATGAAGGGAATAGGTTGTCAAATCGAAAGGTTTCGTAAAGTCAGGTTGATAAAGTTCTACTTGAGCTTGTAATGCATTTCTTAATTTTTGCAAAAGCTTTCAGAGCTGCTTCATCCAATTTAACTTCTACTTTGACGCTTTGATGTTTGCTAATGATACCATTTTCCCTTTGTAGCTGCAAAGTTTCGAATGAACTTTCTATAGTAACGGGCTAGTCCTACAAAGGATCAGAGTTCTCTTAATGTATTTGGAGCAGGATATTGTTTGATTTTTTGAATGTTCTTGGGATCTACGGTCGCTTTATTGTATTTTATTATGTGACCTAGGTACTCAACTGAGTCCTGGAAAAAATGAGATTTCTCATTAGAGATTTTCATATTGGCATTATGCAAAGCGTTTACTATAGTTCTGATATGCTCTATATGTTCTTCAGTTGAGGAAGAATATATAAAAAAAAATCATTCATTAATACGTATGCAAACTTTCCGATATACTGACGGAGTATATCATCTACGTATTGTTGAAATATTGAGGGTGCACTCTTAAGTCCGAATGGCACCCTGATAATTTCATATTTAGCGCCGTTTACTGAAAACGCGGGTTTCTCCATATCAGATTCTTTTATTTGTATTTGATGAAATCTTGATTCCAAGTCAACTACTGAAACATTGTTTGCTTTCCTGTATTTTGTATTGTCATATTCAAGTTTCATATTGGATACTTATCCGTTATTGTTTGGGGGTTGATTTTCTGAAAATCTACGACCATGCACGTTTTGGTTTCCCTTGTTCGTCGGTACCTTTTTTGGGCACTGTCCAGATCGGTTAGTTATATGGACTTCTGCTAGGTTGTATTATATGGTTCTCCAATATTTTTTGGATTCCTCCGTTAACAAAACTCATTGTTAGCTATGGGATAAGGATATTGTTTTATCCAAATAGGTTCGTCAGTTTTCGTCCTAATCGTAGCCTGATTGGTTGTAGTGAAAGGCAGGATCTCATTAATTTTCTCATTGTTTTTCATTATTTCTTCTATATTCTTCCTATATTTTTCATTGTTCAGTATATAATTTATTTTTTGTTCTATATTCACTATTTCCCTTTTCTCTATTTTGTATTTTAGGCTATAATCAAATAAATTAATTTCTGCTTTTATATCTCTCATACCTTGTTCGTCCAAAATCATATCGAAATCTTGAAGCTCTTCAATTTCATAAAAGGTTAAATTCTGATCAAATAATGTTATTACTTTATTCACATTTATTATCGAGTATGATTCCGCATCGTCGTTGAAGACAAGGTAATTCGTTTATTCGCCTAAAAAGGTACTTTCTGTTTCGTATTGCTCCTCGTACTGCGGTGCTATTGATTCCAATTCTACTTGTTTAGTTTGATTTGTCAGCTGCATCTTGTGTTGATTGTAGTTTTGTGATGAAAGATTTCTTTCGGTCTTTCCTATTGGTTTGGTTGTTCTGAAGGGGTTGTGGTGTGGAGGATTTTGTCTGGGTCCGTTGTTCCATCTAGGCTGCTGGTTGTTGTAATATGTTGGACGCACGAACTGCCTTGATTCATCTACTTTCGTTGGTGCGGGTTTTTCGTAGTACTTTTGTGGTACGAAACCTTTTCGTTGCACTTGGATGCCACGACTGAACTTAGGGCATTGAGCCCGTGGATGCACAGGTTTCTGGTTGCTCAGGGGATCTTGGTTATATGTCAAGATGTTGATATTTATTGTCGTGAATATTGTGCATGCAATGGCGTAGGCTTGTGCTAAATCCTTCTGATTGTTGAAATACAATGCTCCTCTGGAGAATGAACTGTTAAGTCTGTCATGAAGGTACGTATAGCATCCTGGTTGGCGTAGAACATGAGAGTTCCCTACATAGCTTCTTTAGACATATCAATTTTCGAGAGAATAAGGTTAAGTGCTTGGTTAATTCATTTCATCCTAAAGTACATACAATGGCCTTTGATCAACGTAAGTATAGTCGAGGCTTAGTAAGAATGTCTGCTACTGCTCCCACTATCTTAGTGTGTAGTAAACAAGAGCATTGTAATACTGAGGGCTTTCTTGGAAATTTCTTATATCCTCCACTAGCTTCCAAGCTCGATTTCTCCATGATCTGTACTTCGCTTTCTTGCCGTCTTTTCATTCCCTGGTTTCGTGGTTCGATTGTGGCTTTTTGTATTTCACGGACTGCCTGGTTTATCTTTTTTTAAGGCCAGAGATTTTGTGCAGGTCATATATTTCAAGGATATCTCTTTGGCTGTTTGAAAAGCAAGCAAGTATGCTATCCCGGACGAGCCCTCAGTTATTTCTCCCTTAGTGGAAATGAGTAAACAAAATTTATACTATGCTGGCCCTTTAGCGCACTTGCTTTATTTAATATTTTCTTAAGACTAACTTCAATGTGATATTTTAGAGCTATTTATACAGTTTCTGAGTGACTGTGATGGAATTATCAGTTGTTTGTTGTAAGTTATTATTTTTGGATAGATGCACTACTGATAATGCAACCATCGATAAGTGCATTTGCGTTTAAGCATTGACGTGGCATCCGATGATAAGCATGGCTTGTTTTGGTGTGCACAAGGTTCCTTAGCTCGCACGCATATCGAACAGATATTTAAGTTGCGCGTGGATATCGTTCACCTGCATAACAATCTCTATATATAAAAATCAATGTTTGTTTGTTCGTTTGTTTGTTTGTCTTTTATACACTCTTAAATGGTAAGAGATAGAGCACTGATGTCTTTGGAAATTTTGTTTAGAATTCTGTGAAAAAAGGTATATACATATATATAAATCAATGTTTGTTTGTCGTTTATGGACTCTTAAATGGTAAGAGATAGAGCACTGATGTCCTTGGCAACTTTGTTCATAATTCTGCGAAAAAGGTTTTGGTACCTTTTTTTTTCGCCATGCAAAACGTTATAAATAGTCACAATTATATTGTCCGGACACATGATTGATGAGTTACAATCGCAAAAATTAAGAAGTGTTGTGGGGGAAAATTGTTGGCAATATTGAAAGCTGTAATTTCTCTGAAGGCATTTTTCAATTGTAAGCACAAGTGACGAGATATAGAGCAAAAGTACTCGAAATCTTCTATTCAGTGTTTCTAAAACTTGATCTAAATATCAAGGAGAATAACTCGATTCAGATTTTGTGAGTTTTTCGTACAGTTTTCCCACATTAACAATAGACCCGTATCTCGGGCAATCAGTGCCCAAAGCGGATTTCAATTCAAATTCTAATATATATCTATAATATATATATCCTACACTGGACCATCCCAACCCACACAAATATAGATGCTAGTGTTTTGGATAACAAAAATGTATCGTTGAGAAGTTTGATATGTTATTGTAATTATAACAAGAGTGCAAAGATAATAACCCGAAAACCACATCTCGGGCACTGCTAATTGCTTTCAATATGATATCGGCACTGTGATGGCATGAAAGGATATTTATGAGTAGTTTATGTTTTAGTTTTATGGACAAGCAGCTCCGCAAATTGAAGTTGAAGATTGAGTAAAAGGATTCATTTTGTATCAGAGTGCAAATAACAAATATATTTTTATACGACAACTGGAATTTTTGTAGGATACGTGTCTATGGTTAAATCATAAGTGCTTTGCTCTGCTTTTCAATATTGAATTTTTGTATTTATTTTTAATTGATTGGAAAACGTTATTATTGACAACAGTGATATTCGGTTCAGTGCATTTTTCTGGTGAGTTTTTTATGGAGTTTTCCTACATTGCATCGTCAATGGCATTATATCAAATTTTAATTGCTTTCCAATGCCGAGTTTTTGTGTTTCTTTCAGTTGATTTCAACCGATTTGCCGATAAAACGAAAACGAAGTTTCTTTCAATTGCTTTAGAATAACACTAATTTTAAGTACTGAAAACGGTGGCAATTTTCGATTGCAATTTATACTTATAAAATATGCCTCCCAAACGAGCAGCGATTGATAGAAATACACCTCAAGCAAAAAAGAAAAAGCAGTTGTGAACATCAGAATCTAACGAACAACGTGAGCAAAAACTCGGAGCTCAACGATAACGAACAGTTGAAGCCCATTCGTCTGAAACAAGTGAGCGGCGTGAGCGAAGACTTGAAGTTTAACGATCACGCACAGTTGAAGCCCGTTCGTCTGAAAGAAGGGAGCGATGTGAGCAAAGACTTGAAGTTCAACGATAACGCACTGTTGAAGCCCGTTCATCTGAAACAAGTGAGCGGCGTGAGCGAAGACGCGAAGCTCAACGACTATGCACAGGTCAAGCTCATTCATCTGAAACAAGCCAGCAACGTGAGCAAAGACTCGAAGTTCAACGATCACGCACAGCTCGGTCTAGACGAACACTGAATGATTCATGGATTCTATTATTAGGGCTGGCTGCGTTCCATTATGGTCAAAAGTACGATTACAATCTTCATCCGAGTTGTGTTTTTGGAAAATGAAGAAATTAAGCGTGCATGTGAAACAGCAATCGTTATAGTTGCCCAAGAACTCGAGTCACGCGATATTATTCCCCATCGCAGAAATAGTAAGGTCCAACGAGTCCCAGAATCGCATCGCTCATACAATTGCGGATTGCAGTATCCATGGGTAAGATGGGTATCACTCGAATCAAAATGAGAAATCTGCTAACCGATGAAGGAACGAATAGGAAAGTCAACGCTATGAACTAATATTCGTATCGGTCGATATGTATGTGAAAATCGAAACCGAATGGCTTTGCTTGAATCAAACTAAGCTGCGCTCGGAAGAGTACATCCATTTACGGGATGCAGTCTTTAATGATTGCAACGTCAATCCCAACGAATTAGGCAAAATGGTCATACCTTATCTATATTCACAGAAAGTACACGGCACATACACGAATACGCGCATATGGCTGACCTTACTTATTCATAATGTTCACGTGCAATCCTGCATGGGATCAAATCAAAGAATAACTTCTCTCGCGAAGTGTTGTGGGGTACACACGTATCGAGAGTAATTATAGTGAAAAAAACCTTTAATCCAAATAAAACAAACAAGTAATCATGTATTGTGTTTGCATGAAAAAAGCGGATAGAAGTAGTGATAGAATAGAGTGTTGTGACTGAAAAATTCGTTTTACCTGATGATGTTGATCTTATGAAAAAGAACAAAAAATCTTGGAGATGCTCAAAGTGCACATCATTACGTTGAAGCTCTCTAACAGCAAAAAAATTCCCCTATACTTACCTCATTTACCCGTCAAAAAACTAATAAAGATCTTGATCAAAACATTGAATCACAAATGCATGAAAACGAATCAATTGACTTAAAACGAAAATACAGTGAAATTGTAGACTTAAAAAATGTTAACCTAGACTTCTTATCTCGTTTATCTGAACTACAGTCAGAAAATATCCAACTTAAAGCTAAAGTCAGTGTTTTACAAGAGCAACTACATCTTTTAGAGCAGTCGAATATTTCCAATATCATTGAGATCGTTAATGTACCTTGTGTGAACCCTTCAAGTACAACGCAAGTGGCGGTGGATCTCGTTCGTGATGGACTTGGTGTACAAATGTGCGAAAAAGACATTGATCATAAAAAAAAAAAAAACAAAATGAGGAATTTCAACGAGCGGTGCAGTGCATCGAGACCAAGAGAAGAAAAAGACAGCAATATCACAAACATTCCTGTCATTAAATTGGCCCGCCGGCAGACGAAGGAATGCATAATGAGAGCGAAAAGCAAACATTCGCTCACTGCGAAATTTTTTGGTGAGAGCTTTGACAACAAACGCATCTATATCAATGATAGTTTGACTCCTCACGTACGAGAAATATTTAATGCAGCAAAAAAAGTAAAATAGGAAAAAAAGTATGACTACATATGGGTTAGGAATAATATTATATATTTGCGTAAAAAAGAAGGGGATTATGCTATTCAAGTTAGGTGTTCGGAGGATATAAATATTTTATTGATATAATTTATTATTGTTTTCAATATGAACTATTACCCTTCGGTAGATGCAAAAAGTAATCAAATCATTAACCCTACTGTATTTATACACCAAAGCATTCGTAGCTTGAGAACAAACTATAGTTCTTTTGTTGCTCATATCGATTCGTTAAATTTGTTAGCTTATTTTATTATTTTGACTGAGATCGGGTTGTACGACGGGGAAAAATCCAATTACGAAATTCCAGGATATGAGTTAATAGATATTTGTAACAATTCTTATTGTGCTGGTGGATTAGCAATTTATGTAAAAGAAATATACGAGTACAAATGTGGTTGAGTAAAATATAACTTGAATAGCGCAGATGATGTCAAAATTATTTGCAACATTAATAAAGAATTTTTCACGATTTTGTGTGTATATCGACTGCATGAAAAAGGATTGAGTTTAAATGTTTTCATGGAAGAATTAAATGAGCTTCTGCTAAGCATAAAGTCAAAGAATTTGATTGTTTTAGGAGACATAAACATTAATATCTCAAAGAAAACTATTGATTCTGACAAATATTTGCTTTTGATTTCTTCATATGGCTTAAAGTCACTTATCAATGAGCCAACTCGTATAACTGACTGCACACAAAGCTGTATTGATCATATGTTTGTTAGGTTTCAAAAAAAGAGAAAAGTTTTAATTGAGGTTCTTGATTTGAAAACTGTAGCGGAAATGTTAAAAAGGAATGGAGAGTTGTAAACAGTATTTTATGTTTTAATTTGTGATCCCACAAAAATTGCAAATACCTTTAACAAGTTTTTTGCCACTGTTGCAACGAAATTGCAACCTAAGCCCTCACCATCCGGTTGCAATTGTAACTCATATCCGGATATTACAGATGATGGTTTTCAAACAAATAGCTTTGTTTTTCAGTCTTTTTCACCATTGGAAATCTAAAAAGAGATAATAAGTTTAAATAACAAAAAATCTTGTACTTCCGATGGTATTACGAACTGTCTTGTAAAACGCATTGCATTTTTTATTGTTGACGTGTTGTGTCATATATTCAATATGAGTGTCAAATATGTATCTTTCCGTCAGGACTAAAAACGGCTGAAGTAATTCCACTTAACAAAAAAGGTTGCAGAAAATCGGTAAGTCAATATAGGCCAATATTCTTGCTTTCAACCTTTTCCGAACTTTTTGAGAAAACTATGAAAAATTGAGTTATGTCCTTTCAAAACAAAAACTATTTCTTTTGCCACCAACAATATGGTTTTCAAGAAGGCAGATCGACGGAAGATGCCATTTTGAAATTTTGTAGTGAGCTATGCGATGGTTTTAACACACAAAAAAATCCCATGGCTTTATTTATAGATGTGACCAAGGCTTTTGACATGGTGAACCATAAAATTCTCTTGGACAAACTCTACAAAGCTGGATTTAGAAATTCTGTACTGAGTTGGTTTAAATCCTATTTATCAACTAGATTTCAAAGAGTGAAAATAAACCAAGTCTTTAGCGAAAAGTTAGAATTACAAGTTGGAGTTCCGCAAGGCTCTGTTTTGGGTCCGATTATTTTTTTAATATATGTAAACTCAGTTTTCAAACAAAATTTTTATGGAAACATTACAGCTTTGCCGATGATATTACTTTTTCTCACACCAATAAGTCCTTATTTGAATCGGTGGCTAGAATCCAAAATGATTTACAGCGATTGAGACAGTGATTTGCCAAACATGAACTTATTGTTAGCGAAAAAACTAAGCTTATGCTTTTCAGCTTAAAAAATTCACCTTTGCTTGAGACTTATGTTATTTTCGATTCAGCTGGTTGCCCGAGGCCCTAAATGTTCTCACATAATTGTGAAAAAGTTAACTTTTGTGCAGATACAACATGTTGTTCAAACTGTTTCAAAATAGATTCTGTTGAATCTTTCAAGAACCATGGAGTTTCAATAGATAAAAATTTAAGTTGGAAAACACACGCGACTGAATTAAAAGCTTACTTGAGATGTGCAACGCGCAAAATGTTTTTATTGCAACCTCACTGTTCCAAGAAACTTTTAACTTGTATTTACTATGGAATCATTAATTTGAAGCTTCAATACGGCTTGACAAGTTGAGGTGGAGCTTACAATAATGTGATGGAACCATTACTTATAGCCCAAAAACACATTGTCAGAACTATTTGTAGAAAAAGTGGAATAACAAGTGGCTGGCCATTTTTTCTCAATCTAAAAATTCTGCCTTTGAAACACCTATATGTCTATAAGGTCCTAAAAGTTTTTTTCATTCGCAGTGGCTACAACACAATGTTTAGAAATTCAAATGCATATGGATTAAGAGTTAATTCTCAGCAACTTTTGAGAGTTCCAGTTTCCCAAAGAACACATTTTTCTAACTTTTACTCTGCCTCGGCACCTAAGCTATTTAATAGATTATCTTATGAAATAAGATCGCTTAGAATGTGGTATTCTTTTCTTAGTGAAATAAAAATCTGGCTATTTTCATTGAATATTTCCCAAGTCAAAAATTTGTTTATGAGCACAGTTTAAGTTCTATTGTTTTCTATTATTTGTTAATCTTGTTTGAAATCGAATTTGTTATATACTCGTAAGATTATTTTAATTTCTTTTTTTTTGTTACTAACTAAAAAAAACCCCACATCATTGTTTTTTGTATATACGCGAGTCATTCGCTACTAATCTTTAATAGATTAAAAAATGAATCTTTTTTTCTTTATTTCTTAATTGCTTATATTATATGGCATCATCCTCAAAGATAAGAAAAATAAAAGAATTCTAAAAAACAAAAAGAACTTTTGTTGCCCGGACAGTCACCTTCAAATCGTCATGACATCGTCTTCAAACAGAAATTGAAAGCTTTGATGGATTTCATGGCCAAGCATCATGTTTTTGGGAAGACACGCTGTGGGATGTACTCAACCGAATGGCAAAAACGTAGATTGCCACATGCATATATTTTGCTTTGGTTATTCGAAAAATGCACGCCTAATCCTATTGACCAAGTCATCTCAGCAGAAATACTAAATGCCGAAGTCGATCCAGGATTATTTGAAGTCGTTACCAAAAATATGATTCACGGTCCATGTGGTTTACTGAATAATGATTTCCCATGCATGTCTGATGGGAAATGCAAAAATGCAATGTCGAGAATTGCAATTTTGTCAAGTCGATCAAGTACACTTGCAAATATATCAACAAAGGAAGCGACATGGCGGCTTTTAGATGGAAATGCCGCTGCTCCTATCGATGAAATCAATCAATATCAACTAGGAAACTACATTAGTATCAATGAAGCAGTATGGCGCATTTTATCATTTCCAATTCATGGACGACATGAACAGTTGTTCATTTGGCAGTGCACCTTGAGAATGAACAGCACGTCTATTTCACAATAGAAAGTGTCCAAGCCATTGCATTGTCACCGCCGCCCACATCTTTTACTGCATTGTTTCCATTATACACGGAAGATACGTTTGCGAGAACGTTACTTTACTCCAAAGTACCGACAAATTTTATATGGAACGCGTCAGCGAAAAAGTTTCAACTTCGCAAACAAGGTCAAGCAGTTGAAGGACATTCCAATTTGTATTCGACCGTCGCACTAGGCCGTCTGTACACTGTTCACCCAAACAATGCAGAATGTTTTTACTTGCGATTACTGCTAATCAATGTACGTGGGCCCACATCCTTCCTGGAATTGAGAGCAGTTAACGTATGCGCCACTTATCGTGAGGCTTGCCAAGAGTTAAATCTTCCTCAAAATGATGTACATTGGGGAAAAATGATGTATATTGTAATATTTCGGCTACGGTTCGAAATGATAAAACGTTGTTCTGTTTCAAAACACTCTATTTATTATTACTTAAATACAACTTTCAACCCCATAAGCGGAGCAGCAGCGATGCAGTAAAAATGGCAAACTCGTTACGCATAAGTTCGTATAACGAGGACAGGGCTAATAAAAGGATAAGAAGAATAAGAAGAAGAAGAACTTTCAAATAATTCACAAACAATTTCAATACTATTTTACAATTCAAATCTCCTATCTTTCTCTTATTAAAGCTTATCTCCTTTTCTATCGCTTACCAAAAATCAACTTATTGTCCGCAGTTTCTTATCCTGTGTTTATACCACATTTGTCGGGTTCTAGTTCTTTCTCGTACGGACGAAAATTCATTCTTCGCACAGACCATGCGTCTCTGAAGTGGTTGCTGCAATTTAAAAATCCTGAAGGACAAGTCGCAAGGTCGACTGAAGGACTCCAGATGTACGACTACGAGATACAGCATTAAAAGCCTTCACTCTAATGCAGATGCTTTGTCCTGGTGATCGTGCAAATCTGAATGCAAACATTGCGCACGACAAGAAGAAAAAGATGCGGTATCCACCCAACGGCTAAGAGCTGAGCCCACTTAGCGTTGGAATGAAAGTGAAATGCGAAACGCCCAAAAAGGGGATCCGGATATCGAGCCAATACTCGCCTGGAAGGAACATGAAGAAAAACCAGATTGGCAGGAAATATCCAATAAAAGTCCCGAACTAAAGGCATACTGGGCGCAGTGGGACTCGCTTCATGTTCAAGATTGTGTTTTGAGGCGAAGGTGAGAAAGCTCGGATGGTAAGTCGAGGCTTAAAACTCACGGCAGAATGCAGCAATACATAGTTGGAGCACCCGTTGAGAAAATCGCAGGGCGGTTTCCCGAAACCGAAAATGGGAATCGCTACATTATTGTTGTTATGGACTTCTTCAATAAGTGGCCTGAGGCTTTTGCTATCCCTAACAAGGAAGCCAAAACCGTGATTGAGCAGATCGTTTACAACTGGGTCCGCAGATTCGGCGTACTTATGCAATTGCACTCGGATCAAGGGCGTAACTTCGAGTCGAATATTTTCCGAGGGGTGTGCGAGCTACTGGGGATTAAAAAGACGAGAACAACACCGCTCCATCCGCAATCGGACGGGATGGTAGAACGCTTCAACAGAACTTTGAATGAACACCTACCAAAGATCGTTGGTGACAAGCAATGCGATTGGGATAGGGAAACTCCAATGTTTCTATTAGCCTATCGGAGTGCAGTACACAACACCACAGGTGGAAATCCATTTCGGTCGAACAGTCCGGTTACCTAGTGAATTGATGTCTGA
This sequence comes from Volucella inflata, assembly GCA_928272305.1. Classification (NCBI taxonomy): domain Eukaryota; kingdom Metazoa; phylum Arthropoda; class Insecta; order Diptera; family Syrphidae; genus Volucella; species Volucella inflata. The sequence goes on along the minus strand of OV743716.1, from coordinate 108,817,614 downwards.
AGAGAACAGAAATGAAGACGACTCTGTGGCAGACCTCAAACACATTATTAGGGACGTGCACCAAAGAACCAGGGATAAGATCAAGATAGCCAGTGACCGCATGAAGACGAGGTATGATGTCAAGGCGACCTCAACGGGATTTCAGGAAGGAGATCTAGTGTGGCTATATACTAGACGGAAAGGTGTGTTACCCAAATTGGAGCGTAAAACGCATCAACGATGTTGTATATCGCATTCAACGAGGAAGAGGCAAGATGAAAGTGGTTCATGTGGATCGAATACATCGCTATATTGGGAAGAATGTCGAAGAGTTTGTTCGGGACGAACAAGTTTAAGAGGGGGATATTGTGGTATATTTGTGATTAAATCAAGTATCCAGTGTTGCATAACTTTATTATCATACAAACTCTCCACATTGGAGAGTTCAGTTATTACCCCAGTTTCAAACCAGAAGTTACGAGAAAGAACCCGACAAATGTGGTATAAATACAGGATGAGAAACTGCAGACGATAAGTTGATGTTTGGAAAGCGATAGAAAAGGAGCTTAGTCTTAATAATTGAAAGATAAGAGATTTGAATTTTGAAATAGTAGTGAAATTGTTTGTGAATTATTGAAGGTTGTTTTTAAATAATAATATATAGAGAGTTTTGAAACAGAATAACGTTTTATTATTTCGAACCCTAGCCGAAATATTACAATATTTACAAATTTTCTTGATTTCTAAAAAAAAAAATTATAAGTTATGTACTCGTACAATCTATTGTCCAAATGATAAGACTTGATCTTACAAAGAATTCTATATTTTATAAAGAAAATATCGGCATATTGCATGCGGAGGCAAAAAAGAAGAAAAAAAAAACAAAACAAGTTATGAGATATCAAATTTCAAAACAAAAGTTAGATATTCAAAGAACATTCGAAGGACAAAATTCATTGATAAATAATCTATTTATGGTCGAATAATCAAAAGACAAAACCCATTTTTTAATTTCATTAATAAATGTATTTTCCATTCTTTCGCATCTTATTATATCTGCCAGTAAGTTAAAAAGGCGGGGTGCCGTTGAAAGGTTAAATCTTCCAAATTGAATTTTGTGGACAACAGGAACTGCTACAAGGTTTCTCGAATTTCCTCGCAAATTGTAGCCATCTATATATCTAACTGAGTAAAACCCGCTATTTAGATCAAATATTCTTAGAACTTTGTAGCAGTAGAGATGCCTCAAAGGAAGAGTTTTAAGTGTTCTGAACAAATTAAGACTTGGAGTTCTGCGATTTACTCTGAATAGGATTTTTATTGCATGTTTTTGTTTTATTAGAAGTGGTTCAGTCTTGGTAAAAAATGTACCACCACAAGAAGAGATACCATATTCCAATAGTAGTCGAAAGACTTATATTAAGTGATAGGTGTAGCTTAGAGTACCCGCAGAGGGCCAGTAAGTAAAATTCATATTGTTATGTAAATTAGGCTAATTTTTAAGCATTTTTTTTGTTTAGCATTAAGGTATTACTGAATTAAAATAATAAAAATGCACAAAAAAAAAAAAAAAACCATATTCCAATTTAGATTTTAATAAACCATTATACACAAGTTTTAAAACTGATTGCGGACAATAGAGACTTAAATGATACAGTTGTCTTACCACTTTGTTAAGATACTCGTATTGTTTAAGATAATGAGTATGATTGGCCCAACTAAGCTTATTATCTAAGACAATACATAAATATTTAAAACTGTCAACGCACTCAATTTTAAAACAACTATTGGTAGAAGTTGTTAAGTTGTTAAATGGATAATCTACATCATTCATAAGAGTAAGTAATTGGAAGCGTGTGCAATCCAGAGAGTGATAAAATAATGGAAAATCATTACAAATTATATTGCTGATATTAAATAACATAAATTTCCTTTTGTCACTGATTATGAGTTTATGTATTAAGAACCATCCCCTTAGTAAATCAACGTCATCGTTTACCTCAGAGATAATATTCAGAAAGCTTTTATTTGAGTATGAAGGCGCAGTATCGTCAGCAAATGCTGTAACTTCACCTTTGGAAAGTTGGGTGAACAGGGAGTTTACGTAAATCAAGAATAGGATAGGACCTAGTGCTTAGGCTTGTGGGACACCAGTTACTATGTTTTTTGGAAAACTGTAAATATTCTTGATCTTCACCAATTGCCTACGATTATTTATATACCAAACCAAATATACCAAACCAACTATATGTAGATCCTCTAAAACCCAATTGGAAAAGTTTATCTAATAGTATTTCATGATGTACCATATCGAAAGCTTTAGAAATGTCAATAAACAGAGAAGCAGGAATCTTAGAAGAGTTAATACTTTGATATAGCTCCCCTGTCAACAGTGCAGTTTCAGTAGACATTCCGCTTCTAAAACCAAATTGTCGGATATAGTTGAGTTATTGACGTTCAGATTTATATCCATTTCTGAAGTTTTTCTGTTAAGAATTTCATCAATAACACACCATTCTTTTTTAAAATTACCAAAACTTGCTAATAATAATAAGAAGGGATATCAACTTTGAGGTCAGTATTTAATTTTTTGTAGTGTTTTTTGAGTCTGAGATTATTTGAAAAACTTCTTATTTGAAGGTAAAGTTTGTGTTTCAATCGAATTTTTTGCAGAAGTGACACCGTCATCCATGGTTTCAAACACTTGTTTTTGTTATTTGAGCGACTTATAATCTGTTCAGAAGGGATATCAACTTTAAGGTCATTATCTAATTTTTTGTAGTGTTGTTTGAGTCTGAGATTATTTGGATACCTTCTTACTTGAAGGTAAAGTTTTTGTTTTATTCGAATTTTTTTCAGAAGTGAAACCATTATCCATGGTTTCAAACACTTGTTTTTGTTGTTTGAGCGACTTATAATCTGTTTACTACTCGCAATATGCAATTGAAGATTCATTAGAAAAGTGTCGAAGGCTATTGTTGGATCAGTTGCGCAAGAAACGTCTTCCCAAAATTTGAAATTTGAACGGTTTCTAAGTCTGGTATAGTCAATTTTATCGAATGCTTTATGCATTCGAGCTCCAAGTGATAGATGCCCTTTGAAATAGAAAAACATATCCAGTTGTTGTTTGTTTAGTCTCTAAACTACCTGCATAGTCAGCGTCACAGTAGCCTTCTATGTCCGTTGTTACATGATGATATACAAGTTTTCGATTTTTCGTAGTGTTTCTTCGACATTCCCTCGATTTCTGTTGGATCAGTTTTACACATACTTTTTGACAACTTGTTATTCGGATCCAGTGGTGTTGATATCGAATTGCAATCAGTCATTCTGAAACGGTTTAGTATTTCATCGATGTATGCAGACTGATCGATTGCAATGCTGAGTTAGCTTCACCCAAGTCTTTCATTTCGAAGTTTTCGCATAACACTTTCTTAAGTGTATTTTCAATTGATTCATGGTTGCTGAAAATCAATAAATCGTCTGCGTAAATTGTGACGGTTAGTATTTTGCTGGTTTTAATACTGTGATAAACACACTGATCTATCTGGCTACGTTTGAGGCCAAAACTTAGCAAAGTTTCGTTCAATCTTACATTCCATATAGGATTTGATTGCTTAAGCCCATTCAATGATTTTTTGAGCTTACACACATGCTTGGTTTTATCTTCAAAACCTTTGGGCTGACGCATGTAAATTTCTTCCAGCAATTCACCATTCAAAAATGCTGTAACAGGATCCATTTTTATCCATTAGTTTGGCAGCTAAAGCGATTAAATAACGAATTAAAGTACGAGTATAACGCACAACAGGTGCGTATGTTTCTTAATAAACTATACCTTTAATTTGCGTGATAACCCTAGCAATCACTCTAGCGATGTGTTTTTCGACGTTTCTATTAACATCACGTCTAACTTTGTAAACCCACTTGCAACTTATGGGATTTTTGTCTTTTGGAAGCTCGACGAAGTTTGACTCGATTTTAGTGAAGATAACTCAGGTTTTATTGCTTCTCTCCATAATGTTGAATCGATTCGTGACGTTTCTTCATCATACGTAAATGGATCACTTGTATGCGTTTCGATCACATTGAAATTGTATTGCGGTGGCAAGTAACTTGGTTTTAGTCTCGATTCAGTCCGAATCGATTGTCGTACCATCTCCAAGATTTCGGTACTTTCATCAGGTGCAAACGTTTCATCATGTTGATTATCGTCGTTCACTTCAGTCGTTGCCGAGTCGTACGATTCACTCTCAATGTTGATGGAAATAATCGATTCACTCGATTGTTCCTTGGCTGGTGCCTCAATTATTTTTTCATTCAATAACTCTTTTATATCATTGATACGAGTAATTCATGATTCATTACTGTTTGGTTCAATTGATTGAATTACATCTTCGCCTGAATCAGCATTGCCCTCAACTTCACTGACTAAAGCCTCTTCTTGTTCAATTGGTAGAACTATGGACGACAAAATATTATTTATTTCATTACAAGTTTTATCAATTCCTTTTTCTCGTTTTCAAAAAAAGTAACATCTCAAATGATGATTATTTTCTTAGCCTCTGGATCATACAGGCGATTTGCTTTCGATTCACTGCTGTATCGACTTTTTTGTTTTGGTGTATGAACGAGTGCGTTACGCACTAAAAACTTTCAAGTGTCCAGCGCATCAGAATGAGAATTCGTTCCAAACGTGCCACACACATCTCTATGTATTATGTACGTCCAAAATGTTTTCTACACGTTTTCCAATTGAATTAAACTGCGCACGCGTTTACCTCTGGCGCACACAATGCATTTTTCACCTTTTTTTGATGATATAGGTAATTTCATGCCGACCGAAGCTTTTTCTACTATTGTTAAATTTTCGTGTTATATATGGTCCAATCTTCGATGCAATAACTTTTGACTATCACTTCCTAACATAAAAACCTATTTTTTTTTGTTTTTGTGCTTGATTGATAGTTTAATTCGTAAAGTCCATTTACAAGTGACACGGTACCGATGAGTTCACGTTTCTTGTTAAATATTTCACAAGTGTCATTTTCAAACACTATTTTTTTACTATTAGCTGTCATTCGACTCACAGAAAGTAAATTTGTACAGAAACCCGGAACAGATGTAATACTTTTCAATACGGCTTTTGTTTCAATTTTATCGTTGCTTAATGTCATGCTCACATCACCCGAACTTTCCACTTTTAGTTTTGAATTATTAGCAATAGTCACTTCATAGTCCAAATGCGCTGTTTATTTTCTAAAAATGAATCATCGTTTGTCATGTGACATGTGGCACTGGAGGCGATGCAAATAACACATTTTCTGCTTTCTTTTTGCTACTTTTATTTTTGTTGATACTTCAGCAGGTTTTTTTGCGAGCATGTTCTTGCAAAATGTCCGATTTGTTTGCATATATGGTAAGGAAACTTTTTTTTTAACAAACATTGCAGTTTCACTTGTTTTCGGATCAAGATGCGTTTCTTGAAGCAGAGTTGTTTTCACATATCCAATTGTCAAACTCTTTTGTGTGTTTTCGATTGTCTTAACGAAAGTGTCAAATGCATTTGGTAAGTCTCCCATAGGAGACTCAAAAACTTCATAGTCTACTTTGAAACCTGCGTTCTTCACACGCGACAATAGGGAGGGCATTTCTGTAACGTAATGCTCCATTGAATCGAAATCACGTAAAACTATATGTGTAAATTGTTTCAGCAATGCCACTTTTCGGCTAAAACCGGTTTCACTTCCCATGCTTATTTTGCATAAGCCGTCGATGTATGAAAAAATTCATGGATCAATCAAAAATGTTATTCCGGACATAGCCTTTCAAGTCGTTTTCTTTGACTGCTGTTGAAGCATCTTATGCTAATGAGGTTTGCGTCGTATAGCTCCAGAGACCCTTTATCACGAGGTAACTCTCCACACGTCTTTTATTTATTTATTTATTTATTTATTTATTTATTTTATCATTATCCTCGTTTTACAATTAACAAATAATTTCTAAAAAAAAAAAATTCGAGAATAGTAAGTGACATTTTGTATTCAATGAGATAAATAGACGCAAATGTCACTTTGTATGAAACTATTAAGAGTGGGGTGAACAATTCATAATAAGAATAGAAAAAAATAAAAACCATTTTATTATTGATGCAAAAAGAAAAAACTTTTCATAAGGAAACTTTGTTTAGAGTATATTAAAGGCTATTAGTCAATGTAGTGCAGCAAAATTTCGATTTCGTTCTGATTGTAACTAAAAAGCCATTGTTTAACTCTTTTCAAGAAAGTTCGCAAATTGCCAACGAATCTTGTATCTTCAGGGAGACTGTTGAATAATTCGCAGGATAGAATAGAATATGAATTTCTGTAACAGGTGGTACGAAAAGCAGGAGCAGCCGCGACAAGAGATTGTTGATGGCTCCTCAAGTTGTAAGCGTAGGAAATCGGACTCTGCATATAACCATCTCGGATGAAAAATATTTTTTTGACCTTAAAATAAAACAGATGCCCAACTCGTAGGATTTGCATGTATCTAAATAGTTCCATGGAGCGGGCCAGACGAGAAGAACCACAGATCTTCCGTTAGACACACTTCTGTAGAACAATCAACGGCTGAATTTTACTCAGATAAGCACTTCCCCAACATCCTATGCCGTACTGCAATTTCGACTGAAATATCCCATAATAAATTGATTTTAGAATATTAAAAGGAAAAAAATTCTTAAGACGGTAGAATGAGCGAATGGTAGATAACAGATATTGCTTTTAACTTAAAATATGATTAGACCAACCTAAATTTCGGTCAATAATAACATCTAGGTATTTAAAATTTCTTACATTTTCAATTTTAAGGCAACTGTTCTGGCAGGGAACATTCACGTCAAAAGACATTTTAGAGCATTGGACAGAAGATGGAATGTGAAACATGTTAAACCTTGCACATTTAGAAGCATGGAATACGACCTCAATATCTGGAGACTCGTGCGTGGTAAGACTGAAAAATATAGATTTTGTCTTATCGCTTACCATTAGCTTATGCTCCATGAACCAAAGTCTTAGCAATTCAACATCATGGCTTATATCAGCCACTAAGTTTAAGGGATTGGCGGAATCATATGCGATCCCAAGGTCATATGCAAAAGCCCTGACTTTTCCTACAAATGGCTGGGTAAACAAGGAGTTGACATATATAAGAAGTAATATAGGTCCAAGGACCGAGCCCTGAGGGATACCAAGGTTATTAACCATTAAGTTACTTAGGCTAGATTCGATTTTCACTTTTTGTTTTCTGTCTTTTAGATAGGACATAAACCAACTATGTATCGCACCAGGAAAACCTTTATTATATACTCGTAGCTTGCTTAGAATAATATTATGGTCAACCATATCAAACGCTTTTGTGATATCAATAAAAAGTCTAGCACAAGATCTTTTTTGATCCAAACCTTTCTGTATAATGGAGCTAAAATCTAAAAGGGCGTCTTCAGTAGACAGCCTAGCTCTAAACCCAAATTGCATTGGACTGAAGAATTTTATTTTGTTTAGATACTCTAACACTCTTTTCTTTACGCATTTCTCAAAAACTTTACTGATAGAAGACAACAGTGAAATTGGTCTATAGTTCCTTTTTTCATGTTTGCTTCCTTTTTTAAAGAGAGGAATAACAATAGCACATTTTAAAACTTCAGGAAAACATCCGGACAGAATACTCAAATTGAAAATATGCTGCAAAATATCAACAATATTGAAGAAAATATTTTTGAGCTTAACTTTGGAAATACTATCGCTGCCACAGGAGTTGGAGCTATTTAAGGAGTGGATGGTCTTCAAAATCTCAACTCCAGAAATTGGTTCGAAAAAGAAGCTACCCCGTTCAAAACTAATATCTGTAACCCTGAGTCCAGGATAACAATAATTGCAAATGTTAAGATTATTTGTTTGGAAAAAATGTTGCCGATAAAATGCAATATGTTCATTATATTTTAACAAAAATCCAAACAAATGAATTATTAGACTTCGGTTAAAAGTTTCGTATTACTGGCATTACTGTTTGTATTCTTTTTGGTTTCCTATTCGCGATCCATTACTGAAAAGTTTTTGATTAGTGGTGACTGCGTTTTTTTTTTTCCTCAATCTTTTTTATAATTTGTTCAGGTTGGAACTTTTAAAATGATTATAGTTACAACAAAATACATACTCTATTAATTTTTAACTTAATTGTTGCGAAAAACTATCATTAGCAGTAATTTTCTGCAAAAATGCGTTTGTTATATATACAACAACACGCATTTACACAAATATACATATGTAAGGCATGGTGGAGTCATATTTTATGACCTGGGTTCGTTTGTTTTCAGTATGTCTCCAATAAAGAGAAATAGAGAAGTATTTAGAGGAATTGAATGACTCCGAGGATGGTTGCGATCAGTCAGACTCGGATATAGACGATGAAGATTATTTCAGATTTCAGGTTCGAAAAAGAAGCTACCCCGTTCAAAACTAATATCTGTAACCCTGAGTCCAGGATAACAATAATTGCAAATGTTAAGATTATTTGTTTGGAAAAAATGTTGCCGATAAAATGCAATATGTTCATTATATTTTAACAAAAATCCAAACAAATGAATTATTAGACTTCGGTTAAAAGTTTCGTATTTCTGGCATTACTGTTTGTATTCTCTTTGGTTTCCTATTCGCGATCCATTACTGAAAAGTTTTCGATTAGTGGTGACTGCGTTTTTTTTTTTCCTCAATCTTTTTTATAATTTGTTCAGGTTGGAACTTTTAAAATGATTATAGTTACAACAAAATACATACTCTATTAATTTTTAACTTAATTGTTGCGAAAAACTATCATTAGCAGTAATTTTCTGCAAAAATGCGTTTGTTATATATACAACAACACGCATTTACACAAATATACATATGTAAGGCATGGTGGAGTCATATTTTATGACCTGGGTTCGTTTGTTTTCAGTATGTCTCCAATAAAGAGAAATAGAGAAGTATTTAGAGGAATTGAATGACTCCGAGGATGGCTGCGATCAGTCAGACTCGGATATAGACGATGAAGATTATTTCAGATTGGCTCGTCAGGCTAATCAGAATACACACGAACCGATGAAACTGATGATGGTGGTCCACCTCTTTCATCTAACGAAATGTAGAAAATAATAGTGGTCTGTCTGTCACGAACATAGAAGATCTTCGCCATCATTGCGAAACAGCTGATCCTTCATGTCGTGCTTTTGCAAGACCACTAGTGTGGCGCAAGAAAAAATTTATAAAAAACGATGAGGATGTTCAATTTCAAGGTCAAACTGAACTGCCTGATTAACTATTATGCTACAAGGCGCCATATGAATTCTTTTCATACTTTTTTACTCCTAGTCTGAGAAAAAAATAGTTACAGAGAGTAAACTATATGCTACGCAGAACGAAATTTCCAATCCAGGTGAGATGAGTGAAAATGACATCAATAAATTTGTAGGAATACTGATTTACCACTCTATTTTTAAATGTCCTAACACAAGGCTGTATTGGTCCAAAAAATCTGGTTATGGGCCAATCAAAGAAACTATGCCACTAAAGAAATTTGAAAAACTTAGAACTATAATACACTTCAATGACAATGATCAAAGCTTACCTAGAGAACATCCGCAATAAGATAGAGTTTACGGTGACCATAACGATCATTTCAGTAAAGTTCCAGTTTATCAAAAACTGTCTGTAGATGAGCAGATGTGTGCCACAAAAATGAATCATTATATGAAGCAATATTTGCCGAACAAACCACATAAGTAGGGCTTTAAACTCTACATCATTTGCAGCCAACAAGGATATGCTCACAAATTTTAAGTATACGTATACTGGGGTTGGAAAGAAGAACACCCTTTTAGGTGGAGAACAGGAATTGGGAGAATCGGGGAACACGGTTATTAGACGGATTGTTCCACGCAACGTAAATCATATAATTTACTTTGATAATTTTTACACTTCTCTTCCATTACTGACATATTTAGCAAAAGAAGGTATTTATTCACTTGGAACAGTAAGAATAAATCGTCTTCGTAACTGCAAGCTACCAGATAAAAAGCAACTAATGAATAAAGACGTTCACAGAGGTTTTTACGAAGAATATGTTATAAATGTTGATGGTATAGATGTGAGTAGTGTAATCTGGAAGGACAACAAACTAGTAACTCTATTATCTACATATGTGGGCACGGAACCAGCCACCACCATAACGCGATTCGACAAAGCAAGGAAAGAAAAAGTGTCTATTCCGTGTCCAAAGATAATATGAGAATACAACGCTTATATGGGTGCAGTCGACCTTATATACAGCTTTATCGGTCGGTATAATGTATCGATGAAAAGCCGCAAATGGACTACTATACGTTTGTTTTACCATTTCCTGGATCTAAGCATAATAAATTCTTGGGTAGTGTATACAAATATTTTAAACACCAATCCAGGAACAAGAGTTTTGAACCTTTGCAAATTTAAGTCGGAGTTGGCTGAATAATCATGCAAGATGGGTTTACCTATCTCAAAACGCGGTCGACCTAGTAGTTCCAGTGTAGAAGGTGAGTTGAACGAAAAGAAACGAAGGGGACCAGCTCAAGCAACACCTGCCAAAGATGTTGGGTAAGATCAGATCTCGCATTGGCCAGTATGGTTAGACCAACAGGAAAGATGCAAATACCCAAATTGCAAAGGTTGTACCTAAAAATTTTGTAAAAAAATGTAATGTTTCCTTAGGTGACACAAAAACAAAACAGTGTTTTTACAACTTTCACAATGTTTCTTGAAAATATAACAAAAAATATTCAAAATACCAACAAATTTTATAAATAAAAAGCGTTAAAACCAAAACATTTTTCTTTTTGTGATTTAAAAAGTCTTTATTTTATATTCTCTTCAATGCGCATTGTTGTAAACAAACTTGTTTTTTTTTTTTAAATAATATATTAAAAAATATAATCGTAGAATTTTTTGAAATATTTTATCTCGAATACAATGGGCCCTAGCTATGAAATATGTTTTTCCTATAACTTTTAATTAAGTTGCGCATTTAAGGGTTAAGATAAAAGAATTATTTTACTTGGTTACACTTCGATTCAGAATGTTAGTGATCACTTTCCATTCTTGTTTAAGATTCCCTAGCGCAGCCCTTTATGTGAATATGATGGCAATCATTGCAGCATTTTCGTATTTAATTATTTATTATTCGACACATACGGTTATAGCGACTCTTTAGGCTAGTGTTGATGTTTAAGACACTTTTTCCGTAATTTGTGTCTTTGCCTAATTTTCCTTAGAAGTAACCAGCTAATCCAAGGCTTTAGCCTGAAATCTGACTTTTTAGGGATAGTGACATAGCTAACAGAGCTTATATAATTATTTAGCATACACCTCTTCCCAATTTTCGAAACGCAGTAAATTATTCAGAAACACATGAAATGACTGTGAATTAAATCTGTGCACACAAACAAAAGTATAATCTTCGTTAGCTACGTAAATAGAGATTTTTATAATGTCTGCACTCACCAAATTATAGCGCATCATGTCACCCGTAGTATAATCGTAAACTTCGCTCTTTACGTAACAAGAGAAACAAATATTGGGCAGGTTTCGTCCGATCCAACTCTTGTGCTGACTATTCTAACTATCTCGAGTCATAACTTCAATTCGCCCTTCTTTATAACGTTCTCTATCAACGATACCTTGATAGTGCGCAATCAAGGCTTATAAACGATCCTAAGTCTTTCTACCAATTCGTTAACTACAAAAGAAAATCGGACGGTTTTCCTCCATCCATCTCATACGAAAATATATTATCAACCAATCCGCATACCATAGCCAACTTTTCTGCTTCTTTCTTTAAGCAATCTTTTGCCGATAAATTCCTTCGTACCAGATCCCTCTTATTTCAAATACTTACTTAACTCCCCCATCGGCCCCTCTATTTCTCAAAGATTTGATCATAGAGCAATAGAAAATAAATTACAACAACTTAATGATGAATACTTACCAGGCCCAGATGGCCTTCCCTCCAGATTTCTTAAAAAGTGTTCCTCAACACTATCGCACCCACTTGCAAATCTCTTCCGATTATCGCTCTCTCAAGGTGAATTTCCACAGATATGGATGTCTTCTTTTATAACACCGATACACAAAAAGGGATTAAAGAGCGAAGTCACTAATTACCGCCCTATAGCTAAACTTTCTCATATACCCAAACTCCTCGAGAGCATTTTGTATAAAGCCTTAAGCTTCCAGTGCAAATCTTTTATTTCCCCCAATCAACACGGCTTTCTGAAGGGTAGATCAACTACGACTAACCTCGTAGATTTCATGTCCTCAGTTCTCTTAGCCTTAGAAAGTGGTAAAGAAGTTGACGTTATAACAACTGATTTCAGTAAGGCTTTTGACAAGATATCTCATAAACTAATCCTGTTGTCCCACCTGGGTTTTGAACCCATTTTGCTTCAATGGATGTCTTCTTACCTGGATAATCGTTCTTATAGTGTTCGTTTCAGGTCTGTCCTATCGGCCCCTTCTCTTCACGCTAACCATTAACGATCTTGAAAGGGTCATTCTCCACTCAGCATTCTCTGTCTATGCTGACAATACCAAATTGTTTAAACCCATCTCCTCACAACATGACTCCCGCCTCCTTTAAACAGATCTAAATAGTTTTTCCACCTGGTGCATCGAGAACTGTTTAGAACTCAATGTCACCAAACGTCAATCGATTACCTTCTCACGTAAGTGCAACAAGTCTCCTCCTCGAATTTACGTTCTCCGCGATCAACCTATATCCGTAGTTCAGACTATCCGCGACCTTGGCATATTATGCGACAGCGAGCTTAATTTCTGCTCGCATATTGATGAGATAGTTACTAAAGCAAACTCATCACTTGGCTTCGTTAAAAGATGGTCCAAAGAATTTTGCAACCCGTACGTGACCAGATCACTATACGTTACTTACGCTCGCCCCCTTCTCGAGTACGCTAGCCAAGCCTAGTGTCCATATCAGCGAGTTCATGTATCTCGAATTGAGAGGATACAGCGTCGTTTTCTTCGATTTGCACTTCGAGGTCTACCTTGGAGCGATCCTCTAATCTTACCTCCCTACCGAGATCGTCTCAAACTCATTAACCTGAATACCCTTGAGGAGCGAAGGGAAGTAGCAGACATTCTTTTCATTCACCGACTCCTCTCAGGCTCCGTCCATTGCATGTCTCTTTACAATTCCATTTTCTTTAACACTAACCCTCGAAATCTACGTCGCCCCCGTCTTTTCTATCTACCAATCCACCGCACCACATATGGCTCTAACGAACCAATCTCCCGTATGCTGCGTAAGGTAAACTCCAACTTTTCCGTTTTCGATTTTGATCGCAGCACACTTTCCATGTTTTAGTCCACATATCACTAATCCTTTTTTTTTTATTTTATTATTAGTTTTAAGTCATACATGTTAAGCTTGTTGTATATGATTAAATGTGAGTATGATGTGTGTATGGCGTGTGTATGGTGTATGTAAGGTGTGTGTGGTGTGTTTGGTGTGTTTGGTGTGTGTATGTTGTTTCTGATTAATTGATTGTATATTTGATGTTTTAAATATGATAGTTACAATGTCTGTTTTATTGGATTTTATTAATTATATGAATTTAAATGACAAATGTGTAATTGAAAATATATGTATGTGACAAAAATGTATGTGATTTGTATTGAACAATGTTTAGTGTTCTAAATTTAATCTTTACTGTGTACTAATGTGTTACTGTGTGCAATGCAAAAGAAAAAGAGTCTTTACTCGCTGCTGACTGAATCACGAATGCCAAAACAAAGATTAGAAGCCGGCGAGTTCCAAAAAAGTGTTACACAAGATGTGCAACATTTCATAAATATGTTATATAAGCAACTTATTGACAATTGATTAGATATAATGTAATGTACTATTCTCTATGTTTGGCCATGGGTAGATTAGACTAATACGTTGTTCTTTTTAATTCCCAAACATTTGTACTAAGCAAAATAAATGGGGGCGTCAGCCCCCACCAAAATTAAATTAAATTCATCCAAATCATACGAATCTCGAATAAAAAATTCCAACTCCCCCTGCAGAATACGAGTCATTGGCATTTGCAAAGAACTTATAACTGTGCTATATTCATTAACCTCCAAAGAATAAATCCAAATTTCAGACACGAAAATAATTTCAAGCAAGTTCTTAAAGTATTCTAGGTTACTTACTAATAAATCGAAACTTTGCCGTAAGCTCTAATATTTTGATGAATAATGTAAACAGTTTTGCTATCAGTAAAAGAAAATAGACTATCAGTATTGCTACTTATAGCTTGAATGGTAATGTCATTGTTTATAAGACCAAAACTTTCCTTCATCTTAAAAAACATTTCGTAAAAGTGTGATTATAAATTATTAAATTGCATTTAAGTCGTCAAAAGATCTTATAACATAAACCTCACCATTTACATCCTTTCTCAACAGAATGTTACAATTTTCAAACCATAAGTACTTGCATTTTTTTAGCTGCCATAAACAATGCACGATAAAAATATTTCTTTTACTTTCACCAGCAACTAACGAGGAGTTCAGCTTCTTATTTCCATTTTGTTTGCTTTTCATAATTCTCTGTTTGACATTAAGCGATGAGAGATGAACGCATATAATATTATTGTGCGTACGCTTCAATTCACTTGACGAATTCCTTTTTTCTATGCGCTATACGTAGATTTTTTGGATCTCATCAGAAGTGACAGAGATGTATAGTGCATCACCGAAAATATTTTGAACGCATTCCTCAGCATTATTGTTATTAGCGTCTGGTACGCTAACAATCACATTCTACATCAGCTTCTGCTCCCTCCAGTTTAATTTGCTCTCAAGGTTAATGACCTTTAGCCTGAGAGTTTTTTTTTCTTCTTTTAGTTCCTGGACAGTGTTAAGAAAGTCTATGTTTATTTTTTTTGAACAAAGAATTTCCTCGTAAAGAAGCTGTATCATTATTGGACTGTTGATCAGCTGTTGTTGTTGCTGCTGCAGTTGTTGTTGACTCATGGGCTCAGTCACTTATGAAGATTCATGCTGTTACTCGCTTTCAGTCATCTTGTTGGTTTGCTTCTGGGCACATGTAACAGCTTGATGGTCTGGTGCTTTTGGATGTTGTATTGCTATCGCTGCTGTTTGCTTTCTTTCTGCACTATGTTGTTGTTGATATCGTGGCTGTTGTTGTTCTTTAGTTGTCTTTTGAAGTCTCTCCGAGTGTGACGGTTGTTTAACGGCGACTGAAGTTGGATTTAACGCTCTCTTTGATGTTTGGACTTTGTTTTCCATATATTATAATTTTCCCGACCGCGTAATTTTTCAAATGATATTATGTGTGTTGACATTTTTCTTTTCAAACGATTTTGTTCACACGATAGAGTTTTTTTTTTAGACTGTTCATTCAATTTACTTTACACGATGTACGTAACAACGATTAGCTTCACACGTTGAAATATTCAAAGTCAAAATGAAAAAAATATCAGCTGAATATTTTATATATTATAAATTTCATTTGCTACCGCTATAAATTAATTTATTTCCACTAATAGGCTATAATTTTTTGATGGATGGTTCGCCATTAACCTAATAAAAAGAGATTTATTTGCACATTTTCAAAGCACAAAAAACACAACCGATCTGTTTCAGCGGTGACAAAAAAGACAGTTTATTTTACATTGTTGTATACATACAATTACAATGCTTGGCATCTGTCAACGTTTATATAAATGTACATTCACTTTCAACACGAGCGCCCATCTTAAACGAATTGTTTGCAAAGAAAAATAAAAAAGATTTGTGGGGTTCTTACATCTTACATCTTACTATCCCTACAAAGAAAACAAAACATAAAATAATTGTTAAGGAAATCCCACAATTCCCCGCTGTCGCTTTCTGCCCCTACGTCTGCTAGAAGCTTCACGGTTAACCATCATGTACTCCTAATTGGTTTTTAAAATAGTTTTCCTACCTATTCGACGGTCTCAAATTGTAGCTCCCATCATTTTAGTTTTGGTTTCGGGTCAGAACAAAGCAATTACTTACACGACAAAACAAACATGACCAACCAAAATGATCCACAAATATCGACAAGTATGATTTGCTGGGAATGTGTGGTTGCGGTCTGGTTTTTCTTGCAATGTTTGTTTGGTTTTGCCGGCATACCGGCACTTCACGATCATTGATTAACTTTTATTAATTTTTTTTAAATTAAACGGGTTTTGCAACATATGGAAATGCCATCTGCGAAATACAGGCAAATATATTGATCCATTAATAAAGTTTGACCTAAATGTCAGTCCCCAAAACGCGCCCAGTTACCAAACCTTGGTAAATACTGTGCACTGCCACAACGGTAATAAATTTTACGTAAGGTTCACTGGTGGCGTTTTCGAATGGTTGCTCTTCGGAAATTGTACGTTTCGGGCTCCAGTAGAACACTCAAGAACTTTAAAATTATCATTAATATTTTAACATTCATTGAATAAAAATAGAGTTTTTTCGCATATTTGCTTGGCAAAATGACAAAATTCAATAAAAATTTTATTTCCTCTTCCAAATTGTTTAATCAATTTTTTTTGCTTGCAAATCAGTTCGAGTATTGAAAATAAGTTTGCCACAAGCGATTGATTGAGAATAGAAATCAAATTTGTACACAATATTTGTAAGAACTGTAGTTTGCCACGGAGGCATCCATATAGCAGGAGTAGGCAGTAGTGACACGCTCGTGGTTGCTCGGCTGAAACCCGTGGGACGGGGTTGATCCGCTTATATCTAGCTCGACTTATGCTAACCTAATTCTACCTACCCGCTTACTTTAAATAGCGACTAAAACTTAACCTAAACCTAACTTAACCCTATAAATGTAACCCAGTATCACATAATGATGACAGCTCGCTCCGATCTGAAATCAGCCGGATGTTATTGGCTGAGGATGGCTAACCCACCCTTATCGCAAATGAATGCGACCATTCTGGCCTAATATTGTTTTTTTTTGCGCACAAATAAATTGAAATAATTAAAAAAAAATAGTACCATGGACTACTTCTATGTATGTAATTCTTTTATCTCTGCAGTGCAAAAAGAAGTTTTCTGTCAGCTAATGGCTAATAAAGGGTGTTTCTTTTTTTTTAAATTAACATTCATTTATATCTGTCAAACCAATTGTCAGATCAGTGTCATTTTTATTAAATATTCTTTTTAATTTTATCGTTATGACGTACACGTTTCAACAACGTTGTAAAACTTTTGAAATTGAGTTCCAAAATTATGTTTCAGTGCCCCAAGCTTATAGAGTACTTGCACCATATTGCACCCGATATGATCGACCATCTGAGACCCTATTTTGGCGTATTATTCAGACGAATGAGAAAAGTGCGTTTTGGCCAACAGAATGTGCTATAGAGCCATAATTAATTAAAGTTCTGGGTCGGTGCACAACTAGGTCAACAAGGCGATCAAAACAATCACTCCCAGGGATTCAAGCGTTGCCTTACTGATTAAAATAAAAGTGATAAAAACACCCTCAACGGAAATGAGCGTTTTATTCAAAAGCAGGGATAGATTCTCAAACGGACATCGCTGAGAGAATCAATCAAAACTATAGCAATTAAGGGACTACTATTAAACGAAGATCCAAAGCACCAGAGTTGGTAAAAGTCTTGATGACGTGCTATAAGGAATTTGAAACCAACCATCAAGAATTGATGGCAGATGGTATTGGCCTTCATTACTGAATGCAATGAAATGATTCAGCAAATAAACATCATGATCAAACGAACGATAAACGAACGGCGAAGTTAGTGTAACCACATTTAATAGGCGTGTCGAGCTTCTTCGTCCGAAGTTGGATGGTCTAGGCCTGAGGATTAATTTAAGCAGACACCAAATTAAATACTTGGAAGTAATTGAAAACCGGTACAACAACTATTACGAAAATTGACTACATATTCTAGAAGAATATTTTAAAGAATTTAATAAAGTCAAGAATAGAGTTAAAAAGCAGAAAATGAACTACAACAAACAAGTTATTTGGAGCTAGAAAAAATAAAAACACCAGCTTTCTTTTGATGATGTGAAAGAATGGGTAGTGTTTAATAAATCATTTCAAGAAATTAAAATCTCAAAAACCGAAAAAATGATGTACTGTACTACATAAAAAGAGAACCAGCGCGTATAACACAACATAAACAAATTTTGAACACTAGATACGATGCCCCCTGGAGGCTTCTTAAACAGGAGTATGGCAATAAGCGGATTCTATTCATAACCCATAAGGGAAGATTATTGGATCAGCCCGTAGTAAATAGTTGCAATGCAGAAAGTCTAAGACAGCATTTAATAAATTTCACCAACGTTAAAACGCAACAACACATTACGTTTGGAGCACAAACCGAGTTTCCTACGGAACTTTGTAGAAAACGTCAGTACAGTTGCCTGAACCTCACTATTGGAAAGTCAAAGAACTACGCAACAGCACCGCTGATATCAATGGACCGCTAATTTAAAAAAAACAAAAAGAACCACTTTTCCAAAGCTATCAGCAGTACATAAAGCGGTACAAGCAACTGGGTCATATGATGGAAGTTACTGATGGGTCATCTAAAAAGTATTATCTTCCGCATCAAGGCGGTAGTAAGGTAATAAAACTGCAAGAAGTCTTGAAAGCGTTGCCAAGTCATCAAATGGAAATAGTGAGAGCCGCTATTCATTATTATTGAATAAACTTAAAGGTATGTACCAACCAATTAGATTAATGTGACTTCTTTCTAAGCATTCCATTGTCATAAGGGTATCAAATACGGAACTGGGCTTCCAGCTTGGAGGTTATACTGCCGCCGTCTTAAGTGCCTGGACATGAAAAAATACAAAAGTTTCGAAACACAAGAAACCCTCGGATACAGATGGAGCTACTGTTGACAACCCATGAAACGTACTTCGAATGTGCACGTGAAATTTAAGGTACCGCAATAGGCCACACGGAAATGCAGAACAACTAGAGGAGGCCCAACACTCATGCAAAGCTAGGAAGACAGGGCATCTTTGGCAGTACAGTCGGAAGATATAATCGTCACGAGACCACCTCCGATAACGGATTTAGGCTAATCGGCTTGGCGGCGGTCCTGAGGCAGTAGATTCAAAACGGTACAGTGGTAGTATATGTCGACGATATAATCTACCCTGCTTAGGATGAAGAAAAGGGCGTGCGAAAACTAGCATAGTTAATGGTAGCGTCGGAAAGTGGATTGCGAATCGAATGGCAGAAATGTCAGTTTTTGAAGAGACGTATGTACAAAGGACAGCGCTATAAGACCATCAGCAGAGAAGGGTGGAGCTGTAATGGAATACACGATATCAGTTAACTTGAAAGCACTTCAATGCATCCTGGGATAAACTTCGTACTTCAGGAGATTCATTGCAGTATTTGCAGTTAATGCAAAACCACTGTTGGATCTGTTACGCAAGGATGTCGAGCTTATGCTAGACATTGAAGAGTAATTAGCCTTTGAACAGTTAAAAAAAAAGAGTTAATCAGTGCACTTGTGTTGAAGTTATTTGACCCTCAGGCACAAACCGAGATTCGCGCAGACACCAGCAAGTATGGTTACGAGGCAGTCCTGTCACAAAACGATGTAGACGATCAACAATATTATCCGGTACAATACATCAGTAGGAAAACTTCGGCTTCGGAGGAGAGATATCATTCCTTCAAGCAGGGGGTGCTAGCCGTTATAGAAGCCGCTATGATTCCAAGATTCCAGAAAGACATTCCTCTCAGAGTATCTACATGAGCAATTTTCCTACAAGACTTTGACCACAAAATTGAGCACCGATCGGGTACGAAGCTGAAACAGGTTGAAGAATTGAGTTGGATGTTATACTCGTATCTGATAATTGCGGAGTCACTAAGCCACCCTATCAAGGAAGTCCAGACACTTGGATAAGAGCCGTGTAAAAGATTCTGGAAAAGGAGTCGTTCTTGGATTACTCTCTGAAAGTTGGAGTGTTGTACAAGGATCAAATCAGAAAGTTTATCGTCGTAACATCATTATTGGAGCAAGAGGTAATAACCTTACGTTTTGATCTTTGGAATTGGATATGCTTCCGTCCAAATTCTTTTGGAGAAAGCGCAACAGATGGTATTCAGTACGCGCAAGGGTGCTGCATACCTTCCCAGCCAAATGAATTCAGGGTTTGCTTCGTCACTAAAGCTGTGTGTGGTCTGGCGTTGTTACGATGGAAAATAACTCCTATCCTGTCCGTTAACTCTAGCCATTTTCTTCCACTGCCTGCCTAAAAGTATTGAGCTGAGAGCAATAATTCATGGCTTTTGTTGTCTGACTGCGTGGAAGCAACTTGAAGTGAAGCCAATCCGACCAAATGCTAAAAATGAAATTTTTATATTTTTTTTCATTTTTAAGAACTTAACACTCCAGTGGGTTTGAATGCACTCAGCATGTGTTAAGTTTGTTTTTGGAAAATTGGACAGAGAGAGAAGAAAGATGCTTTGGCTCAGTGGCTCTTTTGCTCCATGCGGGACATCCAACATTTAATGGGGAGACTAAGTTGTTAGTGAGAGCTGGCTTATTGTTGTATTCTAGTCAACTACACATCTTACTTCATTTTTGGTTGACTGAAAAATGCAAGACTTTCGGACACGGCCGGGATTCGAACACCGTACTTTCCAATTTTGAAGCCAGTTCACTACCACTTGAGTCACGGTCACACACCGGGAGCGCAACATGACCTCTTACACCGAATGTTGTTGTAAATCACCAACTTTTTGTCTCCCTTAAACACTTTTTGCAGGAAAGCCTCAAGCGAGTTAAATCACCTTTTTCGACCATCCAAGCCTTTTCAGTCTCTGCGAAACAGTTATATGGCCGTATCAACGCTAACTGCAACCAAGATTTGATCGTCGTTTGTGGTGGGTGGACGTCCAGAGTGAACAGCATATACAAGGTCTGTATTTCCTGAATGGAAGGGTGGAAAGCAACGCTATCAAATGTCAGCGCTTATAGTCGAATCGTCATGCACGCTTCAAATCCTCCGTTGCACCTCTGTCGCTTTGAAACCTTTTTTAAAGAAAAAAAGAGAAAGTGTAAAGGAGAACCCTCTATTTATTTATTTTTATTTATTGCTTTGACACAGTAAGATAAATCTTATTAAATAGTGAAAGCCTTAAAAATTATATTAGCAAAGGGTATAAAACATGTAGTTCAAAAGTTAATTTAAATTAATACAATACATATTTATTTTAGCAAATGTTATATAATAAAAACGAAAGCAAAAAGGAAGGGAAAAAAAATTAATACAGAAAGAACATTCGAAAAAACTTAAAATTTAAAGAAAATTTTTATATTACCTAATTATATTTACTGACAAGTACCTCAAAAGTAAAAAGTCGAAATCGTTTCTGACTTCTGACTTTTCTCAGTTCAATGGGAACGGAAGTCCACAGGCGAATGCAGTACACGAAGAACTGGCGCTCTGACGTCAAGCAAGAATATGCAGTTTGATTTAAGGCAAAAGTTCTTTGCGACGATGAAAGACTAGTCTTTAATATAGGTACTCAGGTTGACGTGTTTGTATAATATCGTGCAAACAAGATAGGAAACGAAACTCTAGCAAGCTATCGAACGAGCAACCGACAATGCGCTTTGAATAGGCGGATATGCGATCACGTCTCCAAATAACATAAATATGGCGAGCAATATTATTGTACACAACATTAAGCTTCCTTCTGTAAAAACAGTCAACGTTGCCATATATCTCGCACCCAAACAGTAAAATTGGTAGGAGAAGCATTTTTACTATCGTTTTCCGTACAGGTGTAGGTGTGAACATTTGGCTTGACCAAAGTAAACGAAGGCCTCCGTAGACTATTCTATTAGAATAAACAACAAAAATTTCATAACGCTATACACAGAGATTTTCTACAGCGATAAACACCGCTTGTTGTCAATTGTCGACAGAATTTCCAAATTCACATGGTCATACCCATTAAGGAGCACAAGAGGCAATTGACAAGCTCAAGAAACAGTCCACTACTTTTGGTAAGTTAACCTAGGCGCATAGTCTCGGATCGAGGAACGGACTTTTTTTCAAGGGCCTTTAGCGATTATTGTAGTGAAGAAGGCATCAGCACTTGTTGAGTGGGGGGGGGGGGGGGTTCCCCATGGGAACGGACAAGCAGAACGGATCCACAACACCACCATTCCGATGCTGACGAAGGCAACCGCAGGAAGTGCACAGAGCTGGTGCAAATATGTGAATACAGTTCAACAGGTTCTGGATAACACCCTTTCGAGAAGTACCAAAGATAGTTATTTCGCATATTGACGGGTTTGAAGATGTGTGTTCCAGAGGATCCAGGTTTTCGTGAATTAATGGAAGAAATAATCATAGACGAGCTGAATGCCGAATGACGAGATGCGAAGGGAAGTCGACGAAAACTTGTTGAAGATGTCGGAATATATGAAATGTGATGAGCTGTCAGGTTAACCGAATGTAAGAGCGGGAAAAATCGATATGCGATACCCTACGGACAATGCACGATATAACGAAGAAATGTACAGGGATATTACATTTCCATGCCAAGCTGAAACAAAAACAAACGAGGAACACAAACGACACACATAGTACATACATATAGTCACGGCACGCCACACACAGCTTGTTTTTTTTTTAACGAGGACTAAAAAGCATCGAAAGCCTTTAGGACAGTGTGGGACTTTAACCGCCCTAAAAACATGTCCTTATCGTCCGGACGGGAAACTCCACCTGGAACCACCGTTAGGTATTTCTTCAGAAGGATGTCCTGATCAAAGGCTCAAAGCGTTCGTATAGTCGTCACTCTCAAGTTCGTGGAGAAGTTACACCTCGCTGAAAACGCTCACTCTCCCGGCGGCGTTCTATAGCTCGCAGCTCCATCATCGATGTCACGATTGAGCATTCAATAGTCTGCTATTTCCGGGGGCTGCTTAACAAGCTGGGAACCAGGTTTATCGCTGAAGCTAGGTCCCCAGCTCGCCTCGTTAATGGAGCTCCTGATGTGTTCGAATCTCGGGCACGAGAAGGGAACATGCTCCGCATCCTTTATTGTTCTCTCACAGTTTGGGCAGTGAGGATTATCTTAAATGCCGAAGCGATGGAGATAGCCTCTAAAGGAGCCATGTCCACTGAAGGCTTGCGTGAGGTACTAGTTTACCTCTCCATGCCTCCTCTGCAGCCATTCATCGACCTTGGGGATTAGGGCATACGTCCATCTACCCTTTTGGGAACGGCTCTATCTACTTTGCCATGTACGAATTGTATTACGTCGGGCGTCCTCTTTTGGCAAGTGGACCCGTCAGATCTTCTGCAACTCGGAGGTATCGCAGGAAAGGCTTCGATGTGACCGTGAAATCGCCACTCTGAAAGGAAAACACCTCTCCCTCCTTCCTTGTGGTCAAGAGGACTGCTTCGGTCTTCTGTGCCGCCAGGTCCAATCCGTTTCATTGCGGGCAACTTGTCACCCTGCCGACCGTAATCGAGTCGTAATCTCTTCAATAGTCTTAGCCACAACCATTACGGCCAGGTCATCCGCATACCCCACGATCATGCACTCCTCGGGCAGTGCAAAATGAGCAAGTTGTTGTACATCGCGTCTGTAACGCTGCACACCGCCTAAATTAATCCCGCACGATTCTCTGGAGGTAGTTTGGCACCCCAAGGGCCTCCATTGCGTGTACGATACGGAACCATCTGGTTGAGTTGAAAGCGTTCCTCACGTCCAACGTGACTACCACCTCTCCATCTTTCTCCAGCCGTTACGTCTCGAGCTATGCTGACGACCATCTCTATGGCATCCAGGGTCGATCTGTGTTTTCTGAAGCCGAACTGCCGCTCGTTCAGACGGCGGGGGCGTTCTAAGGCTTCATTCAGAAGATTCACGATGACGCTTTCGAGTTTTTTTCCAAGTTCGTCCAAGAGGCAGGTTGGTCGATATCCAGATTGATCTTGGGGATTCTTCCCTAGCTTGGGAATCAGGACCAAGTTCTGCCTCTTCATAGCCATGAAGACTTCCGCAACACTTACCGCCGAGATCGGTCCCTGTAGTAACTGGGCGTGGTGCGAGATTCTGTCCACCGTCCTGGGGAACAGTGTGGCCGCAATTTTGTTCATCAGGGGAGGATCTGTAGGCTGCGGCGACCTACCTCCTCTTACGATATTTACAGCTATCTTGTAGGACATCCCCCACGGGTCCATTTCCGCGCTTGCGCAGAACTGCTAAAAGGGCCGCAGCCTACTGCGTTTAATGGCCTTCTTTAAATGGCCTGGTGCGGTGTGCGCGGCGTCTTGCCTTGACGCGAATGGATCTTAGGCGAGCGAACTCTTCATTCCGCCAATAAGCCGGTTTCCTCGTTGGTCTCCGGGTCACCTGTGGCATTGAAGCGTAGCAAGCCGTCACCAACATAGACACAACCGCCTGGGCCATATTGCGGGCAATGTCTGGGAGAACGGTCGCATCACTCCAAACCATTTTTAAAACTTCAGTATTAAGTAGCCGGTGTTTCCATCGTCTTCTGTGGACGTGGCCTGATCTGCTGTCAGCGGTTTGGGCAATTTCAAAGAGTATGGTCTGATGGTCATAATTCGAGAAAATACCTCCTACAGACCAAGATGTACGTGGTGTAAGTGTATTGTGGACCCTAGTGAGGTCGATTGCCGAACGGTTCCGTCCCGCTTCGATTGTGTGATCCCCGTTATTGAGAACTACCACGTTCAGTAACGTGAACCATTCCTGCAGCGCTCTTACTCTGGCATTTGTGAGTCTGTTGCCCCACGTGGTCGACCAACCTTCGAAGTCTCCGGCGATGACCACCAGTGACTTCGAGCAGATCTCCGCGACTGTGTTCCGCATCAGCTGCTCAAACTGCTCCTGATCCAGGCTAGGAGGAGCGATGCACGAAAGGAAATACACCTCCTTCACCTTCGTCCACGTGAAGTGGTTGTGTAGATTTGGAGCGGTGGACTCGAAGGCTTTTCCGTAAGCTATCCAGATCGCGTTCTGTCCTGGCCCGTCCGATATCCATGATGCATCGTGTCTATTACGGTTTTGCTCACACAGTATTGCCAAGTCAATACGGTGCTCGTGTACCGTCTGAAGGAGCAGCTTTCGAGCCGCTATGCATGGATTGAGGTTAAGTTGGAGAACTCTCATTTCCCGAGTTTCTCCACCGCTTTTCGGAATACCGGGCAGCGCACACTGCCGGCCGCGTAGTTGCCTCCGCAGAGGGCGCACTTACACTCATTCTTACATTAAGCCGTGAAGTGGCCCTCATCACCGCATCTTTTGCACGTTTTTCTTCAATGTACGACGGATTTGCAGGTCGGAAGCCTGTGGTCGTACTGCAAGCACCTAAAGCACCTGCTGGGCTCTGTGTACTCTACAATACGGCCGTAAGTCGAGCCGATACGCACCTTTCCTACTTTTAGTAGGTTATCAGCATCTGCTACCAGAAGTCTGATGAAGGCTGTTTGGAGTCCTCGCTGTTTCCTTTTTGAGACGCGAACTGCAGTCATATCTATCTTGTAAATGTCCCCCTAGTATTGAAGGACCTAGCAGATTTCTGCAGCCGACGTCACCTCGTACAATTCCTTTATTAGGATAGTCTTGGTGTGTACCTTGGTCTCATCTGTTGAAGTATCACCGAAGATGCTCCCAGCGCTGTCTGCAGCGCCATCATGTCACTGTGAAGGGATTATTGGTGATGACGCCCGCTTTTACCATCTCCTCACTTCGCGCGCGATCGATTTCGCTGTCGCTACTGCTGGGTTTTGTTCATTATTCATTTGTGTTTTTGGGTCCCCGCTCGAGTTCGTTATGTTCTAACCGGATGTGCAGTTACCTTAATGTGATCCCATGGTTGTCTCTGCTTTGCAGGGAGTTCCATGCAAGGGTTGACGTACCTACTCATGAGAGGTACGTTCAGAGCCGGATCGGTATTAGTCAGGAATGTATTCAACTGAGTCTGCACCACCTCTCGTTGACAGCTTAACTCATTTTCGCTTTCGTGTCAATACTAGCGAACACGCCACTGATATTAGTCTTCTTTCTTCCGGTTGTATCAATTTCATCGCCGTATGCGAGTAATTGGACAGACTTTTGAAAGATTGTACCCCTTGTATTTGCGCGGAGGAAATGGGAGCGCATCGCATTGTCTAAATCCTTTTTTCATATCAAAGGTACCGATTTGAAGCTCATGGGTTTTCTCCAAGATCTGCCGTATCAAGTTTTTAACGAATGGGGTCTCCTTTCTTGAGGATCGGCCAAACAATGCTGATATTCCATTCATCAGACATACTTTCGTCCGATCATATTTTACGGTGAGTTGGTGTATGCTCCTTACCAAGTCATCGCCTGCCGCTTTGAAGAGTTTGTCAAGTCGTCCACTCCAGCTGCTTTGCTGGTCCTAAGCCTAATATTGCATACAGGCCGATTGGACGGCATTGTTGGTCTATATCGTCTAGGTTGTGAGGTTCATTCCACCTGATTGTGGTATTTGGTTTGTCATCGCAGTTAAACAGTCTGCAGAAATGCTCTTGCCGCATTCTCAGAACTGTGTGCAGCTCTACTACAGTGTTTCCTTGTCCGTCTCTACAGGTTATGGTTCGGGACTTGTGTACGAGGAATATTATTCTTACCTTTTGCTGAAAATATCGAATCCCATTCCTAAAGAAGCATCTTTCAATTTTCTTCAACTCCACGCTTCTTATTCGTTTTCTTTTTCTCCAAAAGCGATGTACGTCTCTCCTTTTTCTGCTCATAGAGTTCGTGAGCAACCCTAGGATTTCTATGTAGAGCCGCTTTGCATGCTTCTTGTTTAGTTCCATGTACCTGCCGGTTTTCGTCTTCAAACCAGGGGTTTGTCGGCTTTTTGGCAGTGTGCCCATGTATTCGATGCTTGTTACTGGCGGAATGGGACCTCTTATGAGATTAAGAGAGACTCCATCGGAAAAGAATGAAGAATTAAGTAGTAGCTTGCCCTTGCGTTGTGCGAGATATCCGCAAATTTGGCTACAACAAGATAATGGTCCAAGTCGGTGTTGACTCCTCGGAATGTTTGGACAATGTGTGGGAACCACGTGCTATCAACCACAATGTTTCGCTTCGGCGCAAAGTCGATTAGCCTGAATCCGTTATCGAGGGTGGTGTCATACAGTCTGTACCTTTCGACAGTACCACCATAGATGTCTTCTCTTCCTAGCTTTGCATTAAAATCACCGAGGAATATCTTAATGTTATAGCTAGGGCATTACTCATAGGTCTTGTTCAAGAGTTTTTGAAGCTATCTTTAGTTTCGCCAACTTTTTCCTCTGTTTAGCCTTTATACGAGGCACTCGCTTATAGCACATGACGGAAACTCACGACATTTTGCTTAAGTTTGCCTCAAGCAACAAATCAGCAACCAAATAGCCACTGTTTTTGCCGTCGCATTTCTTGGATAGATGTGATATCTGATTTCCAGCAATCTAGAGTCTTTGTTAGTTGTTCAGATGCACGTGGCCTAGTAAGGAACCTTACATTCCACAAGCATATCCGAAGTTCGTTGCTTTTAATTTGTCTGCATGGGTTATCAACAGTAGATCCGTCTGTACCAAAAGGCTTGAAGTTGCTTCGTAATTTTCATGGCCGGGGAGTTACCCAGACCAGATGACTAGTTCCATTTTTGAAACCCCTAGGAAGAGCGGTCGGTCAGACTGAAGCCAGTTACTCGCTCGGGGATGTGAGCGTTGCCGTTGCTGCATGAAGGGCTCATTTGCCTCTGACTCTTTTCCTAGGTCCAAACTTAGTCTCCAAATATGTTAGAGTTGACCGAATAAGGTCTCTTTCGTTTCGGGATTTTAGTTCACCTTTGACTCCATCCGGGGAAATTATCCGTTGTCATGTTTATAGTACTCCTATTTGCACTCGCGCTTATATGTTTAGCAGGTTGAGTTCGGATGGACGAGGAAACCAGGTAATTTTGCATTGAGCCTGAAGAAAAGCTTCGTTTAGCTGTAATTATATTCCGAGTGTGAAATGTTACTAATATTCCGACTTAGTTCGAACAAAACGCTTATGATTCAAGTACATAGTTGTTATAATAATATAATATGTTATAATAAAATAATATAATATAGTAAATAATATAATATAGATGTCAACCAATTCGCTCGGAGTTATTGCACTCGCAATGTAAAAGGTATGTATATGTATGTGTAAACAAGAAGATGAAACAATCGGGTCAATGTGATGTTACAAGAGAAAGTTTACAGAATGCAAACGAGTTGGCTAAATTTACTAAATTAAAGTAAGTAACAAGTTTGCTGGTTGAAGGTTCAAGGTAAGATTTCAGTTTTTTAATAGAAAATCTATATTCGAAAAATGAACAGGAATAGTAAGCATGTGAGCGTTTAATAATAAACATTCTGGTCCTCTTGGAACATATTTCAGGAGTCGTACTCTTTCATCTATCCCAGTGCTTGCCCTTTCAACCCCCACCGTAAGGGAGGCAAATTCGGTTCCTTTATTACAACGAGATCTCCTGGTTTTGTACTCGTACCTTATTTTGAAAGTGAGTCCAATGATTCGATCGACTTGTCGTTGTATAAAGATAATATGATTTTGGAACTGCTTTGATAGATTCACATATAAGGAAATGGGTTGGAGTAAGTGGATTCAAATCATAGGATGAGATATAGGATGAGAACTAAGGATAGATTCTATTTGGCAGAGTATTGTACATAATTCTTCGAATGTTAATAGAGCCCCAATGACCCGACGTAAGTACAGTTTCACGGTTGGCAGGTTTCCCACGAGGAGTAATAAAGGGGCGAAGAGCAGTAATAACAGCATCAGTAGTTTAATTGTTAAAAATCTCCAAGTGAATGGCCTTCGTTGTCATACAAACGTAGAGAGTGATATAAGCCTTGGAATACCTTGTCTTCCAGGTGATTGTTAAAAGTAATGTGTTATCACAGTCTGTGTTCAAAATGGACTTCTCGGTTGAAGTGGTGAGCTGGAATATTCCCTATAATTTGTTGCATGAAGCATGGCTTGCACTGATGAATAAATTTCCGGTCCAGATTGCGCCTGCTCAAAATCCAAAATTGCTGACGAACAAAAGCGAATGTTTACGAGGCTTCAGCCTGTAGGTAGGCTGTGTGAAAATCTGCTTTAATGAAAAGAAAAAAATTGCTAGTTTTCAGAATAATTATAGGGTATTTTATGTCAGTCCCGCATGTTTTATTCGGCCGCCAACATGT
Source organism: Volucella inflata (assembly GCA_928272305.1). Taxonomy (NCBI): domain Eukaryota; kingdom Metazoa; phylum Arthropoda; class Insecta; order Diptera; family Syrphidae; genus Volucella; species Volucella inflata. The sequence goes on along the minus strand of OV743716.1, from coordinate 108,788,266 downwards.
AGGAGACTAGTATAGTACGAAGAGTACTTAAGGATCTTAACATTCACAAATCTTCTGTTCCACTTCTCCACTTCTTCTGAATACGTGTTCTTTTAGGCTGACAAAACCATTACGAAAGCTTTTAAATCAATTCTTCTCTTTAAGACTCTTTCCAAGCAGATGGAAAATAGCACTTGTCCAGCCCATCCCTAAAAAAGGCGAATCGACTTCTGTCTCCTTCTTTCCAAGGTCATGGAAACGCTGATAAATCGTCAGCTCATGAAATATCTCGAAACATGAAAACTTCTTAATGACCGGCAGTACGGTTTTCATAGCAACAGGTCCACTGGTGATTTGATGGTATGTGTCACCGAAAAGTAGAACCAGAGTTTACATTACACTTATATTTGACAGAGTTAAGCGTAAGGTTCTTGTGTCGAAAATGCTTGCATTTTGGATTGACGACTCTCTTTTCCAGTGCATTAGAAATTACCTTCGGGATGTTCAATTCAAGTCCTTTTTCGTGGATGATTTCAAGTCTGATATTCAAAAAATAAATACTAGTGTGTTCCAGTGTTCCGTTCTGTCTGCGACAATATTTTTAGTTTTCATCAATGTTGTCTTGTCTGCTACTTCTGATCCAATTTATTCGGTTGCTGACGAAAGTACTCTCTGCTTTTCAGATTCGTTCCCAGACTCACGTCCCTGCTCTTCGGCTGTAGAACGGGAACGGCAGCGTATGTTAAGCTCATTAAATTCCGATAATAACATCATAATCAATTGGGAAACTATCAACAGAGTGGAAGTGAATGCTGCTTTCGCTACAGCGAAATTCAAATACCCAGCCATTATCGATGAATGACACTTGCATCGTTGAAACTGAAAAACTTTCCATTGTCGATATGTGTGAAAATGACAAATTGCGTTGGAATGACCAAATATTCGAAGTCGGCAAAAATACTTCGAAATGTCTAGGTTTCCTCAAGTGATGTAAGAAATACTTCACCCCCTCTGATCTAGCTTCAATATATAAGGCCTTCATCCGCTCAAAATTGGAGTACAATGCTCACATCTGATCAGGTGCTCTTAAGACTTTTTGCATTAGCTAGATAAGATTACACAGTCGACTGACAAACTCGATCATCGACGTAATGTTTTCGGTATCACCTTGTTATATTGCTTTTTTCACCACCATTGCCCTTCAAAACTCGCCAGTAGCATTCCGCTTCTTCAAACCTCCAACAATAACACCCGTCTCGAATGCTATAATTGCTCATCAGTACACCCACTTTCGGTCGTACCCTGAAATATCGTGATTCTAAGCCGAACAACTCGCTCATGGAATGCCCTGCCAAGCTCTTTCCTAGTCATTTATTAAAAATCAACGTACATCGGTACCTCTCTTTCTTTCCTCCCTAATTTTTCATTCACGCGATACGTGCAATCATTTTAAGGGTACTAATAACTCCTTATTATAAACAAAGGGGACCAATTTGAAGTAATACATTTAAAAATTGTCCTGTGGAGTCCTCAACTGTCCTGTCAAACACAAGTTGAAGTTTTGTTGAAGAACTGTCTGGTTTCGGAACGGCGTGGTGTGGGAGATAAAATACCTTCCCATACTGTATGTTGATTTTCTCGCAGGACACACGTTCCATGTGCCAAGGTCAATATACTCCTGCATTAACAGTGTATATCTATGCCGTAAGCTTAAATTAAATTTAAAGCGACGTTCCATAGAACGGAGACGAGAAGTTGCACCACGAAAGGTGTACCCAAACCTTGATGAAGAAGTTTTAAAACGAAGAGGAGGTTATCCTGAAAATGGTTTTTGAGGGAGTCATTCGTGTAGTCACATTGTTTCAAGCATGGAACTTCTTCTAACTCCCAGAAGCGCTGTAAAAGTGAATTTACATCAAGAGCTAGATGAAATGTAGATGGCTCCAAGCAGTGATTATTGAGTTCATACAATGTGCAAGTAAAAACTCAACCAAACAACGTATTGTGGGCTGGAGTGCCTTCACGTTCAACTATTTGCTCTTGTCTGATGATTCTCCGAACCTTATCAGCTTTCAAAAATGTTCCCAGGATGAGGTATCAAATTATCTTGGTGGCTAATTAGATGTATATTTGCGAAACATGAATGCAGCAACGAGCCGATGTGTTAGATTGTAGCGAAACAGCAGTTGCCGAGAAAAACATCCTCTTGTGTATCCCAGTTCTTGGGTGATAACCCCATGATGCGCATACGAAAACATTTTCGCGGAATTCCGAGACCTTGTACCATTGTTCTGAAATTAACTCGGTCTCCAAAAGATCGCCACAATCGATAACTGCCACTGGTTAGTCTTGAGCCTAACCAATAAGGTAGGAAATATAGTTTGGTGTCAAACGTGTCGCGGTAAATTTTCCCGCAACAAGATTTACCCTCTTCAATTTCATATCCCTTTGTTCCTTCTTTTCTTTGAATGGGAAGACCGAGCTCTGGTGGGGGTGCAGGCCAGCCATGGCACCCATCAGCCATTGGGCCACCGACCACAGACCTCGGAAAGGACCCACACAGGTTTACGGGCTAGTGATACCCTCAGAGGAGGACGGGTGGTTCGGTCGGAGAAGCCCTAAGGAGGGTAGGGAGACTCACGACGAACCGGGAGCCCGTAGGCTGGACGGGAGACTCGCAACGGGCTGCATCAGACAGGGCGTCTCAAGGTCATCGACGGGTGGGGACGGACTGCCTTTCTAGCCAGACACCCCATCACGATGATGACGGGTGGGGGAGGACGATCCCTGGAGCTTACACCCCAACGAAAGCCACGAAGACAAGGCTTTAGTATTACCGGCATCACATCTCGTAATCGATGTGAATGCTCACAATAATATGTAATGGGGGAAGAGATGACGATGACCCCCAACGAGGGAGCAACGGAGGAGCGACGGTGGTGTGCGGGCGGACGGCCAAGACAATAAGACACATCGCAACGTCGTATCAACTCTCAAAGTCAGGTTTGATGGGTGCAGGAACGACGACCCCTTTGAAGCCAGCACCCCACCGATGGAGCATCAAGGGAGCAGCAGAGGCTGTAGGTGGACGGCCAAGTTACGAGGCAGCCTCCAACGAGGGAATATACCAACATAAACATAGATGATAACAACTATAAACAATAACAACAACTATAAACAATAACAACAACAAACCACAACAATAACATAAACATAAACTATACAATAATAACAAAACAAAATCACAACAAAACACCAGGGGGGCCGAAAGGCCCACAACCTAAACAAACAAAAGAAACAAAGAAACAAATTAATAATTATGTAAGGAATGACCTGCTATTGGTCAGTCCCCCATTCCCCCCAAATCTGAACGCCGATCCACCGGAGTAAGTAGGGACCCGGGGTAAAGTAGCACACATGCACGTATACTTAGCTTTGTTCGGGGCGGCAGTTTAGAGAAGGGCTAGACCGGGGTATAATCAGGTTAGAATTATACCCACACAACCTTCCTCCTTCGTCCCAACACTCCATCGACCTTCGATCATACTTTCTTCCTCCTTTGCGTTTGTTTTTGTTTTGCAATTTTGAGTAGTTCGTTGGGGGAAAATAAGCCGGGAATCAGCAATAGGAGAAACATTGCTTCTCGCAATTTTCTATTGACTTCCAATGTCTAGAGCAATAGCTAGGCATAGTTAGGATCCACAAGCTCTCATAACCTCGCTCAGTGGAGTTCCCATCTATCACTGGAAGCGGGAGAGAACTCAGTGACTGAGGAGTTTAGTATGAGAGGGTACAATTCGAAGCAATTGGAAAGTATGAGAGGCCTAGTTGGATACGGGAGCACACACTAGCAAAGTTTGCTAGTCATGTAGCTGGAAACCCCGTTGTTGGGTCTACTTGAGCTAAATGAATGTGTGTGTGAGTGGGTGTCACAACGCGTGTGAGAGTCTTGCGGGAGTTTGTGGAAGGAAAAAAAAGAACTGGAAGACTCTTTTGTGACGACCAGCATTAGTTGAGGGTCAAAGCTAGAGTTTGTCGATTCGTGCGTTTTTTTTGTTTGAATTGCGAGAGGCAATTTTTCTTTTTGGTGGAGAAGTAATAAGTACAGTAGATTTTTTCGTAAAGTTAAATCTCGAGTTTTGTGGTTCTGGCGTATCGAAAGGGATAAAGGATTATAAGGAGAAAGGAAGTGGATCGAGATAGGAGAACGATTAACAGGACGGAGAAGGAAAAACTGTACCAGAAGGGGCACAGCACCACCAGGACTAAAAAATAAATAAATAAAAGCTAAGTTTAGTGTATATAGTGGAGTGTAGAGTAGTGAGTAAAATCGTTTTTTTTCTGTTGTGAAAAGTGAGACTCCGGTGGGCCGCGCGTGCGAAACAATCTCGAGAGAAGACGAGACACGCGACCCGTTCATTTAATTTTTTTTACGTACGTTCGGGACTGTAAATAGCGGGTCACTCTATCGACGAGTATGCCGCTAACTTAACAAATAAATCGTCGTGCTCCAACGGAGTCGTTATAACGTGACGAAAAATCTGGTGTTTTACTTTTTTGTTGTTGCTTTTCTTCGGGAAAGAATTATTTTTTTTCTTAATTCGGGCCTTCAGTTTTTGGTTTAAGGTTTCGTGATTTTCCTCAAAAATCATGTGGCGCTCAACTTGGTTTTTTTTTTATTTTGTTGCCCAGGCTTAGGTGCCATTAAAGCGCTACCTGGAGGTTAAACGAACCCACAGTTGGAATCAGTGAAAATTCCAGCAAGTTATTTTTGATTCGGGGCAACTGTGACGGTTGCCGGGAATCAAGCATAACAAAGGAATGGTCTTATACCAATATGGTAGGATCATGCGAGGTGGAGGTGGTCATTGAGGAATATAGTTGTCGCACGTTTAGCGATACAACGGACGAATTGGTGTAAGGTGGTTGTGCGGCAAGAGACAATGCATTAGTTTTATTAACTTTTTGGTACACCAAAGAATAGTGACAATGTTTGCGTACGCGATGGCGATGAAATGAGCGACAATCTTTTCATGAATGGCTCGTTCGAAGGCAATTGAAACACAGCGATTGCGATTGTATAAAGTTTGTATAAGTTTCAATATCCAATACAAGATATTAAGAACACTGTCCTCCTTGGGACACTGCAAAGTACGATCATTTTCCGATGTCTTGGGCGCGTGACACGGATTGAAATCCATTGTTTAGCGCGAGACAGGACTCAAAAGCATCACAACGTTGCCCTAATAAGCCAGTTTATAAACAGATTTATTATCTCAAGAGTCCACTTCTGTTACCCAAGACAATTTCGTGTCTTGATCGAGTTCTGCTACTAAAACATATATAAGCCAATGATCGCGACCATTTTTATCGGCTGCGCTTAGTATGCGAATTATTTCATTTGCGCATTCGTTGCTTGCACTTCCGATTGTACAATAGGATTAACGTGGTCCTATCGATTTTCAAGCCTTTTCCACGCTTCCGTATAGTTGGTTAATGAAATTGAAATATGCCTAATTAAGTTGGCTGCATCATCTCGTAAAGACGATTGTAGGTAGTGTAACTTTTGAGTAGGTGTGAGCTACACTTTATTGCTTAATAAGCCCGTTAAAAGCTCGCTGAAAGATAGCCAATCTTTATAGTCACATGAGAACGGAAGAACTACGATTTTCGGGAGACTCATTGTGGAACAAGTGGTATTGGATGCAAGTTGCTCTAATATTGTCGAATTGGCGATTTGAAAAGTAATGCTTGGCCTTCCTCGAGTCGCTTTACTGTTTTCCTAATGTGCCGCAAAGTACTTAGATTCATATAACCCAAACTCTGCATGACATTTGCCACGAAGAAAAGTAAGTTCTGAACATGATTGTTCCAAACGCCTTTGTCTAGTTTGAAGCAGTCCAAGGGGTGTGGTATCTTCACTATACATGCCTTAGACGTAATATTGTTTTTAATAAAAGCACAAGCAAATCAATCTCATCAAAGTCTAGATATGTACGCGATAGGAAAGTGCTAATAATTTTATATTATTCGATAGGTACTTAGAATAGTATAATGAATATAAGCTAAAAACAAAAAATCGTGAGAAATTTGCAAAAGAAATTGAAATTGTTTATTTATTCAGATCTAGAAAATGTAATCCGGGTCGCAGGATCAGATGTAAAATATTTCTAATATTGAAACTTAGTTCAAATAAAATGCTTATGATTCAAGCAATTGTTACAATAGTATAATATAATGAAAATGTTAATAAATTTTAATTTGAATAGATGATACTTATCGATGTGGTTTTGGCTGCGATCGAGATCCAAGTGGACGAGAATATACTCTACCAACTCGTTCGGTGCCATAACACTCGCAATGATACTCACTTACTTTAGGTGACCCTGGAAAACAATCAACAAGCGTCTCCACCCAGCTCGATCTTTGGTTAACTGCCTCCAGTTTCGCACGCTAAACATATCAATTGAAAGGGGATATTGTAAGTGTCCCAAATATATGTTTTTTTTTACAATTTTATAGTATATTGTTGTAAAGTTATTTAAAAAAAATTCCTTTAATCTACCTACAAGAAGTCAATGGTTTAAACGTAACGTGGTAAATCTTTCAATATTGTGCTTTCAAAATTACATATGCCATTCGAATGTATAGGAGAAGGTGCAGAGAAATAACTTCACGGGCAATTACTTCACATGGGAAAGAACTTTACCTCGGGTGGGAAATAAATTCACTTTTCTTGTGTGAAGTTAAATTTACTTTCTTGTAGGAAATAATTTCACATCTATTCGTATATCTTATAATAATTCGAAAACCATCACGATGGATGATTTCCTCTTGCATATTGTATATAAAGAAACTTTGCAAATACCCAATCTCGCAGTTACTCCAAATCAGACATTGACCCCAAGCAGGGGGGTTGTAGAGGGGCAGCATGCCCCCCCCTCTGACATAATCAATTTTTGTTTTTCATAATGTTAATAAAATTTTACAAAAATCCTCATAAATAGTTCCATTTTGTTTTTATATTCCGACTAGAATCGAGGGAAGTTCTCAAATTATAGGTGGGAAATAAGTTAACAAAATTTTGAGTGAACTTGATTCCCACTGGATGTGCGAAAAAAAGTGAAACAATTTCCCACTCGAGGTGAAGTTCTTTCCCATGTGAAGTTATTGCCAGTGAAGTTATTTCCATGCACCATGGGAGTACATGTTTTTTCAACTAGAATATTAAGTTTGACGGAAACGACGACGAAACATCTTTCCCATTATTCAACCACCAGAAATGCTGGTGCTGCCGAACGACATCCCTTTTTTCGCGATTCCCCACCGCCCTACTGAACCTGAGACGATCCACCCTGCCGTGTGCGACGTCTCTGTTGTAGTTGAGTCGCTTGTCCCCAGCTGTCCGAGTTACATGGAAGATTATCGGGACCGCTGATCTATCCTGGATCAACCCTATCTGATCACGGTAGAGGAATGCTTCCGGTGGAACGAAGCCATTAGAGCGCACACTCTCATGATAAAGATAATTGGGGTAGTAAGCCCCAGATATCAGGTTATTCGTCGATGCCATAGCTCTTGCAACGACAACGAAGTTGTCCACTCGTATTAGGTTCGCCCTGTTACAACAGGTCCTCATTAAGAAAAAAATTGTTGTACTCCGACTCTGGTGTTCTGTACAAGCAAAGACAAGCCCTAAGGCAAGCCCTCTCAAACACCCGAATCTTTTCCATTAAGCTTGCTCGTACATTGAACCACACGGGACACCCAAATACCAGCATGGGCCTGATAAAAGCCATGTAGCAGATTATCTTTACCCTCGCATCGAGTTGGCTGCTATAAGACAGTCTCTTTGTGAGGGCAAAAGCGCTTTTAGCTCTGGCCAGAGCAGCATCTACATTCTTGTTTAAATACAGAAAATGATCTAGCCAGATCCCAAGGTATCTGACTACATTTCGACAGGCAAGAGGCTGTTCGTGTTGTCCAATGATCGACAACTTTCGCCAATTTTTTCTGGTATCCCTAGAGGCTCCAGACAACGGCGCCCTAAAGAGAATGGTTTCCGACTTCTGAAAGTTGATTTTCAACTTCCAGTCATCGCAAAATCGTCTTATCTTATCAAAGTCGCGCTGTAAGAGAGTATTAATGACCTCGATTTTTGGACCTGTTCTGTACGCTATCAAATCGTCTGCGTACGCAATAGTATGGGGAAGTGAACCTATCAAGTCGCTTGTATAAATGTTGAATAGGATTGGCGAATTAACCGCACCTTGCTGCAGACCATTTTTAATTTGAAATATTCCAACAGAGGTCACATCATCATTTTTCACGATGAACTGTCTGTTGGTTAGCATATTATAAAGAATGTACAAGAGTGGTTTACTTATCCCCAGACTGGCCAGCTTGTAGAAAAGACCTTCTAACCATACAGTGTCGAAAGCCTTCTCCAAGTCAACTAGGCAGGCACCAGTACACTGTTTTTTGCCTTTATTCCATTGGATATCGGACACCAGTTTAGACGCGGCATGTGAGATAGCATGTCCTGCCTTAAAACCGAATTGATTATCCGGAACTATATGTTTGTCCTAAACCCACCTAGTCAGAGCTCTATTGATTACTTTTTCGAACACCTTACTGATATTCGGAAAGAGACTTATCGACCAGAGATTCGCCGGATTGGATATATCCTTTCCCTTTTTGGGGATAGGTTGAACCACCGCCATTTTCCAATGCCCTGGATAATGTGCTTTATTCATTGCATTATTAAACAGGGTGGTGTAAATGTCCACCGCTTCTAGAGGAAGATGTCGAAGCACGATGTTCGGAATACCATCGGTCCCCACTGATTTCTTACTTCTCATTGTGTCGAAGATCTCATGGAGTTCTTCCTTCGAAATGAACGGGGGTAGGTCACCTTCTCTGGCAATGACATTATTTGCCATATTTTCGTCGCTGAACCGGACGAAACCAGAGCCCTCGGATGGCCAGTTCTCCACTTTATTTCGAATATAGAAGTTGTGCACCAAGACGCAATTGTCCAGATCATAATTATGGCCAATGATATCATTGGCCTTGTATACTTCCTGGAAAGTCGCTCCTATGGCCTCAACCTTCTCCTGTGGATCCTCGATCACAAAGAAGTCCTCATCATCAGCGGCCTCATTTGTATCAATGCCTGCTATTGTTAGTAGCCGTTCGTTGTCTGTTGTCCGGGCTATTTTAAGACACTGAAGGTCGTTTTGATTTTTTCTCCGAAATAGTTTATTTATTTGCAGAAACAAATTCGGGTTGCTGGTGTTTACAGCCCGTACCTTGTTGTTCCAAACAAACTTATAGCAATTCTGTAATTCTTTTTAATTAATGTTTGAATATTTTTAATCGACGACTTCACTGGGTCTTGTCTGTCTGTTAACTGTCTGTACAAGTTTTTAAGTCTTGTCAGAAGTCTACTTTTCTGTCGGTGCAGTGCGTCAATAGTAGGACTGCGGAACAGATCTTCGTTAGTCGTTTGTTTATACCGCGGTATTGTAGTGTCCATAGTTTGTTTTATTGTCTGGTCCATTCGTTTAAGGTACTTATCGATCTCTTCGTTTGATAAATTCCTATTGGACGGTGGGTGGAGCGTGTTCGAGGAGAGTGCTCTTAACAAGGTTACGGAGAAGCGTGCCCATCGAGTCTTACTGTAGTTGTAAGAGCATCTTTGGACAAATTCCTCCAATTCCGCAATTTCGTTGGGAACTGTGATTTCGGTGCTAAAACCGCAATGGTCGCTGTCATACACGAATGTGCGCAGACAGTTAAGCGTTTGTAAATTCGTACCTGTCAGTCGTATACGTTCGTCGTACAGTAATAGATCCAAATAAGACCTGCCTCTGGGAAACGACGGGTTATCCGTCGCTTTAAGACCGAATCTATACATGACATCGTGCTGACCCCACCAATCGAGTAGTAGGTTCCCTCTAGTATTTGGCAAATTATTTCCCCAATCTCTGTGTCTAGCGTTGAAGTCTCCGCCGATTATAAAATAATTCTCCCCCGATTCCAGCCTCAGAAGTCGAAAAAGCGTGTCGAACTCTGTTATAAATAAAGTGGACTGTGAGGCCTCAGGTGCATAAACAGAGGCCAAGTACAGCCGCTTTCCACTGCGGAGCGGGATGTAAATGACGACTGCCTCCAACACCCGGAACCTGCGCAACACTCTCTTGTACACTCTGTGAAATTTTATACCTCCTTTAATGAAGATCGCGACACCGCCTCCACGTTTGGATCTGGGCCGGTTTCTTCCTCTAACAATATAATTATTGTACTCCAGTTCATGCTTATCGGTTAGCTTGGTTTCGCTAGCGAAAAGCACATCAGGAGTTTGGTCTTGTAGCAATTTAAACATCGCGGCTCTTCGTTCGATCCTAATCAGTGAATTAACATTCACCGCAAGGACCTTCAAAGTTTGCTCCACCATGTGCGTACCCATTATGACATGTGTTGCGTTAGGCCCGGCAGCAGAGCGTAGATCTGGTCCACCCGCTTGGCCTGTTCTTGCAGCTGTGCCATCTGCCCTTGGATTGCGTGCAAGATGGCCAGCATGTTAGGGGCAGCTTCTGTTGCTCTCGGCATTGGCGCCGGAGAAGCAACAGCCGCTTGCTGTGCCGTAGTCCCCCTACCTGACGCCACTTGGGCGTAGGAAATTTGAGACGTGACGGCTGGTGTTTGAAACCTTACAGGTGAACGTTTGACCTCCACCTTCTGCTGCCGAGCGAGTTTTGCTTTTTTAATGTCGGCGAACTTGGTACAACCCCGACAGTTTGCGGTGTGTCCCACGTTCTCATATAACACGCACGAGAGCTGCGTCCTATTTTATGCCTCGTCCCTACCCAGAGCACACTTTGCGCACTTCACGCATCGAGGCTGCATTTGGCACAAACTTGAGTCCTTCGCGCTCCTTCTCTTTGAGCAGTGACAGGATCTCCTCAGGATCAGAAGGTGGTTCCAACCCTTTCAGCAGTATTGATTGCCGTTTTTCACACTTCGGTGGGAATGAGAAGTGCTCCGTCGTCGTTTCCTTTAAAAGCTCTTTTACTTTCGCGTAGTCCTCCACTGTATTATAGTGGATGGCATGGCGACCATTCCCCAATCTTTGAATATTAAAATTATTACCAATGACCAACTTACATAGGTCCTCTGTAGCATTTACCACAAGTTTGTAGGTGTTGATAGGAGGCACCTTCTCCTTCTTCTTCTGCTGCTGTTTTTGTTGTTGTTGCTGCTGCTGCGGTTTTTTCAGCTGCTGTGGTTTCAGTTGCTGTCTCTGCTGCCGCTGTTGTTTCTGCTACTGCTGCTTTGTTTGCTGCAGTTGTTGTTTCTGATGCTGATGTCTTTGTTGTGGCTGCTGCTGTTTTTGCTGTAGCCGTTGTTGTGGCTGCTCTTGTTGTTTTTGCTGGTGGTTCTTAAGTTGTTGTTGGTGTTCTTTAAGAACTTGTGTTATGGAATTTGTTTGGTGTTGTTTTTGGGTCTGCTTTTGAGCTAGTTGCGTGTGCTGTTGCTGTTGAGGTTGCTCCTGGCTTTCCCTCTTCCTTCTTACCATTTGCCTTTCTTTAATGGCTAGTATTCTTTGTTCCAGCACTTTGTTGCTATTATTTATGGACTCCATTTACTCTTCTTCCTCTTCAAATTCGGATGAAGCCAAAGAAGCGAAGCTGTTATCTCTCAGATTGGGACATGTATTTGCTGCTGTTGATGCTTCCCTCACTCCATCAGGCAACGTTTCAGCAGAATTTGGAAGCGAGGGACGTTGTGCCAACTTGGAATTCGGCCTTAGCTTTCTCCTTCACTTCATCTTGGGTTCTGCCATGATTGCTGTTTGGCTAGAACCATTTGATGCCTCACCTGATTTGTCAGCCGATCCCGCTATAGGCTTAGCGGCTCCACAATCCATCACGTAATGTTGTTCACTCACTTTTAATTTTAAAAAGCGCAAAAAAAAAGGAAGGAAAACACTAGGGGAGGCCCGGAGTCGAACCCATAACCTTGGCTTGTCAACCGCGCACACTATCACTTGGGCTAATTGGAGCCCTATGACCAATATGTCCGATATTGTTTCTATTGTTTTTTATTTGTAATTATCACTACTCAAACAAAAGCCGAACACGTCTAAGCTCTACGGAGGTCTATGAACGACTGAAAAAAATCCTTAACTACCTTAAAGTTATACCTGTCAAAGGTGACGTTCTGTCCGAGACCTCGGTGTTAAGTGTCCTTTTTGCTTGACAGCATATCCTTCGTCTTGCACTCGTTGATCGCTAAGCCTTTTTTCACCGCTTCCGTCTCAATACTCCCGAAAGCACCATTTACAGCATGGGTTTTTCTTCTGATTCCGATTTCAGCGTATGCAAGTAATTAGACGGACTTTTGAAAGATTGTGCCTGCTGTGTTTGTGAGTGATTTTTTCACTATTCTTTCAAGTACGATGTTGAAGAAATCGCATGACAGCACATCGCCGTGTCTTAATCCTCTATTGACATCAAAAGTCTCGATGAGATATGTTCCTATCTTGATTGAGCAGCTTGCATTCTCCATTGTCATTCTGCACAGGCGGATGAGATTGGCAAGGATTTCCAAACTCTGTATAGCTCGTCTCTATCGAGAGTGTCGTCGTGCGCGGCATTAAAATCGATTAAAAGGTGAAGTGTATCGATCTGAAGCTTATATGTTTTCTCACATATCTGCCGTAGTGGGAATATTTGGTGGATGGTGGACTCTCTTGGCCTGATGTCTCACTGATATGGACAATTCAGGTTGCTAAGGAACGGCTTCAGCCGTTCACAAAATATGGCAGATAAGATCTTGTGTGCATACCTTGGTCCGACCAAATTTTGGATATGAGTTTGTATATGCTCCTTTTCAAGTCGTCGTCTGTTGCTTTAAAGAGTTCGGCGGTCAGTCCGTCTGCTCAAGCAGCTTTGTTGGGTTTCAGCTTAAATATGGCTATCTTCACCTCCGGTCTACATCGTCCAGGGTGAAAGGCTTATTCTGCCTGACAGCGGTATTTGTTTCGTCATCCCCGTTATACATTCTACAGAAATAATCTTTTCAAATCCTTCGTGGCATGTGTTTTCTTACCATCTTGTATGCATCTTTCTTAGCTATATGAGCTTGCAGGAGCAGGAGAGCCGAAGCAGCATCTCTGTTAGCTTTTTCGCAGTGTTGCCTCCGATTCTTGATACAATGTGGTTTTGACTGATTGATCAGTGGTTCTCCAAGTTCCCTTGTAAGTATCGAGATGGGGGAACCGCGTGCTAGTTAGAGCCTTCACTAGTTGTTCTGTTAAGGGTCCTAACACTCCACATGCATATCCAAAGTTCGTTGTTCTGGAGCACACGTTGTGTGAAATTTTTTCATATTTGGATGGTCTTTACTTTTTGAAATAGCACACTAAAATTTCAAATCAATATTCTAAATAGTTTTTGAGTTGCAGCCTTCTAAAGAGTAGCCCCTTAGCAGTCAGAAAGTTACGTTTGCTACAGGGTCTACCAGAGTTGTTGATCGGGCTCTGTCGTAAATGCATGAATAGATCTACTCTTTAGTGATTTCTCGTTTATTACTACGTCACATGTTTTCGGAGCCAGACATATTTAGTTTTACTGCGACCGTTCTCTTTGTAAGTTATTTGAGTAAAGATGAGTGATAAACCTCTGTATTCAAACCAAAAACGTACTCGCGACATTCCCAGTCATAGATCAATTTTAAGAAAACAAAACTTTACGAAAAATCGACATACATTCGAGCAATCTACCACGAATACCAGTGCGTCCACTGTAAAACTATCACAAAATGATGAAAATAATATTGTGATTGATTCAACCCATGGATATTGCATTATTCAGTTCTTTTATGTAATAACCAATTTAGTAATGTGTAAGACTTGTAACAAATATGTGACTTTTAATCAGGCAAGTCCGCGAGGTATAGGATTCAAAATTGCTATCATGTGTGAATGCGCGGTTTCGTACATCAATTCCAGTCCCACGATTGAAAACGAATTTGAAATAAGTAGACATTTAGTGCCTGTGATGCGTCTTTTGGGTATCGGAATAAATAAACTTTCGCTAGATGTTCTATGAATTTATGCATAGCAGCAGCAACACAAGAGCTGTTAAAGAAGAGAGCGATCCTAAAGCTTACAACGAATGGCATCACTATCCGAAGATGATTGCGACATAAATCTGAGAGGATCGGTTTTAGATATGAAAATCGACAGTTTAAAAGACATGTTTGGTCTCTCAATTCGTAAATAGAAAAAAAACACTGTGGCCCGGTGTGGGCCATGGCCTAGCTTCTTGAAACTCATTTGTGTTGCTCATGTCATCGTTTGTTATTGCCCGCTGAAAGAGTGATGACGATTCGAAAAATTATTCCAGATGCCGGGGATCGAACCTTGGGCCTTCTGCGTGATAATCCAATAAGCTAACCATCGCGCCATTGCCACCACCATTAGTAAATGCAGGGTGAAAAATTCGCAGTATATTGGGGATGTTGATAGTGCAACATATAAAGGATTATTAGATTTGAATCCAAACGATGGAAACTGTCCAGAAGTCGCAGAGCGTTTGTGCGCTTATCGCCGCACGGAAGCTGAAAGAATGAACTTGCTTAGTTCAAGCACAATTATCTCCCTCTCAATCCAAATGTTCAAATAGCTCTCAAGCTAATATACGAGAACTTGTCTCGGTTAGAAGGGCTTGATGATGTAAGGAAATAATACGCAGAACAATAACGAAAGCTACAATGGTTTACTTTGTCACTTTGCTCCGAAACACCTCCACAGAGGTCTCAAAACTATTAAGTTATCAAATTACTTCGCTACGTTAATATTTGATTAGGTGTATAATGCTTTAAAAAAAATTTTTTTTTCATTTTATATGCATTTTTACCTAATTCAATTCAATAATTCTTAAAAAACGCTTAAAAATTAGCTTACTTAACTTTAAATTATCTTATTCTAACTTACTGGCCCCATGCGGTTACTCTAAGTAAAACCTAACAATTAAAATTTGTCTTTCGACGTTTCGTATTTTTGATTTTGATGTTATTTTGTATTAAACAGAATTAAAACAAAGAAAATAATTTCGTTACAACAATTTAGTAAAGTGACTTTTTTCTTATCAAATTGTAAAACTTAAAACTAAAACTTAAAAACTACGTTAACATTATTCTTAATCTACTTAAGCTACTTAAAATTATTATTTAGGTCTGTTTTTATTTTTTCCTAGAATAAGTTGCCCAACAGGCTGCCTCGAAGAAGTGCTTCAACAGCCCAGCAGACGCTTTTGAAGAAAAGAAAGGTGAATTATGTAGGCCTGGCATAGCAGTTTAGCTCTAAGTCGATATCTATCTATTTATAACAATGAAATCAATCATTTTATCTTTAAACGCGTTTTTCTTCAAACTACATTTTTCAAATTTGCTGCAATTATAACTCGAAGACAATTTATCCTTCCAGTCGTTCGCAGATCTCCCCAGAGAATAGACGTGTTTTCGGCTTTTCCTGTGGTATAAATTCTAGTGATCCAGTTTGGTTAATAAAGATAATCAGTCGTAATTCTAAGTGACTCGGTAGCCCAGCGGTTAGCGGCGTCGTTTATCAAAACACAAAGCGCGGGTTCGAACCCCGGCCAAAAGTTGGAATTCTTTTTTTTTTTTCTTTTTTCTTGTGACTTACATAAATATAATTTCAAACACAACGAACACAAGGAAATCACGTGATGGATGGTGGAGAGCGTTTCGCTCTTCCCATAACGGGAGTTTTAAAAGGGAGCAACACTGTTGCCGGTGCCGTGGCAAAAGCCATTAAAAGGAGGAGGACGTTAAGAACGACTCCTAATTTAACCAAAACAAAAATAAGTGCTGCTTTAACAGCTGAAGCAGCAACAGCAACACAACAAAACCAAAAACAACCTGATGATGCGTTAATGCACATCCAGTATAAGGGGGCCAACAACAACTTTGCCTCTTTAGCGGCATCCGAGTCGGAAGATGAGGACGAGGCAATAGAAGAGATAACCAGCAGCATTCAAAAGCTGCAAGAAAAAGTGCTTGCTATTAAGCAAAAGCAAACTGCACGCAGGCAAAGGGAGCAATACGAAGCAGAAAGCTCCCAACAACAAAAGCAGCAAGAGCAGAAACAACAACTGCAGCAAAAACAAAACCAGCAGCAGCAGAAACAACAGCTGCAGCAAACAAAACAGCAGCACCGGAAACAACAGCAGCTGCAAAAACAGCAACAGCTACAAAAACAACAGCAGCTTAAAAAACAGCAGCAACAACAACAGCAGCAGCAGCAACAACAACAGCAGCAGCAACAACAACAACGGCAGCAACAGATGAAGAAGAAGGAGAAGGTTCCTCCCATCAATACATTCAAATTAGAGGTAAATGCTACCAAAGACCTTTGTAAGTTGGCAATTGGCAATAATTTTAATATAAAGAGATTGGGGAACGATCGCCATGCCATCCACTGTAATACAGTGGAGGGCTATGCGAAAGTGAAAGAGCTCCTAAAAGAAACGACGACGGAGCACTATTCATTCACACCGAAGTGTGAAAAGCGGCAATCGATGCTGCTCAAGGGGTTGGAACCCTCTTCTGATCCTGAGGAGATCCTGGCACTGCTCAAAGGAAAGGAGTGCGAAGGACTCAAATTTGTGGGGGTAAAGCCATTTACCACAGCAAGAGCCAGACGGGAGAAACGGGGTCTGCCGTTCTTCCTGGTGCAGCTCAGTCCCGAAAGCCATCTGGATAGTCTAAGGAGCATCAATGTCCTAGACTACCAGGTGGTTCACTGGGAGAAATTAAAAAGGAGCGAAGGCGTTATACAATGCGTTCGCTGCCAGAGGTTCGGGCACGCCGCATCGAACTGCCAAATGCAGCCTCGGTGCGTGAAGTGCGCAAAGAACCACAGTTCCGAGGAGTGTGCTCTGGGTAGGGAAGGAGCATCCGATAGGACGCAGCTCTTGTGCGTGTTATGTGGTAACGTGGGACACACCGCAAACTATCGGGGTTGTCCTAAGTTCGCCGACATTAAAAAAGCAAAACTGGCTCGGCAACAGAAGGTGGAGGTCAAACGTTCACCTGTAAGGTTTCAAACTCCAGCCGTCACGTCCCAAATCTCCTACGCCCAAATGGTGTCAGGTAGGGGGGCTCCGGCACAGCAAGCGGCTGTTGCTTCTCCGGCGCCAATGCCGAGAACAACAGAAGCTGCACCTAACATGCTGGCCATCTTGCTCGCAATCCAAGGGCAGATGGCTCAGCTGCAACAGCAGGTGCAAGAACAGGCCAAGCGGGTGGACCAGATCTACGCACTGTTGCCGGGCCTAACGCAACACATGTCGTAATGGGTACGCACATGGTGGAGCAAACTTTGAAGGTCCTTGCGGTGAATGTTAATTCACTGATCAGGATCGAACGAAGAGCCGCGATGTTTAAATTGCTACAAGACCAAACTCCTGATGTGCTTTTCGCTAGCGAAACCAAGCTAACCAATAAGCACAAACTGGAGTACAATAATTATATTGTTAGAAGAAGAAACCGGCCCAGATCCAAACGTGGAGGCGGTGTCGCGATCTTCATTAAAGAAGGTATAAAATTTCACAGAGTGTACAAGAGAGTGTTGCGCAGGTTCCGGGTGTTGGAGGCAGTCGTCATTTACATCCCGCTCCGCAGTGGAAAGCGGCTGTACTTGGCCTCTGTTTATGCATCTGGGGCTTCACAATCCACCTTATTCATTACAGAGCTCGACACACTTTTTCGACTTCTGAGGCTGGAATCGGGGGAGAATTATTTTATAATCGGCGGGGACTTCAACGCTAGACACAGAGATTGGGGAAATAATTTGCCAAATACTAGAGGGAACCTACTACTCGATTGGTGGGGTCAGCACGATGCCATGTATAGACTCGGTCTTAAAGCGACGGATAACCCGTCGTTTCCCAGAAGCAGGTCTTATTTGGATCTATTACTGTACGACGAACGTATACGACTGACAGGTACGAATTTACAAACGCTTAACTGTCTGCGCACATTCGTGTATGACAGCGACCATTGCGGTTTTAGCACCGAAATCACAGTTCCCAACGAAATTGCGGAATTGGAGGAGTTTGTCCAAAGATATTCTTACAACTACAGTAAGACTCGATGGACACGCTTCTCCGCAACCTTGACAAGAGCACTCTCCTCGAACACGCTCCACCCACCGTCCAATAGGAATTTATCAAACGAGGAGATCGATAAGTACCTTAAACAAATGGACCAGACAATAAAACAAACTATGGACACTACAATACCGCGGTATAAACAAACGACTAACGAAGATCTGTTCCGCAATCCTATTATTGACGCACTGCACCGACAGAAAAGTAGACTTCTGACAAGACTTAAAAACTTATACAGACAGTTTACAGACAGACAAGACCCAGAGATTAGGACACTGAAGTCGTCGATTAAAAATATTCAAATGTTAATCAAAGAGAATTACAGAATTGCTGTAAGTTTGTATTGGAACAATAAGGTTCGGGCTGTAAACATCAGCAACCCGAATATGTTCCCGCAAATAAATAAAATATTTCGGAGAAAAAATCAAAACGACCTTCAGTGTCTTAAAATACCCCGGACAACAGACAACGAACGGTTACTAACAATAGCAGGCATTGATACAAATGAGGCCGCTGATGATGACGACTTCTTTGTTGTCGAGGATCCACAGGAGAAGGTTGAGGCCATAGGGGCGACTTTCCAGGAAGTATACAAGGCCAATGATATCATTGGCCCTAATTATGACCTGGACAATCGCGTCTTGGTGCACAACTTCTATATTCGAAATGAAGTAGAGAACTGGCGATCCGAGGGCTCTGGTTTCACCCGGTTCAGCGACGAAAATATGGCAAATAATGTCATTGCCAGAGAAGGTGACCTACCCCCGTTCATTTCGAAGGAAGAACTTCATGAGATCTTCGAGACAATCAGAAGTAAGAAATCAGTGGGGACCGATGGTATTCCGAACATCGTGCTTCGACATCTTCCTCTAGAAGCGGTGGACATTTATACCACCCTGTTTAATAATGCAATGAATAATGCACATTATCCAGCGCATTGGAAAACGGCGGTGGTTCAACCTATCCCCAAAAAGGGAAAGGATATATCCAATCCGGCGAATCTCCGGTCGATAAGTCTCCTTCCGAATATCAGTAAGGTGTTCGAAAAAGTAATCAATAGAGCTCTGACTAGGTGGGTTGAGGACAAACATATAGTTCCGGATAATCAATTCGGTTTCAAGGCAGGACATGCTATCTCACATGCCGCGTCTAAACTGGTGTCCGATATCCAATGGAATAAAGCCGAGAAACAGTGTACTGGTGCCTGCCTAGTTGACTTGGAGAAGGCTTTCGACACTGTATGGTTAGAAGGTCTTTTCTACAAGCTGGTTAGTTTGGGGATCAGTAAACCTCTCTTGTACATTCTTTATAATATGCTAACCAACAGACAGTTCATCGTGAAAAATGGTGATGTGACTTCTGTTGGAATATTTCAAATTAAAAATGGTCTTCAGCAAGGCGCGGTCAATTCGCCGATCCTATTCAACATTTATACAAGCGACTTGATAGGTTCACTTCCCCATACTATTGCGTACGCAGACGACTTGATAGCGTACAGAACAGGTCCAAAAATCGAGGTCATTAATAGTCTCTTACAGCGTGACTTCGATAAGATAAGACGATTTTGCGATGACTGGAAGTTGAAAATCAACTTTCAGAAGTCGGAAACCATTCTCTTTAGGACGCCGTTGTCTGGAGCCTCTAGGGATACCAGAAAAAATTGGCGAAAGTTCTCGATCATTGGACAACACGGACAGCCTCTTGCCTGTCGAAATGTAGTCAGATACCTTGGGATTTGGCTAGATCAGTTTCTGTATTTTAACAAAAATGTAGATGCTGCTCTGGCCAGAGCTAAAGGCGCTTTTGCCCTCACAAAGAGACTGTTTTATAGCAGCCAACTCGATGCGAGGGTAAAGATAATCTGCTACATGGCCCTTATCAGGCCCATGCTGGTATTTGGGTGTCCCGTGTGGTTCAATGTACGAGCAAGCTTAATGGAAAAGATTCGGGTGTTTGAGAGGGCTTGCCTTAGGGCTTGTCTTCGCTTGTACAGAACACCAGAGTCGGAGTACAAAAAATTTTATCCTAATGAGGTCCTTTACAACAGGGCGAACCTAATACGAGTGGACAACTTCGTAATTAAGCTGACTCGAAGGCACATTGCAAGAGCAATGGCCTCAACGAATAACCTGATATCTGGGGCTTACTTCCCCAATCACCTTTATCATGAGAGTGTGCGCTCTAACGGCTTCGTTCCACCGGAAGCATTCCTCTACCTTGATCAGATAGGGTTGATCCAGGATAGATCAGCGGTCCCGTTAATCTTCCATGTCGCTCGGACAGCTGGGGACAGGCGACTCAACTACAACAGAGACGTCGCACACGGCAGGGTGGATCGTCTCAGGTTCAGTAGGGCGGTGGGGAATCGCGATAAAAGGGATGTCGTTCGGCAGCACCAGCATTTCTGGTGGTTGAATGATGGGGAAAATGTTTCGTCGGCGTTTCCGTCAATTACGGACCAGCCTCACTAATGAGGCAGAGCTGACCAATCTATTTGCTTTGTAAATAGCGATGGCCAGCTTACATAGGTTTAGGTTAGCATTTAAGTAATATATATATATATTAGTATATACGAAGGTATATACTAATGTATGTATATAATTGTGTATAATGTCTATATGTGTGTATGTACGTATTGTATGTAGGTTAGGTAGATTAAGGTTTATTTTAAGTTAGAGAATAAGTTTTTATAAGAATAAAAAAATATGTCCATATGCTAAGTTTTTTATCAAAAAAATTTTTTTCTTAGCCTTAAGTTTAGAAAATAAGAAATCCTAAATAAAATGTAAATAAAGTCGAAAGACATAGATATAAGAATTTAGAGTAGCTTAGAGTGCCTGTGTAGGGCCAGTAAGTTAGTATAAGATTGTTTAGTAATTTTAAGCTAGCATTTAAGCATTTTTTGTTAGTATGTAAGAATTCATGATTAAGAAAATAAAATGCATTTAAAACTAAAACTAACTAACAATTTATCCGATCGTTTTGATTTTTGTTTGCTTATTTTGTTTTTGTTTCTTTTAACTCTCCAGTTTTTGATTGTATGAAAATTTTCCCTTTTCTATTCTTTCCATTTGAGCATCAGCGACAGTAAGCAATCAGAGGTGACAAAACAGTCCACTAGTTAATTTGTCCTTTTATTTTAATAATTTTGTTTAAAAAAGAATATTATATAATAAAGCGTTTTTTTATAAATAAACGTGTCTAATCTAATCCCACAATTTTGGGTGCTCAACCGGGATTCAGTCAATTCCACGGAACGTCTTGTGATAAAACACAACTTCCTAAACAAGTAAGGCACGGACCGAAGTCCGAGGGGCTCCTAATTCCCAAGGTACCGTGTTTTAAGTCCTAGTATGGACTACTACTGGTGGTTTTGCCACTCAACAAGACCTACGACCGGCAGCTTGTAACTAGGCGAAAGGCCTGATGATATTTATGATAAGTCCAGTTTTACTCTGCCCCCAATGTTTATTAGACAACGTCATTGATGGAATTAGCCTTGATAGTTGGACGTGGGCCCCATTTAGATCCCTACCCGGGGTAAATCAGATCGGACGAAGTGCAAGAACAAAAAACATGGAAAATTAAACGGTAACGGGGACTACAGTTTCACTGTCGCCGCACTTAACTGGAGTGGGAGAAACGCAAAAACAAAGAACAATAGACAAAAATATCTGTAACAACAACATTGGGAGTAGCAGCTATATCATCGAGTGGGCGAACAGAGGCAGAGAAGAAAAAAAACCAACCAACAAAATAAGAAAGTAGTTTGTAAGTGTGCTTGTGTGTTAGTAAGGAACATTTTTTTGTAGTTGATAAAGATTGTAAGGAGTCTAGAGACGGACCATAAAGAGAGAAAGATGATAGACAAAAAGGAAAGGAAATGGTAAGACCACATATGAGTGTCATCACCACTGTGCAAGACCGGGACATACGCGCTTATCTAACTAAACCTATGCTAATGTAATTCTACCTACCCGCTTACTTAAAATAACGACTAAAACCAAACTTAAAACTAGCTTAACCCTATAAGCCCTACGCTGAAAAATATGTCTCAGTATCACACAATGATGACAACTCGCTATCGCTACGAACGGATATATATTATTGGCTGAGGATGGCCAACCCACCCTTATTGTTATTGAATGCAACCTATTGCTACCACTCTAGCCGAATATTTTGAATGGTAGCTCCTACATTGATGCTCCTTCCATCCGCCACTTGTAGTAGAGAGATTAGTGGAAGCTCGTCTTGTTATTTTCCGCCATGCCGTCATCGTCTGTGCGTTTTGTCACGTCGCTGTCGGCCCCATCGAAAGACATTGTTGGTTATAGGCCCCATGGAGCACCTCTTGCAGGCGATTTAGCTTACTAACAAAAAAACACCGGACTTTTCGCCCAAAAGACTTATTTTGCGCCTTCAGACTTCTCAAACACTTAGTCCTTTACCGTTTGAATTGTTCTTTTTTTGTTTCATCCATGCCGGACGTTTTGGAGGAACTCTCCCGACCGTTCGCCCACTTTTCCCGTTCTTTATTTTGTATCTACCGGACGCACTAATTCCGGAAAATTTTTTATCCGCGTCGATCGTTTTCGAAAGAAATTTCGTTTTTTTTTCTACGTACCCGGTTTAAAATGTGAGAAATTTTTTTTTTGTTTTTGCGAAACAAAAAATAGTTTATTTCTATTTTTTTTTCGACTGATCCGATCTTATTTCTTCAAATCTCGCTTCCAAACTGGCATCGGTACTCCTTGACATTCGTTTTCTTTTTTTCCGCTGATCAAAGGCTCAGGTCAATGAACGCCCATGGCAATCAGAAACGATCAGCTGCATGAAATTACCCCTGCATTGGAATGAGCTACTTACTTTTCACTTTCTTTGAAATGTCCCCTCTCTCATCTCCTTTATTTAAGCCTTTTTTTGTTGTCTATCTCCTTTTATTTCTATCCATTTATCCCACTCTACATTCTTTCCTCAGAAAGGGGATCCAGTCCAAATTGTGCTCCTTCTCTATCTTTCTACGAGTATCTACTTTCTAAACAATTCTATTCTGCCTGCTCACACATCTAGGCTTTACACCTTTTCCCTAAATTACAACTTTCACCTCACCATTCTGCAAAAATTGGAAACCAAATGATCGACATTTCCACCACATTTAGGACTGATACAGAGTCCAGAGTGGAATGGAGGAATTCAAAAATAGGGGGACAACAGATCACAATTGTTGGGGACAGGTTATATAGTAAGTTTAGTCGTACGCTATTGGGTGTTATTAGACAAGTGGGAGTGCAGCAGGTACATTTAAGAACAGGAGTTGGTTTATCAGGGCTGGGCATATTAAGGGATACTTACATGAACACCACATCTATACTTATCGATTCTAATTGGTCAAAAAGTTGACGCTACTAGATTTTGAAGCATTTCGTAGAATTGCTTCTGTATTGGATTCAACTTTGGATTTGTGGAGCAACCGATAAAACCGAACGAGAAGTACTTGCTACCACAATCGAACAAGAAAAATAATAATCAAAAAAAAAAACCAAAAATAGGAAATCAAACAATTTGAAATTATCAACAACTTTATTCAATGCGATTTTAACAACTTGTGACAAAGCATAAAATTCTTCAACCCATGTAACCTTGCACCCACGCAGCGCTATAAATTGTGCGTGTTAATTACAACAACAATTTTGTGTCTTCTCCTTTGTGCATAGTTGGATGATGATGGTCGATGGTACGATTGATGGTACGATCGATGGCGCGATCGATGGTGGTACGATCAATGCTGTGATCTATGCACACTGTTGTTGCAAATTAGATTTACAGAATGACACATAACAATGAGATACAGGTTGCTGATTATTTAATAATACAGTGAGTCAAAGCAAAATTTAACAAGGAGTTCAAAACAGAAAGAAAATTATTAATATTACATCTTATAAAAGTTAAATGAATTCATGTTACAAACAAATAATTGTATTAAACGGACATGCATAGTTCTGAATCTTAAACAGCTTTTATAATTAAGTTGTATCCTATTATTTTGATTATATTGTTGAATTAGATTTCGATTTGTGAGGGAATAATGGAAGGTGAACTAGGTGTTGTGTTGAGCTGCGGATGAGATTTAGGGCTGCAGGTTTGTCCACATCCGAAGAAAAGCAGGAACTGCAAAATAGATTGAGCAAGCATTTGAAGTCACTTCGCACCAACGAACTTGAGGGAGAATCTAGCAAATTTGTGAAAACAGGAGCGTGACATTACTTTTGTTGAGGGCAGTATTGGTAGTGGTGTGGGGGACGATATATCAGAGATAGGGTTGGACCAAGGGCAAAGTGAGGGAGCAGCTGTAACGAGGCACGTACATTCTTGTTCTGTGACTTTGAAGACAGCTTGACGACATTCATAAGCGAGAATTCGCAAAATGTTCACCAGCGGATTACCGAGTTCGAAGACGTTAGTCGAATGATTTATTGGAATCAGCTGCAGGACTTTGTCCATGGGAAATGTTTGTTGTCAGGGGCGGCTAAATTGTTTATCCAGAGAGAGGCCGGCATACTGGACTGCTACTCATTGAAGTCAGCGTTGTGTGGAGAACTTGGCAACAGCGTCAGAACAACCGAAGTCTACAGAATGTTAAGAACGCGCACAAGCAAGCAAGCGAAATGTTGCGGGAACTCCTCTACAGGATGATTGACATTGCAAAGCCAATTGCCATAGATAAGAAATCCATCGTCGAATATCTTATAGATCACTTTAATAAAATAATTCTGTACACGCCTAAGACAATCGACGAGCTCAGGCTACGCTGAGTACGTATGAAGGGCAAGGGCACCCTTCCTTTTTAATGCAGCAAGGAAGATATTCAGTAGGGCGAGGTCATTGCGCCGAGAAGACTAACAATCGTCCATGCTACAATTGTGGCGAGTTTGGCTATCTTGCGACAGCTTGTACTAAGAGGGTGAAGTGCTATATGTGTCATGGTTTTGATCATCGATCATTTGAATGCAGCAGGGCAAGTAGCGCAAAGGAAGCGCACAAGGAACTGAGAAAGGAGCAAATTGCCGACTTGAAGTCTGAGGTAAGGACAACGCATCTTATGAAAGACGTTATTGTGGACAGTTTGGAGGTCACTGCGTTGATTGACACAGGGTGCGATATATGCCTCATATGCTTAAAGAGGGTAA
Organism: Volucella inflata; assembly: GCA_928272305.1. NCBI lineage: Eukaryota > Metazoa > Arthropoda > Insecta > Diptera > Syrphidae > Volucella > Volucella inflata. The sequence continues at coordinate 108,762,897 of OV743716.1, read as the reverse complement.
ACATATCTACGAAATCTATCGTGTTGTCTGGGTTGGAAAACCATCAAGTACTCTCCCAGGGAAACATCGAAGCAAAGGTGTTGGTAGATAAAATTAAGTTCGATGCTAAACTATACTTGGTTACCTGGTTCCCTATCTTAGTTTCAATCCATCTTGAATATCCCTTATCAGGCGATATTTCCCGCCATACCCTTCGCTCCTCGGTTCATGTCTACAATCTTCACACTATTCCAAAAAAAACCGAAACTTTAATCATCTGTTTGCAAAGCTCTAAGGGTGAATGGCCTAAAGCATGAAAATCATCAGATTATTCTGTATTATGGAATAAAACGGAATTTGCTTGAACTTAGTACAAGGCATTAAGAGAACACTGGACAGAAACCGGTAGGCAGCTGTGGAGTGGATTGATAGGAGTCAAGAAGTGCGGACTGGAGAATATTGTCAAAATGAATGAAAATACCAAGCAAAATTTTTAAATTAATATAATGCATTGTGTTGGAAAAGATTTAGACTAGTAACAAAGAAGAAAAAAAGAATAGTGAAGTTGAAAAGACTTAGTGTAGTTGGAACTCAGGCCAACTAAAAAAATCAATAAAACTAATAAAGCTAGTGAATCTTAGAAAATTTGTGATCAATCCACACTAAACAGCGACAGATTTTGTGTGCTGCACGTTAATACGATCGTGTGAATAATAAAAAATTATCCCAAATCTTATACCCGTCAAGACAAAAGCAAAGAGAAAATTGCAGGCAAAAGGAGGTAATAACCTATTTGAAGTAGAAGAAGGTGGTGCAAGGTATAGCCGGCGCAGTACCCATGAAGGAATGTGATTCAGCTAATGGAGGTCCCCGAAGGTAAACAAAAGAACAGAAAGGAGACATCCGACCCCTTTTCCCATTCAGACATACTTCATCAAAGCAAGGCGTCAAGGTTGTAGTATACATTAGAATAACGTTTTTTTTTTTTTGAAGTTACTGTGTATATTATGTTCAACTGTTTTTTTGGTTTGTTTTAAATTTATTTCATTATGTCATAGTGTAAGAATACATTGTTTTCAGGGGCCTTTGCTCTCTTTTTCTTTCACCTCCCCCCTCTTATAATATTGTGTAACCTTTAATGAATACATAACATAGTTTGGTTTGAAATTTCCCGTTGTTTAAAATGTGTATATGCATCCTGATGAGCACTAGTAGAAAGATGCTATTGAGGGAATGTTTATGGGGATGGCAGTTACTTACTATGTTTGTGGCTCATAAAATCTAGATGTCACTTGCGGTACCATCTTTTTATTTTGGGTTTTCCTGTCATATATGTGCATGTGTAGTAATATTTTTTATAAGTTTACAAAAGACAGCATTTTAGTTCTGTTAGATACTCCTGTTAATTATTAATTGTATCTAAATAACTATTTTTGGATGGCAACGATTAGTATTAGGCCTTTTAGAAGTAGCATCTTCCGACAGGTGCTGGTTCTTTAAATAAGGAGAATGAGCCTCTCCGGCTGAACATTTTGCAGCTCTGCTAATAAGCTCTACTTCACGCCTCCCCGTGCGCCATCTGGGAATCTCACAAGAGATTGCGAAGTGAAGGGGGCAAATGGCGAGTTTCTTGCGCCATAAATCAGGATAAGTGTCGCAAAAACAAAACAAGAATTTACCCGGGCTACCCCGACATATTTGGAGCTCAGGCCGGTAAGGATCTCCAAAACTTAGTCAGGGTCTAAGAAAAGAGATGGTGGCGGACGAGCCCTATATGGGCTAACGGCAGCGGTAACATCCCGGAAGAGGTAACATCCCTCGGTGTAACCGACCCCTCGTCATAGGGCCATTAAAAATGGAACTGGTCCTCCAGGTTGGGGGAAGTGCCACCGAGGTTACTGCCCGGCCGTTAAAAGAAAAATGAAGTTGCGAAGCATCAATAAACCTTGGATATGGATGGATCTACTGCTGACTGACAACCCACGCAAACGACTTAAGGACAATGAGCTTCGGAAATGCCCTAGACTGATGCAAAACAGACACAACCGCCATCCAAGAAATGCGATGTGATGGGCTGGACAAAAAGAAAACTCAAAAACTGCGACATCTACTGCGGCGATTGCTATCGACGGCAAAAGCAGCGCTTATTTAGATGCGGATTTTCTGAAGGAGGCAGATTTACACAAGAAGTCCTCAGCTTCCGGGATGTGAGCGAGCGCCTCGTAGCAATCTGCATGAAGACTAAATTCGCCGACATTAGCCGTATATGCGCGCATTCCCCCACAGATGAGAAAAATGACGACACCAAGGATGCCTTCTATGAGCTCCTCAACAAGACCTACGAGCAATGCCCTAGCTATGACATTAAAATTGTCCGCGTGATTTTAGTGTAAAGCTAGGAAGAGAGGGTGTCATTGGTGGAACGATCGAAAAGTATAACCTGCACGACACCATCTCCAATCACGGATGGACCTTGCGGCGAGGGCGAACCATTGTCGGAGCTAGCACGTGGTTCCCACATCTCGATATAGACAAGGGGACTTGGGGAACTCCTGATCAATCACAATCAACCAGATTGATCATGTTGCGCAAGTAACTCCTCCAGTATAATAGATATCCGTACGTTCCGAGGAGCTAACAACGACTCGGACCATAACCTTGTTGCAGCCAGGGTACGGTTGCTGATATAAAAAGCTACGCCAAACTAGGATGTCCAATACCGCCAGCATCAAGCATCGTAGACCATTGGAAACGCTAAAAAAATGTCATCAGAGATGCCGCTTTTGATGTGCTGGGTTTCACAGGATGAAGAAAGAGCATGAGAAGCGCGCGGTCGAGGAAATTGAGATGCTACTCCAGGAATGAGGTTCGGAAGTTTTACCAAAGGGTACGAATAACATGCCACGGAAACAAACCCCGAACCTGTAGGGATGAACTAGGGAACATCGTAGTAGAATCGCAGTCGATGCTGAGAATTTGGAAAGACCATTTCTGCAGACTGTATAACGGCGATGACGAGCCTAATAACGCTATCAGGCAGAATCAGCCTTTCAACCTGGACGATGATAACCAACAATCCGTCCACCCGACCTGGATGAAGTGAAGATAGCTATATCGAAGATTCAGTCCAAAAAAGCTGCTGGAGTGGACGGCCTGACTGCCGAGCTCTTCAAAGCGGCGGGCGATGACTTCGTAAGGAGCATACACCAACTCATCTGTAAAATATGGTTGGACGAAAGTATACCGGATGAATGGAATTTTGAGCATTGTTTGTCCGATTTTCAAGAAAGGAGGCGCTCTGAACTGCGCCCATTATAGAGGCATCAGTCTCCTTAACATCGCATACAAGATTTTATCTGCCGTATTGTGTGAACGCTTGAAGCCGTTCGTCAACAACCTGATAGGTCCATATCAGTGTTCCTTCAGACCAGGAAAGTCCACAGTTCAGTTTCAGTTTAACTGCTTTTATTTTCCTTATCATTACGTCCTACATTCTAACAGAAAATTTTTAAATGCAAGCTTAAAACTTTTAAACAATCACTCAATCACTGGCCCTACACAGTCACTCTAAGCTTCTCTAAATTCTTATATCTTTGTTTTTCGACTTCTTTCACATTTTATATCGGATATTTATTTTCCATACTTAGGCTAAGAAAAAAATGCTTAGCAAAAACTTAGCATATGGACATATGCTCAATGCCAACCTAATCCTATGTAAGCTGGCCATCGCTATTTACAAAGCAAATAGATTGGTCAGCTCTGCCTCATTAGTGAGGGTCTATATTTGACGAAGACGACGACGAAACATCTTCTCCATCATTCAACCACCAAAAATGCTGGTGCTGCCGAATGACATCCCTCTTATCGCGATTCCCCACCCCCCCTTCTGAACCTGAGACGATCCACCCTGCCGTGTGCGACGTCTCTGTTGTAGTTGAGTCGCCTGTCCCCAACTGTCCGAGCAACATGGAAGATTTACGGTACCGCTGATCTATCCTGGATCAACCCTATCTGATCAAGGTAGAGGAATGTTTCCGGTGGAACGAAGCCGTGGGGTAGTATGCCCCAGATATCAGGTTAGTCGTTGAGGCCATTGCTCTTGCAATGTGCGTTCGATCAGCTTAATTACAAAGTTGTCCACTCGTATTAGGTTCGCCCTGTTGTAAAGGACCTCGTTAGAATACAATTGTTTGTACTCCGACTCTGGGGTTCTGTACAAGCGAAGACAAGGCCTAACGCAAGCTCTCTCAAACACCCGAATCTTTCCCATTAAGCTTGCTCATACTATTTTTAGTTTGAATTATTCCAACAAATGTCAAATCACCATTTTTCACGATGAACTGTTGTTAGCATATTAAAAAGAATGTTCAAGAGTGGTTTACTGATCCCCAGACTAGCCAGCTTGTAGAATAGACCCTCTAACCATACAGTGTCGAAGGCCTTTTCCAAGTCAACAAGGCAGGTACCAGTACATTGGTTTTTACCTTTATTCCATTGGACATCGGACACCAGTTTAGACGCGGCATGTGCGCTGGATAATGTGCACTATTCATTGCATTATTAAACAGGGTGGTATAAATGTCCACCGCTTCTAGAGGAAGATGTCGAAGCACGATGTTCGGAAAACCATCGGCCCTCACTGATTTCTTACCTCTGATTGTGTCGAAGATCTAATGGAGTTCTTCCTTCGAAATGAACGGGGGTGGGTCACCTTCTCTTGCAATGACATTATTTGTCATATTTGCGTCGCTGAACCGGGTGAAACCAGAGCCCTCGGATCACCAGTACTCTACTTCATTTCGAATATAGAAAAATTAAACTGATTTTTTCTCCAAAATAGTTTATTTATTTGCGGGAACATATTTGGGTTGCTGGTGCGTACAGCCCGAGCCTTGTTGTTCCAGTAAAAACTTACAGAAATTCTGTAATTCTCTTTAATTAACGTTTGAAGATTTTTTATCGATGACTTCAGTGTCCTAATCTCCAGGTCTTGTCTGTCAGTTAACTGTCTGTACAAGTTTTTGAGCCTTGACAGAAGTCTACTTTTCTGTCGGTGCAGTGCGTCGATAGTAGGATTGCGGAACAGGTCTTCGTTACCGCAGTATTGTAGTGTCCATAGTGTGTTTAATTGTCTCGTCCATTCGTTTTAGGTACTTGTCGATCTCCTCGTTTGACGGATTCCTATTGGACGGTGGATGGAGCATGTTCGAAGATAATGCCCTTGTCAAGGTTGCGGAGCAGCGTGTCCATCGAGTCTTACTGTAGTTGTAAGAATGTCTTTGGACAAACTCCTCCAATTCCGCAATTGTCCGTTGGGAACAGTAATTTCGGTGCTAAAACCGCAATGGTCGCTGTCATACACGCATGTGCGCAGACAGTTCAGAGTTTGTAAATTCGTACCTGTCAGTCGTATAGTCGACTAGTAGTAGATCCAAATAAGACCCGCCTCTGGGAAAGGACGGGTTATCCGTCGCTTTAAGATCGAGTCTGTACATGACATTGTGCTGACTCCACCAATCGAGTAGTAGGTTCCCTCTAGTATTTGGGGAATTATTTCCCCAATCACTGTATTTAACGTTGAAATCCCCGCCGATTATAAAAAAATTCTCCTGTGATTCCAGTCTCAGAAGTCGAAACAGCGTGTCGAGCTCTGTAATAAATAAAGTGGATTGTGAAGACTCAGGTGCATAAATAGAAGCCAAATACAGCCGCTTTCCAGTGCGGAGCGGGATGTAAATGACGACTGCCTCCAATACCCGGAACCTCCGCCTCCACGTTCAGATCTGGGCCGGTTTCTTCCTTGAACATTATAATTACTGTACTCCAGTTTGTGCTTATCGGTTAGCTTGGTTTTGCTAGAGAAAAGCACATCAGGTGTTTGGTCTTGTACTAATTTAAACATCGCGGCTCTTCGTTCGATCGTAATCAGTGAATTTACGCAACGACCTTCAAAGTGTGGTCCACCATGTGCTCCACCATGTGCGCACCGATTACGACATGTGTTGCGTTAGGCTCGGCACCAGCGCTTAGATCTGGTCCACCCGCTTGGTCGGTTCTTGCTCTTATTGCAGCTGAGCCATTTGCCCTTTGATTGCGAGCAAGATAGCCAACATGTTAGCTGCAGCTTCCGTTGTTGTCAGCATTGGCGCTGGAGAAGCATTCTATAGCGCCTTCGCTCCATTTTAATTTTTCCCAGTTAACCGCCTGGTAGTCTAGGACATTGATGCTCCTTAGACTATTTAGACGGCTTTCGGGACTGAGCTGAACCAGGAAGAACGGCAGACCACGTTTCTCCCGCCTGGCTCTAGCTGTGGTAAATGGCTCTTCCCAAAAATTTGAGTCCTTCGCACTCCTTCTCTTTGAGCAGTGCCAAGCTCTCCTCGGGATCAGAAGATGGTTCCAACTTCTTCAGCAGCATCGACTGCCGCTTTTCACACTTCGGTATGAATGAGTAGTGTTCCGTCGTCGTTTCTTTTAGGAGCTCCTCCACTTTCGCTTAGCCCTCCACTGTATTACAGTGGATGGCATGGCGACCGTTCCCCAATCTCTTAATGTTAAAATTATTACCAATGACCAACTTAAGGCTCAACTATTATGGGCGAAAATAAACTGAAGCTACTGTTAGAACTGGATGAAAAGTTTCTTAAGTTACTTCAAACGGACAAGTTGCCCATAATAGGAGTTTGAAGACGTATCAATCTGTCAGGTCATGTTGCCATTTGTTTTGTTTTTGTATTTGTGAAAACTTTTAGTTCGGTGCGGATTGAAATTCGAAAATTTGTTGAAGTAATTGATAGTTATGTAGCTATTTTATATATATTTTAATATATGGTTAAATGAAACAATAAAAATACAGTGAAATGCGACTGCAAATTTCCATAGATTGAATCCTATATTTTGGCGATGGCGATGGCGCGATAGTTAGCTCATTGGACTATCACGCAGACAGTCTGGGTTCGATTCCTGGCTGGGTCACCATCAATTTTTCAAATCGCCATCATCCTTTCGGCGGGCAATGGCAAACTCCCGAAAGTAAAAAATTGCTACGAAAAAGCTTCTAAGGAGTGCCATTCGGACTCGGCGATAAACCGTAGGCCCCGCTCAGATGTGACAAAAATGAAAACATGAGAACACAAATGAGTGTCAAGAGGCTAGGCCATGGCCCATACCGGGCTGCCAGCGCCACAGTGTCTTTTTTTTTTAAATTATTGTTTCTAATATTTATTGAAGTTAAATGTCGAAAACAAATATGTTAGTTGTGAAATAGGTGCCTGTAAAGTGTTTAGAAATTTCGTGCTTTAAAAAATGTAAGCAAAATATAGGATTCAAAAAAAAAAAAAAAAACACTGTGGCGCTGGCAGCCCGATATGGGCCATGACCTAGCTTCTTGACACTCATTTGTGTTGCTCATGTTGTCATTTTTGTCACATCTGAGCGGGGCCTACGGTTTATCGCCGAGTCCGAACGGCACTCCTTAGAAGCTTTTTCGTAGGCATTTTTACTTTCGGGAGTTTGCCATTGCCCGCCGAAAGGGTGATGGCGATTTGAAAAATTGTTGGTGACCCCGCCAGGAATCGAACCCAGACTGTCTGCGTGATAGTCCAATGAGCTAACTATCGCGCCATCGCCATCGCCAAAATATAGGATTCAATCTATGGAAATTTGCAGTCGCATTTCACTGTATTTTTATTGTTTCATTTAACCATATATTAAAATATAACTTTCTATTATACACTAATATTCACTAATATTCTTTCACTAATTATTGAAAGAAAGACCAACAACACAACAGTTTCTTTATGTTCCACAGGTGCTTTGTTTACATTTTTTAAAGCACGATTTTGTTCAAACCAAAATTTCTAAGAACTTCACAACCAACTTTTTCCAAACTTACGTATTTGATATCGACATTTTAACTTAACAATTACTTTAACAAATTATCGAACCGAATTTAATTTTTTTACAGCGATTTGTTTCCGCACACAAGCCTTCTTGAATTCCCCTCACAAGAAAAGGCACAAATCCACAGTAAAAGCACTTTGGATGATTTTCATAATTTAATACTCGTACTCGTGTATGAGTTTCCTTCTAATAAAACGTTTTTGAAAAAAATTGCACCTTTTTCGCAAAAAAAATAAACAGTTTTCTGAATTAGTAAATTCAACAGAAGCTTAGCTGTCAAATTTTCGTACGAAATGTGATCCTGATCACAATTTATGTACAAAAGCAAAAGTGAACGAAAAATCGACAAAACCGAGCGATCCGCCATTATGGGTGCGAGATAAAAATCACTTGTAATCGCACATTTACGTACGTAGACGTACGAATCCTTTCGCCTATTATGGGTCTGCCTTTCCACAGGTAGTTGGTTGCATTTACCTCTAATTTATAGGTGATGATAGGAGGAACATTCTCCTTCCTCTTCTGCTGTTGTTGTTGCTGCTGCTGTTTTTTCAGCTGCTGAGGTTTCTGCTGTTTTTGCTTTTGCAGCTATTGCTGTTTCTGCAGCTGTTGCTGTTTCTGCAGCTGCTGTTGTTTTTGCTGCTGCTGTTGTTTCTACTGCTGCTGTTATGTTTGCTGTAGTCGTTGTTTCTGCTGCTGCTGGTTTTGTTGTTGGGAGCTCTCTACTTCTAATTGCTACCTCTGCCTTCGTGCAGTTTGCTTTTGCTGAATAGCAAGCACTTTTTTCAGCTTTTGTATGCTGCTGCTGATGTCATTTATTAATTCATCCTCATCTTCCAATACAGATGCCGCTAGAGAGGCAAAGTTGTTGTTGCCCATCTCATAATGGACGTCATCAGAGATTTACACTAACGCATCATTGCTTGTTTTTTGTTTCCTTGTGATGGTTTTGCTGTTTCAGCTGCTAAGGCGTGGCCTTCACCACGGAACCGGCAGCAGTATTGTTTCCATTTGCTACTCCCGTCATGGGAAGAGCGGAACGCTCTCCACCACCCATCACGTGATTTCGTTATTACTTATTGTTTTCTTTGAATATTATCTATATTTACTCAATTTGAAGAGAAAAAAAAAACTTTCAAGTTTTGTAGGGTATCGAACCCGTGTCCCACGATTTGATGATAACCGACGCCGCTAACCGCTTGGCTACCGAGTCAATTAATGTAATTGCAACTAATTATATTTGGGAGGAAAACTTAATTACAATTTTTTCTACTTTAGGAAAAGCCGAAACACGTTTACTCTCTGCGTAGATCTGCGAACGACTGCCAGGAAAATCCACCATCGACAAATTATTCACACTGCCGCAGATCTTGGAGAAGGCCCATGAACTTCAGATAGATACACACCACCTATTTAAAGATTTTAAGGCCGCGTATGACGGCATCTGTGTATAGAGACGAGCTATACAGAGCTATACTAGTTTTGGCATCCCTGCAAAATTCGTCTGTCTGTGCAGGACAACGATGGAGAATGCACGCTGATCCATCAGTGTCGGTAAACATCTCACTGAGGCCTTTGATGGCAAAAAAGGGTTTAGACCAGGCGATGCGCTGTCATGCTATTTCATTAACACCATACGTGAAAGAATGCGCCAAACACAAGAGGCCCAAATTTTAAAAGTCCGTCCAATTCAGCGGGTACACCGATGATATTGAAAACTTAAAATGTCGAAAGGATTGAGAACTTCTAATTGTACCGATGATGTTTGCCTTAGAGGGCGAGATCATTTAATTGTTTACTGTGTTTTATTTTGTAAGTGTGACAAAAAAAGCAAGTGCAAGTAAAAATTGGAACAATTCCCAAACTAGTTCTCTTTTTATACAAGACAATAACTCCCTGCATGGAGTCCATTTAACAGACACGAAGACTATTTATTTATAAACAAGAAAGGATACAAAAAATCGTTTCATTAATTTTATGCAATATTGGGTTAAAACACTTTATTTCTAGTTTAATATTGCTACTAACTAAAAATACTGGCATTTGCAATACCTCATCCCAGGCCAAGAAATCTTTCATGGAATGGCAAAAAACGCATTCTTCAGCAAATAGAAGGCAAAAAATTCGATCGTTTTTCCCAAAACCATCAGTTAGGAAATGAATAAACACCAACTTTGCAAATTAGAAGTAGCCATACGTTTGCACTGGTTTTTCCGTAAGTATCTGTACAGCAATCCTATCTGGAATCAACTTAGGTGCCACCACAGCTAGATATTCATCTGAGCGCAATAGAGCAGTGTCGCTTCCGGTATCAATTTTCGCGCTTAAAGACTGCCCATTTATAGTTATCGCAGCACCTCTTGCATCTCTTGTTCTTCTTAAACATTCAAATGAACCTTGCCCGAAACTGTTGCATTCGAAGCACTTTGGTTGGTTTTCATTGCAGCTAGTTTTTTGTGTGTCCACTGTCTCCAAAATTGAAACACGGTGTCGGCTTTTCAGAAACTGTCTGCTCTTTAGGCTTTGCTGCTTGTCTTCTGGTCTACAAAAAAAATCATGGCAAAAGGAGATTATCTCACTTTTAAGAAGTGAGACGAGGAAGGTAGAAAAAGGGGCTAGTTCCTTGCATAACAAATTATATCACACGTTCTGAATAAGCATAATAAGGCTATTGCGAATATGGTGCGAAATTTGGGTAAGAAGTATAAAAGAGGTATATAAATCAGCTTGTCCTTATTGGTATAAGGAGAAATCCTACAATTGTATCCGGTCCATACTACTGAACTACAATTGCATAATTACAAAGACCCTGGATTGTATTAAGATTAATTTTAATAATCATCCTTTCCGAACACTAATCAGATCACATATCTCAACAAACGAAATATTTATTAATAAGTCATTACACAAAAACCACTATGTAATTAAAATAAATTTCTGGTTAACTAAGCCTAAGTATATGTATAACAGATATAATAGAATAACAAACTAATAAACAAAACAAAAACACAATGCGTAACAGATATAGTATATGAACAAACTAATTATCAAAACAAAAACACAATGCTGAACTCGTCCGCACCATTCCACAGATTCTTCGTAACTGCCCTTGGTCCCAGTCAATATCAGCAAAAAGACTCGCAAAAGCGCAGATTCCCTTCCTTAAGAGAAATTCCATTCTCTCCCTCTTTCATACAAACTTACACGACATACCAACACATAGTCAACTTTCCAGCGATTGGACTATGCCCATCGCACTCTTAAGACAACCAGAAGAAAGGAACAAATACAAACTCGTCATAAAAAACATCTGCTTTTATTTGTATCATATTGTTTACTCTAACACGGCCATTTTGACCTATTCATCGCCCTCGATGAATTCCTCACCTTGTTTCTCGGCTGCTCGTCCTTCAACAACCGCAATCTGTAAAGAAAGATAAGCAGACGAATACCATCAGAGTATCACAACTCGAGCCTATCAGAGCATCAGTCCCGTCAGAGAATCACATCTCAAGACTACAAAAAAAAAAAAAAAATAAAAGACCCGTCAGAGAATCACATCTCAAGACTATCAGAACAAAACAACAAAAACCAAAGTGGCGCTGGCAGCCCGGTATGGGCCATGGCCTAGCTTCTTGACACGCATTTGTGTTGCTCATGTTGTCATTTTTGTCACATCTGAGCGGGGCCTACAGTTTATCGCCGAGTCCGAACGGCACTCCTTAGAAGCTTTTTCATAGGCAATTTTACTTTCGGGAGTTTGCCATTGACCGCCGAAAGAGTGATGGCGATTTGAAAAATTGTTGGTGACCCAGCCAGGAATCGCATCCAGACTGTCTGCGTGATAGTCCAATGAGCTAACAATCAAAAAAATGTAAGTCCCGTCAGAGAATCACATCGCAAGACTATCAAAGCAATCAAAAAAATATAAGTCCCGTCAGAGAATCACATCTCAAGACTATCAGAACAATAATAAAATATAAGTCCCGTCAGAGAATCACATCTCAAGACTATCAAAACAATCAAAAAAATATAAGTCCCGTCAGAGAATCATATCTCAAGACTATCAAAACAATCAAAAAATATATAAGTCCCGTCAGAGAATCACATCTCAAGACTATCAAAACAATCAAAAAAATATAAGTCCCGTCAGAGAATCACATCTCAAGACTATCAAAACAATTTGGAAATAAATCCCACAAGTATCACTTACCTTTTCCACAGTAGGATCTGCATTACAAGCTTCTATTGGGCGAAGTATTGTACTTCTCTAGCTGCCACGATAATAGCATTGCTGTTTATCTTCGAAAGCTTGTACCTATCGTTGGATAATATACCCACAACCTCGTAAGGTCCTCGATAATTTCCAGAACCTCTTGATCTATACCTTGTTCGACGTTAAGCCAGTTTTCAGTTAGACTGTTAAGTTGATAGCAAGTTCGCACAGGTGGGTTTCGGCTGAGATAATCAGCGTTTTGCATAACCTTTCCCTTACGGTACTGGATTTCAGACTCGAAATCCTGGAGATAAGTCCACCATCTAGCCACTCTAGGTAGGATATCCTTTTTCTCCTTTGTAGACTTTAAAGCATTACAGCCCGTAACTATTGTGAATTTAATACCGAGCAAATAGATACGAAAATGTTTGACGGAGTTAATTACTGCTAATGTCTCTATGCAATGCAACTAGTTTTGGCTGAGAACGCAGGGAGAAATCTTCGAAGATAGTTCGCAAGCCCCGTAAATTGACGGATCTCCCTCATGTTTGACGGAACGGGTGCCCGAACAAGTGCATCTACTTTGGATGTTCCCGGTCTTATTCCTTCGAAAGAAATTTCTAGCCCTAAATACTCTACTTTCGACTGGACAAAATGACACTTGTCGACATTTAAAGAGAATCCACAATTAGTTAGTGCTTTCATGACAGTATCTAGTCTTTCCAATCCTTCACAAACGGTTTTTGATGGAATAAGCACATCATCCAGATAGACAAGAGCGATGTCGTCTCTGAGGTCGCCAAGTGCGTTGTTGATTGCTCTTTAAAACACAGCGGGAGCGTTCGCTTATCCGAATGGCATGCGCAAATACTCATAATGTCCGTCGGGTGTTACGAAAGCTGTCTTTTCGATTGCATCCTCCGCTATAGGAATCTGGTAAAAGCCGGAAGCCATATCCAGTGAAGTATAATACCGATAAACAGATAGTCTGTCAAGCTGGTCTTCAATTCTGGGCAATAGAAAAAGATCCTTTACTGTTATACGATTAAGGGCCCGGTAATCAACACACAAGCGATATTGGCCGTTCTTCTTCCTAACCAGCACAATCGGACTAGCAAACGCTGATGGGCTATCTCGTATGATGTTGTGTGCCTTTAGCTCAGTTATGATTTCCTTTACAATCTGACGCTCCGAAAGTGATAATCGATAAGGCCTATAACTAATTCTGGTATCCGATTGCAGTTTAATGTTAACTGCCCCAGATGTTACAACTACCGATGGATAACCTCGAACAACAAAATCTCGATATTTGTCAACGACATGATTGACCTGTTCCTTATATTTATCAGGTATACTAATAAGGTCTTTAGTTCTCTCAACAATATTAACGAAGGATTGACTTATTGATTTTCGCCGGGTTGTGGACCCTGTACTATTTCCAGGCCGGGGTCTTTAAATACATCACGACCAATTAACATGTCGCAACTCAGACAATTTGGGTCAAAAATATGAAAGTTAACCTCAATTATTAGATCTTAAAATTCCACTAGTAGATCAGTCTGCTCCGTTAGAAGAATGGAACTTGAACCTATGCCTTGAGCATAGGCTAACTTTCTTCCTTTCTGCTCGCTGTTTGGCCCAACAGGTTTTATCCTCGTGTTACGTTTTGCCACAGAAAGCGCAGGTATTTGAACCTACCGTTGGTTCTGTCGGAATACTCAGGTTTCGTGTCGTTTGTAATATGGACGATTGTGTACAGTCAGCTTTGATATGCTCTACTTTACAGCAACCAAAATTTAATATTTATTTAATATAATATAATAATATTTGTAACTAAACGCGGACTAACATTGCATCATCAGCACTTTTGGGTTTCAAACGATCGATCGTGGTATCTCTTTTATTGTATTGTAGTTTAAATTGCTATGTCCGCACTTGTGCCTAGGAGAATCAACGACAGACGACAGGTGATCAATAAGAGACTGTACAGTGGGCGGCATAACGAAGGTAAGGGAATTTCGTAGACCCACGTTTGCGATGCACCCTATGACAATTCGGGCTACTTTGTCTTCAGGTAATCCAAAAGGCAAGCGGCTGATCTGAGAGACTTTCTCCATGGCAAAGTCTGCATACGTGTCGAAATCTGAAATTGAATACTTTCAATGTTCGATACCTGCCTCAAATATCGCACAATGTCCGATCCACTCGCGAAAGTGTGAATGAGTGAAGCACGTAAATCGCTCCAAACGTAATGCTGGTAACCATACTTTTCGTACCAGGACTTAGCCCTACCGATAAGAGCGTTCTGAACTCGAGGAAAGACGTCAAAATCCTTCAATTTGTCCCTATTAATTCGAGTGTCCCATCCTGACACCACTTGACTATGTTTACCCGCGAATGGTCGGGTAGTAGGCTGGAAACCCAACAAATTCCGTTGAATGACGGTCTGTTTTTGCCACTGCACCAATAATTGAGTTAAGTGTATCAAGCGTGATAAGCGGGTAATTTTTCCCACCTGGTGGAACACTAGTCGCTGCTGCTGTTTCCTGAGACATTCCCTCGCTTGTTGCCTCCTCTTCCGTGTCAACAACACTCGATTCTTCAGCCATTGTAAAAACAACTCACCGTTAAAATCCAGAAATCCAAACAGATATGCCCACAATTTCACTATCACAGTTTGTACACGCAAGCAGGGTGTATCCCACTTCTGATAACAGATATAATAGAAGAACAAACTTATAATCAAAACAAAAACACAATGCTGAAACTCGCCCGCACCATTCCACAGATTCTGCGTAACTGCCCTTGGTCCCAATATCAGCAAAAAGACTCGCAAAAGCGCAGATTCCTTTCCTTGAGAGAAATTCCATTCTCTCCCTCTTCCATACAAACTTACACGACATACCAACACATAGTCAACCTTCCAGCGATTGTACAATGCCCATCACACTCTTAAGACAACCAGAAGAAAGGAAAAAATACAAACTCGTCATAAGTAACATCTGCTTTTATTTGTATCATATTGTTTACTCTTAAATGTATATGTTATGTAGGTATATGTTTCATTTCATTTGTTAGATAAAAGATAATGTATTAAGTAAGTTAAAATTACGAGTATGTATATGATAATGTAGTTATTAAGGTAAGTATAAGTATATGAATATAATGTACTATATATGTATTTATAACATATAGGTAAAAGAAAGTAAGTATGAAATTATTGTCTATATCAAAAGCCAATGAATTAAGTTTTATAAGCAAAGCTGTACTCACTGTTTTGCATTGCATGTTCCTGCAGCGTCGAAATTTGTGCACAAATCCCATCCTGCTTTGATTAGTTATTTGCAAAAGGTTATAATAATTTACGTTAAATCTAAGGCTTTTAGATTTTATTACAATAGGGTAAGTAGATAGCAGGGTGGTTTTATCAAATTCACAAATGTAGGCTAATTTTGCTTTTTTATAGATTAAGTATTGTAATTATAAGAATAAGTATGAATTGGTGTATATATATGTATTCAATCAAAGAAAAGTGAATAGGTAATTTTAAAAAAAATTATCCTTAACATTGAGCAATAACAAACTGAATGATTAGAATAACGGAATATTGCATGAATCAAATGAAATGAATAAAAACACAATAAAATTGATACAATAATTAATATTTGATCAAGCTAACTGTAGATGCGTGCACCAGGCATTCTTCTCTATAGGGTATGTATATGTTAATTTTAATCGATTTGTGGCAGCCGAACTGTTGTTTTTTTATATACTTATGTATGTATGTTGTTCTATGTGTGATCTGTATGCTTGAATGAATGAATGCTTAGCGAGGCTTTTCCATTTGCTTTCATGTAGTTTTTTTGTTATTTAACATTTTGTAAATTTTATAGGCAGGCGGTAAAATGTGGAATGTTAAACCCGATGCGTTGGGCCGCTAGGTAACTGTTTCCTTCTTAGCAGGATACAGAAGTACCATACGGATATTCCTTATCACTGCTCACCCGCAGTTTTCTGCAGAAATACAAAGATTTTATTAATTTATTAATCGACCAAATGGAATTACACTTTTACCTGGTTTGATATGTTCTTCTTCAAAATTTCATAATTCACACTAATTTTATATAAATTAACCAATCAATCTCGCCGCGCTCGAAAAAAAGATTTTTATTTATTACCTCTTAATTACAATGGTGGAACTACTCAATTTTTCATTTAATTTTTCAATTGTACAGTTATTTATGGTAATCAAGTAATTTCCAACATTGATCATTGTTCATCATTGAACATTGTCACATTGATTTATTATCGATACATTTCGCATATTCTTACATATTATAGTACTATCATCTAATTACTTAACTTCTATTACATGATTTTCTCTTAGTTTGCAATTATTTCTTGTAATGCAATTACTTAGTGGTTTTAATTCGTCTATGTATTGGATCTTATTGTCATACTCGTTCCATTAAATTTTATTACAAATTGATCATTCATTATTACTGCTAGATTATTTTCATTGGGCATGGCTGTTATTAATTTATAGTCAACTAATTTATATGAGTTCGGAATTTTTAGTGCTAAAATAAGTCTATCTTTGTCGTATATTAGTAGTCCTATTCTTGAATTTTTTAATTTATAAACGTCTAGTTCTGTCTCCCTAATTTCCGTTGCTGTAAGCATACTTGGATGTATTAATCCTTGTTTCACTGATGCTACGCTGTCTAGGATTTGGTTGAGACTTTCTTCTAATATTTTCAATTTTAGTATCTGATCTGTTTTGAGTTGTTGCGTTATTAGTCGTTTTTCGTTCTTTGTTAATTCTTCGTATGTTTGCCCTAGTTGCATTCTATCCTTTTCAATTATGTTTTTTTTTTAAATTGTCTATTGTTTCATTGAAATGGGTGTTAATTTCAATCTGTTTATTTAAATTGTTGATTGCGTTGCCATTATTTTCTTCAACAACTTTTATATGGACTGTTATTTCTAGTCGGTCATTGTCGTCCATGTTACCAAATAACCATTTTTGCACTGTTCCTATAATGTTTATCAGTCCTCTCTTTTGTCATAATTTTTTATTTGGTTCTATTGCTGCTATTTTTGCATAAATTGTCTCTAACTCTTTCCTAATCATTGGGTCGTTCCCTACCTGTAAGGATTGTATATTGTCCTTAATAGGGTTAACAGTTTGTCTTAGTTCGGAAGTGTTTATAACGTGTAAAATTGTCCTAGTGTTCTTTACTATTTCCGATGGTCCCATGTTAATTGTAGTGCATCCGTTTTCAGCTGTTATTTTGTCAATCGTTAGTTGTTAACTTTATAGTGACACAAATAAAAATAGACCACTTTTAAATTTGTTTAATTTAATTTAATTAACTTAATTTGTTTAATTTGTTGATAATAAACGACTTCATCGGTTGGTGGTTCTGTTGGAACTGAACTGTTTAAAACTAATAATTTAATCAGGTACATACTCGTATTTCAGGCGTGAGATCAGACGCAAGCAAATTGAAATGCGATCATCGTGGACTGCGATTTCTGAATCTGGTGCCAACTCAGTCGCTGTTAGTGTCAAAAACTTATCTCTGCTCATCGAAATTACAAGATATGGAGTAGATATTTCGACTCAATAACTTAGATTTTCATGCAGTATAGGAACCTTGACCAAATGAAAGAGTTGAAATTCTGCAGCATTTATTATAGGTAGCCGCATCTCGAAAACGATTGCGTTGTTCAAACTACGGCCTTTGATTGAAGCCATTCTGTACATATCTACTATAGACCCCTTTGGGAATCGTAGTGTTGGAGCAAGTGAATTGCCAATCAGCTGCAACTGTACACTAAATTGTCTTGGTGTCAACAACTTTGGATTTATTTTAGCATGTTTCAAGTCTAACATAACGTAAAATAACTCTTCCCAAGTCCGTTCAAAATTTGTAATTATCAATATTAAATATAAAGTAAGGGCTGCCAACTCATGTTTTTGCTCGAACAGCGTTTGCTTTGATTGAATTCCATCAATCGTTCTCATTAAATAATGAGGAAGAGCCTTAAATTGTTGTTGGATTTCAAAGGTGTCACTATTCAAAATGTTGACGATAGAGTCTGATATGGAATTCTGTCTTTTTAAAAGACTTTGACTAACGCTATTTGTTCTTCGATTCGATTAGCATCTTCCTGATCCAAAATTCCAAACAAACTATGTGCTAGTGTTCCAATGATGTCAAACGGAGATCTTGCCGCTGTTTTTTTTTCATAATTTGATCCATGGGAACTATGCAGCAGCTCATTGTTGCTCTCTATCACCGTGACTCGATGTTGAAGGCTATCTATTATGGGTCTGCAATAAGCTTTGTTAGCCATATCTTCTGTGCATATTCCATCTAGCAGCTTAAGATATGATTTTATTTCGTTAAATTCAAACCAATATGTTGTTAAATTGTAATAAATATTAATGTTCCAGAATGCATTTATTATTTTTACCTCACCAATGTCTTCAAAGTAAATACCAATGCCGTTGTTTAATTTTGTCACTGAAACTTGTTCGTTTGTCTGTGCCAGACATAACGGTAATACTAAGAAAACGCACAATATTGAGGAAAGCACGCTGCTTAAGTTAAATTTTCTCCAACCAGAATTTTTTTCTTTACTCGCACTGGTTTCATTTGATTTTGGTTTTGTATCATGATAAACATTTTCAGCGCTCAAGGCCTCTATTGGTAATGGGCAAAGATTGTGTATAGCTCTTAGGTATGTTCCATTTTCTGTTTTAACAGTGGCCACTCGGATTAGATTGTCGTTTCCCTTAACAACTTCGGTTCATTCATTTCTTTTATGCCCCAGGTCTTAGAATATTGTTTTCCGTTTTCCACTTCATCCTTTGTTGCAACGGCTGCAAATATTCTTTTGACCAGCGTCTCCAGAAGTGTTGCTGTATGTGTTGTATTTGTCCAAATTTATCCAGGTGGCTTAATTTAGTGTCTGTAACATCTTCCAAATCATTCGGATCTATCGAAATAGGAGTCAGAGGTCTTGAATTTAATATAGCCTCCACTTGAATGACTTTTGTTGAAAGCTGTTCGTATGTTAACGAAGCTTCCCCAAGATAGCGAATTAGTAGCGTTTTTTCCGATTTGACAGCAGCTTCCTAAAGTCCTCCAAAATACGGTGATCGAGGTGGAATGAATTTCCAAATAATTCCATCCTGCAAACATGTGTCCTCGATTGTAGATTGCATGCGTTCCGAATGAAAAGCCCTTCTAAAATCTTCGTTCTTAGCGTCAACAAAGTTAGTTGCATTGTCGCAAAATATGGTTTGACAGACACTACGTCTGCCGACAAATCTCTTAAGCGCATTTATAAAGGCTTCGGAAGACAAATCTCCAACAACTCCGATGTGAACAGCTTTAGTTGGAAAACAAACATAAACTGCCAGATAGAATTTTGATGGTGTTTTACCTCTTACTTTGTGATGCGTTCTAATTGGACCACAGAAATCAACTCCTGAGTGATAGAAAGGTCGTGATGGATTGACTCTCTCTGTTGGTAGATTTCCCATCAGTTGATTAATCGTTGTTGGTTTCGATCTGAAACATTTAACACATTTAGAAATAACATGTCTAGCCATCCTGCCTACGCTCAAAATCCAGTATTGTTGTCTTGAAATGGCTATAAATGCTCTGTGTGATGCGTGCAAGAATCAGTAGCAACTTGGATACAAGACTGTTTTTTTGTAAAAGTATCTGGTGCTTGGCATCTGATAATAAATGCGAATGTCTTAATCTGCCTCCGATTCTTATTAAGTTGATTTTCTCATCGAAATACGGATCTAACGACGATATACTTGATCGTTTATTAACCATTCCAAATTTCTTCAGTAGCTCATACTCATTAGGAAATGCTGTAATAACAGATATAATAGAAGAACAAACTTATAATCAAAACAAAAACACAATGCTGAAACTCGCCCGCACCATTCCACAGATTCTGCGTAACTGCCCTTGGTCCCAATATCAGCAAAAAGACTCGCAAAAGCGCAGATTCCTTTCCTTGAGAGAAATTCCATTCTCTCCCTCTTCCATACAAACTTACACGACATACCAACACATAGTCAACCTTCCAGCGATTGTACAATGCCCATCACACTCTTAAGACAACCAGAAGAAAGGAAAAAATACAAACTCGTCATAAGTAACATCTGCTTTTATTTGTATCATATTGTTTACTCTTACATGTACATGTTATGTAGGTATATGTTTCATTTCATTTGTTAGATAAAAGATAATGTATTAAGTAAGTTAAAATTACGAGTATGTATATGATAATGTAGTTATTAAGGTAAGTATAAGTATATGAATATAATGTACTATATATGTATTTATAACATATAGGTAAAAGAAAGTAAGTATGAAATTATTGTCTATATCAAAAGCCAATGAATTAAGTTTTATAAGCAAAGCTGTACTCACTGTTTTGCATTGCATGTTCCTGCAGCGTCGAAATTTGTGCACAAATCCCATCCTGCTTTGATTAGTTATTTGCAAAAGGTTATAATAATTTACGTTAAATCTAAGGCTTTTAGATTTTATTACAATAGGGTAAGTAGATAGCAGGGTGGTTTTATCAAATTCACAAATGTAGGCTAATTTTGCTTTTTTATAGATTAAGTATTGTAATTATAAGAATAAGTATGAATTGGTGTATATATATGTATTCAATCAAAGAAAAGTGAATAGGTAATTTTAAAAAAAATTATCCTTAACATTGAGCAATAACAAACTGAATGATTAGAATAACGGAATATTGCATGAATCAAATGAAATGAATAAAAACACAATAAAATTGATACAATAATTAATATTTGATCAAGCTAACTGTAGATGCGTGCACCAGGCATTCTTCTCTATAGGGTATGTATATGTTAATTTTAATCGATTTGTGGCAGCCGAACTGTTGTTTTTTTATATACTTATGTATGTATGTTGTTCTATGTGTGATCTGTATGCTTGAATGAATGAATGCTTAGCGAGGCTTTTCCATTTGCTTTCATGTAGTTTTTTTGTTATTTAACATTTTGTAAATTTTATAGGCAGGCGGTAAAATGTGGAATGTTAAACCCGATGCGTTGGGCCGCTAGGTAACTGTTTCCTTCTTAGCAGGATACAGAAGTACCGTACGGATATTCCTTATCACTGCTCACCCGCAGTTTTCTGCAGAAATACAAAGATTTTATTAATTTATTAATCGACCAAATGGAATTACACTTTTACCTGGTTTGATATGTTCTTCTTCAAAATTTCATAATTCACACTAATTTTATATAAATTAACCAATCAATCTCGCCGCGCTCGAAAAAAAGATTTTTATTTATTACCTCTTAATTACAATGGTGGAACTACTCAATTTTTCATTTAATTTTTCAATTGTACAGTTATTTATGGTAATCAAGTAATTTCCAACATTGATCATTGTTCATCATTGAACATTGTCACATTGATTTATTATCGATACATTTCGCATATTCTTACATATTATAGTACTATCATCTAATTACTTAACTTCTATTACATGATTTTCTCTTAGTTTGCAATTATTTCTTGTAATGCAATTACTTAGTGGTTTTAATTCGTCTATGTATTGGATCTTATTGTCATACTCGTTCCATTAAATTTTATTACAAATTGATCATTCATTATTACTGCTAGATTATTTTCATTGGGCATGGCTGTTATTAATTTATAGTCAACTAATTTATATGAGTTCGGAATTTTTAGTGCTAAAATAAGTCTATCTTTGTCGTATATTAGTAGTCCTATTCTTGAATTTTTTAATTTATAAACGTCTAGTTCTGTCTCCCTAATTTCCGTTGCTGTAAGCATACTTGGATGTATTAATCCTTGTTTCACTGATGCTACGCTGTCTAGGATTTGGTTGAGACTTTCTTCTAATATTTTCAATTTTAGTATCTGATCTGTTTTGAGTTGTTGCGTTATTAGTCGTTTTTCGTTCTTTGTTAATTCTTCGTATGTTTGCCCTAGTTGCATTCTATCCTTTTCAATTATGTTTTTTTTTTAAATTGTCTATTGTTTCATTGAAATGGGTGTTAATTTCAATCTGTTTATTTAAATTGTTGATTGCGTTGCCATTATTTTCTTCAACAACTTTTATATGGACTGTTATTTCTAGTCGGTCATTGTCGTCCATGTTACCAAATAACCATTTTTGCACTGTTCCTATAATGTTTATCAGTCCTCTCTTTTGTCATAATTTTTTATTTGGTTCTATTGCTGCTATTTTTGCATAAATTGTCTCTAACTCTTTCCTAATCATTGGGTCGTTCCCTACCTGTAAGGATTGTATATTGTCCTTAATAGGGTTAACAGTTTGTCTTAGTTCGGAAGTGTTTATAACGTGTAAAATTGTCCTAGTGTTCTTTACTATTTCCGATGGTCCCATGTTAATTGTAGTGCATCCGTTTTCAGCTGTTATTTTGTCAATCGTTAGTTGTTAACTTTATAGTGACACAAATAAAAATAGACCACTTTTAAATTTGTTTAATTTAATTTAATTAACTTAATTTGTTTAATTTGTTGATAATAAACGACTTCATCGGTTGGTGGTTCTGTTGGAACTGAACTGTTTAAAACTAATAATTTAATCAGGTACATACTCGTATTTCAGGCGTGAGATCAGACGCAAGCAAATTGAAATGCGATCATCGTGGACTGCGATTTCTGAATCTGGTGCCAACTCAGTCGCTGTTAGTGTCAAAAACTTATCTCTGCTCATCGAAATTACAAGATATGGAGTAGATATTTCGACTCAATAACTTAGATTTTCATGCAGTATAGGAACCTTGACCAAATGAAAGAGTTGAAATTCTGCAGCATTTATTATAGGTAGCCGCATCTCGAAAACGATTGCGTTGTTCAAACTACGGCCTTTGATTGAAGCCATTCTGTACATATCTACTATAGACCCCTTTGGGAATCGTAGTGTTGGAGCAAGTGAATTGCCAATCAGCTGCAACTGTACACTAAATTGTCTTGGTGTCAACAACTTTGGATTTATTTTAGCATGTTTCAAGTCTAACATAACGTAAAATAACTCTTCCCAAGTCCGTTCAAAATTTGTAATTATCAATATTAAATATAAAGTAAGGGCTGCCAACTCATGTTTTTGCTCGAACAGCGTTTGCTTTGATTGAATTCCATCAATCGTTCTCATTAAATAATGAGGAAGAGCCTTAAATTGTTGTTGGATTTCAAAGGTGTCACTATTCAAAATGTTGACGATAGAGTCTGATATGGAATTCTGTCTTTTTAAAAGACTTTGACTAACGCTATTTGTTCTTCGATTCGATTAGCATCTTCCTGATCCAAAATTCCAAACAAACTATGTGCTAGTGTTCCAATGATGTCAAACGGAGATCTTGCCGCTGTTTTTTTTTCATAATTTGATCCATGGGAACTATGCAGCAGCTCATTGTTGCTCTCTATCACCGTGACTCGATGTTGAAGGCTATCTATTATGGGTCTGCAATAAGCTTTGTTAGCCATATCTTCTGTGCATATTCCATCTAGCAGCTTAAGATATGATTTTATTTCGTTAAATTCAAACCAATATGTTGTTAAATTGTAATAAATATTAATGTTCCAGAATGCATTTATTATTTTTACCTCACCAATGTCTTCAAAGTAAATACCAATGCCGTTGTTTAATTTTGTCACTGAAACTTGTTCGTTTGTCTGTGCCAGACATAACGGTAATACTAAGAAAACGCACAATATTGAGGAAAGCACGCTGCTTAAGTTAAATTTTCTCCAACCAGAATTTTTTTCTTTACTCGCACTGGTTTCATTTGATTTTGGTTTTGTATCATGATAAACATTTTCAGCGCTCAAGGCCTCTATTGGTAATGGGCAAAGATTGTGTATAGCTCTTAGGTATGTTCCATTTTCTGTTTTAACAGTGGCCACTCGGATTAGATTGTCGTTTCCCTTAACAACTTCGGTTCATTCATTTCTTTTATGCCCCAGGTCTTAGAATATTGTTTTCCGTTTTCCACTTCATCCTTTGTTGCAACGGCTGCAAATATTCTTTTGACCAGCGTCTCCAGAAGTGTTGCTGTATGTGTTGTATTTGTCCAAATTTATCCAGGTGGCTTAATTTAGTGTCTGTAACATCTTCCAAATCATTCGGATCTATCGAAATAGGAGTCAGAGGTCTTGAATTTAATATAGCCTCCACTTGAATGACTTTTGTTGAAAGCTGTTCGTATGTTAACGAAGCTTCCCCAAGATAGCGAATTAGTAGCGTTTTTTCCGATTTGACAGCAGCTTCCTAAAGTCCTCCAAAATACGGTGATCGAGGTGGAATGAATTTCCAAATAATTCCATCCTGCAAACATGTGTCCTCGATTGTAGATTGCATGCGTTCCGAATGAAAAGCCCTTCTAAAATCTTCGTTCTTAGCGTCAACAAAGTTAGTTGCATTGTCGCAAAATATGGTTTGACAGACACTACGTCTGCCGACAAATCTCTTAAGCGCATTTATAAAGGCTTCGGAAGACAAATCTCCAACAACTCCGATGTGAACAGCTTTAGTTGGAAAACAAACATAAACTGCCAGATAGAATTTTGATGGTGTTTTACCTCTTACTTTGTGATGCGTTCTAATTGGACCACAGAAATCAACTCCTGAGTGATAGAAAGGTCGTGATGGATTGACTCTCTCTGTTGGTAGATTTCCCATCAGTTGATTAATCGTTGTTGGTTTCGATCTGAAACATTTAACACATTTAGAAATAACATGTCTAGCCATCCTGCCTACGCTCAAAATCCAGTATTGTTGTCTTGAAATGGCTATAAATGCTCTGTGTGATGCGTGCAAGAATCAGTAGCAACTTGGATACAAGACTGTTTTTTTGTAAAAGTATCTGGTGCTTGGCATCTGATAATAAATGCGAATGTCTTAATCTGCCTCCGATTCTTATTAAGTTGATTTTCTCATCGAAATACGGATCTAACGACGATATACTTGATCGTTTATTAACCATTCCAAATTTCTTCAGTAGCTCATACTCATTAGGAAATGCTGTCCTCTGTACTTAAATCAAAAGCAGACGATTTCCTTCATATAATTCTTCAACTGTTAGATGACCAAAACTTCTTAATTCTCTATGTTTCCTGCAATTGCTATAAAATCGGTAACAAAACGAGAAAATTCTTTTCATAGTGTTAAAGGAATTAATGTGATTAAGCTCTGGGATAATTGAAGTTGTTAGAATTGATTTGATTTTACGATATCCGGGAATAACTTCAGAGATTGTATATTCAGTTTTGTCCAAAATATTTCATCGGTTGAAGCAAAACGTTGATTTAATAAGTTCAGAAAGAGTGGGTCCTCCCGATACCAGATCAGCTGGATTGTGTTCTCCTTTTTTGTAACTCCATTGCTGAATGTGTATATGCTTGGATTTTGGCTACTCTATTAGCAACATATATCTCCCAAGTATACGATGGTGATCCTATCCAAGCAAATACCACCGTAGAGTCTGTATAGTAATATATGTTGTAAATTTGATGATGTAAGGCTTGACATAACCTTTTCACTAATTCTACCATCAAAACATCTTCTTGTAATTCTAGTCTAGCTATACTTATTGTCTTAAGGGGCCCCACTCTTGCCTTTGAGCAAAGTAGTTGGGAGTGGATTTTGCCATCTTTGTGTATAGATCTAATATACACAAACGATCCATATGCGCTAAGACGCATGTAATTCAATTTCCTTTGCAGAGGGTGTAAGAACATAACGTGGGATGCTGAGTTCATTTAATGCTGAAAATTGCTGCACATATCTCCTCCAATTATGAGCCTGCTCAGGTAGTAATGTTTTGTCCCACGATAATATAGTTTTCCACGGCTCCTGCAGAAATAACTTACCAAGCACAATCACGGGGCCGATCAATCCCAACGGGTCAAATAATCTTGTGAGGTCTGCGAGAACTGTTCTTTTACATATTTTTCCACGCTTTGCTTATTAGTTCGGTTTTGAAACTGTTTTTCAATACATCTTGTGATGGTTCCCAGATTAGTCCCAAAGTCTTAAATACCTCTGACTGATAAAAGGTCACTAGGTTCTCCTAGTGCCCTTCTGGAACTTCTTTTATGATCATTGGATCATTTGCACAAAACTTCCGCTATTCAAAGTTACCCATTTGAAGCACTTGTTTAATTTCATTGAGTAACTCACGAGAGTCAGCTATTGTTTCTGAACCTGTTAGACAGTCATCTACGTAGATATTATTTTAGATAACAAATGACGAATTTTTGTATGTTGTCTTCTTCCAATTTATTAAGACATCATGCTCTTAAATATGGTGCAGAGGCTGTCCCATATGTTAAAGTGTTTAATTGATACCTTTTTAGCGGATGATTTGATTGTGGTCGCCACAAGATTAATTGGTAAGGTCGAACCTCTTGTTTCGCTAAAATCTGCCTGTACATTTTGCTTATATCACAGCTAAAAACATATCTATGCATTCTAAAGTTAATAATGATAGAAAACAAATCAGGTTGGACAGTTGGACGGACGATCAAAATATCGTTGAGGGATTTGCCGCTGCTGTTCTTTGCTGATGCATCAAAGACAACACGAAGTTTTGTTGATGAACTTTCAGGTTTCAAAATACAATGATGAGGAAGCATGTAATGCGTTCAAGTTACTTCATTATTTGATATAACGTTCATATGGCCTAAAAACTCATACTCCTCCATGAAGTTAACGTATTGATGCTTCAGTTCTGGGCTTTTTTCTAGTTTTTCCTCCAAAGATAAAAACCTCCTTCTTGACATTTCAATTGAATCTCCTAAAAGTGTTGTTGGGTCATCTTTAAAAGGCAATTTTACGATAAAGTTCTTGTTCGCAAACGTTATATTATTTTTAAAATGCTCTTCACACCTGAACTCTTCCTCACTCATAGTTTTTACAGGAGTATCATAGCCTTCTGTCTCCCAAAACCTTCGCACCAATTTTTCCAATGAAAATAAGGTGGGTTTCGTTGCAATAAAAGTAACTGTAACTATCCAGCCCAATTTAGAGTTTCTCAAAACTGGTAGATTATGTTCGCATCGTATCTCCCCCTGAAGGAGCAGGTCAAAGAAAATTTCTGCTCCTATGAGCATGTCGATCGGTTCATTCTTATGGAAATTCATGTCTGTCAGTTCCACTTCTGGGGGTATACTTAAAGTTGTAGCATCAAGCTCTATATTTGATTGATAGTCAGTTATTTTTGGCAAAATTACTGCATCAATAGAAGCGGAAAATGATGAAGATCTTGATTTGAACGTTATGCTCGTGATATACTGTCGAGTTGAGTCGTTCCGGACCTACATAGTTCCTGGAACTATGTCCGTTGTCGGAACTAGTTCCAAGCGTTCCGCATACTCCACCTAAACATGTTCGATAGTTCCGACATGTCCCATAACCGGAGTAGTTCACTCACAAGAAGTTCACCTCGCAAAATCTTTATTTTGTTTTGATTGACACTGCATACTTAAGGGTAGTTTTTGCTTTCAAGCATGGATGCTTGCGAGTTTGGATATAGGTACAAGCGAGTTTGAGTAAATTGAGTATTATGATTTGCAAAGAGCGGGGAAAAATTTGATCGTTTGAAAACATTTAACTCGTTTGCGAGAATATGCGTACATGTAGTTTACGCATGGAAGTATTTTTATTGACAGGGCAATCCTGATTACTAGAAAACTGTTGGCTTGCTTACGAGTTTTCGAACAAATCACTACCTGCTTGTAAGCTCATGAGTCAGTTTGGAAACGAATATAGGCGATCGATCTGGTTTACGAGTTTAACCAAGTTGAATAGCCATACTCGTGGGTTGTTGTGGATCACAATTCATTTGCATCGCAAGTGTAGAAGGCAATCGAGCAATTTCAAACGAGTAAAATGAAAATCGATGAATTGTTCGATCACGTTCGACATACTCATTTTAATCTCTGAATCCAACTTGAATGAAAATGGGACATTTCGTATCTGGCCTCTGCTGTGTAATTAAAAATTCACCTATACATAAAAGTTCTTTCGTTTCAGTTTTGAATTACAGATAACGTTTATTTAAAAGCTGCAACTGTAAATTTGCAAAATAAATATAGTTTTACTTGAAACATTGGTATGTTTTATTTTGTATTATTTATTATCAGAATGTATGTTAATATAGGATTTGTATGTATTGAATACAGAATTTGGTTATATTTGAAAATGGCAATGCGAAGGAAGCGCCGCGTAATGTGGCATCACTTTGAAGAAAAGGAGCAACAAAAAGCCAGATGTAAATATTGCTCCCAAATGATTTCATTTACATCTGGAAGCTTAGGCAACATAACTAGGCATCTTCAAAGAAGGCACTGAAAAAATCAACACAAATGCAATAGAAAGACAGTTTACAACACCCACCCCAACTTTAATTGAAATAGATCCAGTTCAAAATGTGGAGGTAATTTGCACAGAAACCAGAACAAAACCGCAGGAAACAATACAACCAAAAATCTACAATTTTACGGACAATCTTCGACCAATTTCCCCAAAAAAAAAGCAAAAATAGACCAGGAATTACTTAAAATGATTGCGAAAGAATACCACCCGTTACGCCTTGTGGAGGAGGCTGAATTTAAAAAGTTTGTAGCGATGTTGTGCCCTTTATACAGTCTGCCGACCAGAAAAACACTATCGGAAACGCTATTACCGCAGCTTTATTTAAAGCTGGAAGAGGATGTTTGCAGTAAAATTGTAAGCGCCCCAGCTATTTGCTTAACAACAGATGCATGGACTAGCCATTACAGCCCATTACATTCAAATTGACAATTTTAATTTGTGTTCTAATTTGTTGGGCTATAGAATACGACAAACGCCATACCGCTGAGAATTTGTCAAATTTTTTGAAGGACCATATTTCGAAGTGGAAAATCGAAAATAAAGTTGAAGCCATTGTGATGCGAACATTGTTTCCGCTCTACAAATGGGGCGATGGCGATCTATTAGTTGTTTCGCCCATTCTTTGAATTTAGTCGTAAAGGCAGGAGTAGACGAGATTAGTGGCATTGTCTCTAAAGTGAAAACCATTGTGAAATTTTTTAAGAGAAGCCCAATCGCCTTGTACAAGTTCAAAGAAATTCAGAAACAAATGGATCTACCTATGTTAAAATTAAAGCAGGACGTCCCAACAAGATGGAATTCCACATTTGATATGCAAGAGAGAATTTTTTCTCTAAAAAACGCCGTCATTGCCACACTAGCTATCATAAAGAATGACCTATCCCTCAGTAACGAAGAATGGGATATTGTGGAAAGAGTTATTCCCATTTTGAAACTGTTTTTGGACGTAACTGTGGAAATTTCAACAGAAAAGAACGTAAGCTTGTCTAAAGTCATCGTTTATTGCAAATTTCTTCAACGGAAAGTTGGACAAAGTCTGGCAGAAGTTGATGGGCAATATTTTGCTGGTGACCATTCTACCCCCCGTTTGGTGCAAAAATTATTAGAAACCCTTAGTGAACAAATGAAGAGGCGGTTTTACAACTTTGAATAAAATTCATTATACGCAGAATCCACCATCTTAGACCCCAGATTCAAAAGCAGAGGGTTTCGGGACGTCACAAACTTTCAGACGGCGTTGAAGGTACTGAAGAAAAAAATTGCCAGTCAGTCTTCTGAATGTAAGTCTGGAACCTCGGCTTCTCATTTGGAAACTGTCGAATCCGTGCAAGAAACATATTTTAGCTGTGTCCAAAATAAAAGCACATGCTTTTGGGATGACTTCGATAAAGAAATATCCAGTTTGGTTCCAGAAAATACAGTCGCAGCTGGAATAAAAGAAGTACAGAAGTACCTTAACCAACCGATACTCAACAGGTTAGAGAATCCCCTTGAGTGGTGGCACTCTAGAAGATGTGTCTACCCATTACTATTTCAATATATAATGAAACGCCTAAACCTGGTAGCTACATCAGTTCCATGCGAACGAATTTTCTCGAAAGCGGGACTTGTCCAATCGGAGCGAAGAAATAGGTTGTCATCCAGTAAAGTTTCACAACTGCTATTTATAAACAGCAATATATGACTTTCCTTTTCATGAAATGAACTTATTGTTTTAACTTGAATTAATATTTTGTTTTTAATGTGTGTGATATTTTACATTCATTGTGATATTACGAGTATTACGAGTATAATACTATATATTGAAATGTGATTTTTTTTTCTATGAATTTGTATATGCTCGTATATATACTCGTATACTGATGTTTGTTACGTAACAAATTAATTTCTTGTCCTTAACGTGAAGACAACGTACCTTGTTTTTTATTACGAGTATATTATGGATTCCTTTTATTTTTATTTTTTTTACTATGTATGCAATGGAGCAACACTTTTTTTTTAGATTAAAATACATATAAGATACACATTTGTATAATTTTTTTATTGTTTCAATTAAAAATTTCAAACGAATACCGCAAACATTATTTTTTTTATTAATATTTTACATAGAAATCATCAATATCAGGATAGTCATCCTTACGCCATAGCATAAATCCAGCAAAACGAATATACATGTAGATTGGCCTCTATATTTCCACACACATGTATTTGTCATTCAATATTCAATCTGTTCAACTTCAACTACGTAGTTCCGTGGACATGCATCATTCCATCTATCCGAAGATGTCCGTGGAACTACTTAAATCCGCAGACATGAACCTCTTTTAATTCTAATACAGCATTGGAACTAAATAGTTCCGCGGAACTAGTTCTACTCAAGAAAGGAACCCTTCCATGTTCGTTCCGGCAAAGGAACGGTTTAGCACAACTCTAATATACTGTGCTTGACTGTTTTGGGAACCAATTCCACTAATTAGAATATTTAATCTCGATCTTTTTACTCCAATTTGTTGAGCGAATGTTTTTGTTACGAAGTGCAACTGTGATCCTAAATCTAGTAACACCCGACATGGAATTCTAGTGCCGTACGAGGAAATGACATTGACAATAGCTGTTGCTAAATATATATGCTTATTTTTATAGGTGTGACCTATTGCAGCATTGGCTATTGTACTAGCTTTTTTATCACTTAATAAATCATTGTAATTAAGGTTAGACTTACTAGACTGAACCAATGGCGGTGAATTGTTGCTGTACGATGGCTGGCCTGCTTCTGCATTCTGATTTGGTTTGACTTGCTTTTTACTCTGCTTCAGTGTACACTTTTCTTGAGGGTGCAAAAGCGTATTATGCTTTCGATCGCATTTTTGACATCCTCTGGACTGGCATGACCGGGAGAAGTGGCCAAACTTGAAACAGTTTCTGCAGATCTTCAGGTTCTGTACAGCTTGCTCTCGTGCTACATCTGAAAAGGAAAGAAATTTATTGCAATTGAAAATTCGATGGGTTTTTGAATTGCACTAAGTGCAATTCTGATACTCTTAGGTGCTTGCTGCTACTCCCACTGATGACTTCGGTTTTTTCTCCTTACTGCTGATCGCCTCTAGGGTCTGGAACCTGGCCTCCACGAACTTGAAAAATTCATCCATGCTTGGACCGCTTCTTGGATCCGTAATTTGTCCAATTTCTGCAGCATCAAATGGACAATCAAAGGGTCCCAACCATGAGTATCGAAGCCAAGGTTCTCTATCGCCTGCAAAACTTTCTTTGTTGTGTCATGCAGGTTCCTTAGACTGTTTCCCGTCCCCGTCGTGCTTGATTGTGTAAGGATTCTCGTAAGTTGTGCAACAACAACCTCTTGTTATCATAACGATCAACAAGGGTTTTCCACGCTACCTCATAGTTAACGTCTGTTGGTTGAAAATGCTTGATTTAGTTATGAGCATCTCCTGTTACGTTGGCTCTCAAAAAGTATAGCTTTTGTGCAGGAGCAATAGGAACATCATGAATTAGTTGTTTGAACAAGTCGTAAAATTGTCACCAATTTAAGTAATCACCATCAAATTTTGGAAGCTCTATTTTTGGCAACTTCATTGCAGTGTTGATAGTTTCTGCCCCTGTTTGCGGAACCATTGCATTACCATACATTTGCAATAGAGCCCTTTCCACGCACTCTTGCATCCCAAAGTAACACTCTATGTCTTGAGTTGTTATATCGTCCTCCATTCTATGATACAGTGTTGTCATTTCATCCCAATTCTGCTCACTGTTTTTAGCTCTATTTGGCAGAATTGCTGGGAAAACTGTTGATTTGTTTACGACTGGTACTTATCTATAGATTTTTTCAAAATTTCTACCAGTAAATAAAATCTATCTTTCACATTCATTGCCATAGGCTTTCTCAGGCCCGTCTTTGGCTCGCACTCAGATGTTACTTTAGGTATTGCCCCTTTCATCGGTAGTTATCTCTATGGCTGGCTCAACATTTTTGGGGACTTGTTTCTTCTGAAGCCCGCTATCTGCTGTTAAATCTTCTAATCGGTTAAAATGGGTGTTTCTTAAAATAAAATATATCCATATGAATAACTTCGTTAGGCTTACTAGGCGTTTCACTAATTTGATATTTCGGTTTCAGGGGTTTGAGTTCGTATTTGGTCTCTAAACATGTCTTGCAATTATTTATTGTTCCAGTGATTTCTTTGATGAAATGAAGGTAATATATTGCGTTTTTTTTTAGCTGTGATAGGTTTCTACTATCCCACTGTGGGCACTTTCCTGAGCATGATATAAAGAGATTTGTTTATGTGCTTCTTCTACGGTTTTAAGTTTCCTTGCTCTTAGTGTTGCTTTCACAAAATTGATATGCTTATCATGTCCGAAAAGTTCTATAAGTAGTTGCTGTATTTTATTGAATTCGTGGTAAGAAAGTTCGGTATAAATTCCTATGAGGTCTGGTTTTATAAGTCTTCTTTAAATGTCTGTCCTATAGTTTTTGTCTTTCGTCATATTCATATATATAATACGTCTGTTGTGTAATACTTCTATTTCTTTATCAGTGTCCTTTGTCGGAATCAACTGGGTTTTGTATTTGCTTAGTATTGTTTTCTTTATTGGGATATGGTCGAGTTGTTGTTCTTCCTGTGAATGAATGGTTGCATTATCGGATAAATTATTTATTGATTGGTTATCTCTGACTTCTTTTTTCGTGCAGTTCTCGGGGATTCTACTTAGGAAGTAGAGTCGAGAGTTTCGAAAGCCTGATGTACTCTGGTTCGCTTGTATTTATCTTCTTGTCTTTTTTTTAAATATTCTATCATAGGATTAGCAATTTGTAATGGTAATTATATAATTTGGTTCAATTCTTTATTATAATTCACCCACACAGTTACAATCTATAATTATTATACTATATCTTTGAACTGGGCAATTATAATATAGGCGGGTGTGCCTTGATGTTATGCACGTCTACCCAGGGTCCTTTGGTTCAGATTGAAATAATGACAGATCGGAAACCATGTCTGTACTAAAAAAAAAAAAAACTCTTTAAGGACCCTCCCAACTACCATTCACTAACCCATATGACCTCCAGGCACAGGCAACCAGAGAGGCCAGTCCGGGCAACAAGTTGAAGGGGGGCAAGTACTACCGTACTTAAATCTAACATTAGTATAAGTATAGTTACAAAGAGAGCTAGAGCTAAAGCAAGCATGCCAGCCGCAACCAACTGATCAACCCCCTTCAACTTGTTGCCGGACTATCCTCTCTGGTTGCCTGTGCCTAGAGGTCATATGGGAAACTGTCTTGGGGTGGGGGAGGGCAAGGACTACCGTACTTAAATCTAACATTAGTATAAGTATAGTTACAATTTATATAAAATATGTTGTATAGATAGTAATCGATTTATTTTTTTTTCATATTACTTCCCTTTTATATTAGATACGGCATGTTTCTGACCGTTTTCATAAGTACTAAATACATTTTTTTTGTTTTTTTTTTTTTATGCGAATACTACTCGTATATTTAGGTTTTTTTTTTTATCGTTCTGAATTACTGTTCTTAAATGCTTTCTTCCTTAACTTCTGTCCTACCGTAGGGGTTACGACTTATATTACATATGTACGATATATGTATTAAAAATAGAAACTGTACTCACCGTTTTGAAACCAAATTACTCAGGGAGGAAGTGCACTTCTTCGGTGGACGATTCGAATTGTTGGACTTTCGTCTTATTTGTTTTATTCTTACTTTAACTGTATATTTGGAGATGCTAGTTAAAGTGAAATTCAATTTTAGAAGAAAGCATATTCTAGTATATAATACAAAAATTTGGATTGTTACAACCTTTTACAAGCTGCGAATATCCTTGCTGACACAAATATATGGGGTTGGGGAAGGGAGACATGGGGTAGATTCTGGTGCTTCAGTTGTCCTAGTACAGCTCGTTGCTGATCGGCGGAATGTGATAATTTCCTGGTAAATGTTGGATGCGGGATTTTTTCTTTTTGGGTGGTCTCTGACCCGTATATAGTTTCGAAACTTCGCTATAGCTGGTGGTGAGTTTCGGCAGTGGCCGCAACTGTTGATCGTTGGCTTCAATAATATCACATATATCACATATGGAAGCGGCACAATAGTCTTTAGTTTTTTTTGTAATTTTAGATTGCTGTTCTGTACACTTGGCACCTTAGGTGGCTTTCTTGGCTAGGGGGGTTATGACCGCGGTGAGTAAAAATTTGTTTTTATTCTTTCACACTTATTATAATAGGTTTTTTTTTTTTTTTTCCTAATTCTGTACCGGGCACTAGAAATTTGGGTGGATTTCCTCGCTAGCAGAGATACTACAGCGGGGAATATAATTTGCTATTACTTAAGTTAATAGCCTTCCTTTCTTTCTTTTTAATTTATTTTTAATGTTTTTTTTTTTTGATTTCCACTTTTGAGCTTTCAGGTATTGGCAGAACCGTCACCACCGAGTACTTGTCATCGAATCTCTAGCTGTTATCTCTTCTCGCTTGCTCAACACCTCTTCCCTGACCATACAGCGATTCCGTTTTTTGCATGTATCGCATTTTATTTGCCGTATGATGATTCTAATGTTAATTGCCTTGTCTCTCACAGCATCCACATTTAAGGTCGTTCACCCTAGCGCTTGTTAAAGGATAATCTTCAATGCATTTGACTTTTGTTGGGTTAGGTTTCATGTTTTCATAAAAGAATATTTATCGAATTGCACATTGAGGTTGTGTTCGGAAAGTTTGTTAAATATTATTCTTAGAGAGTTAATATGCTCATGTAAGCTAGTTGAGAATATCAGGATATCGTCAAGGTAGACGACGCATATTTTATTAATGTAATCCCTTAGGATGTCATTCATCAAACGCTGAAATGTCGCCGGTGCATTTTTCAACCCGAACGTCCCATGGACATATTCATACAGCCCACAAGTGTGACGAATGCTGTTTTTGGGATGTAACTTGGCTTCACCTTGATTTGATGATAACCCTTTGCAAGATCTAGGGAAGAGAAATACTGCGATCTGCCCAGTTTATCGAGAATACCCTCGATGTTTTGTAATGGGTATTTGTCATCAACCGTAATCTTATTGAGTTTTCGGTAATCCACGCAAAGTCGAAACTTCTGCTCCCAGAATTATCCATTTATTTTGTTACTACGACAATTGGTGAGGCATATCTACTGTTAGATTTCCGTATTATGCCTTCTGCTTCCATTTCGTTTACCTGTCGTCGTACTTCCTTTTCATGTTTTGGAGCAAGCCCATAGAGTCTCGCGTTAAGTTGTTGATCAGTGGATGTTCGAATTTCGTGGGTTATTGTCTCTATATTAGTCAGTAAGTTACCATCCTTGTAGATAAGGTTGTCGAATCGCCTTAACAATTTTTTCATTTCCTTACGTTATTCTTCGTTCAGGTGGCTTAAATCTGATTCTTTTTTTAGTTTAATTGAGTTCGAAACAATCGAAAGTTGTTTCACTATCAACTGAATAAATTGGTATCATTGTCTCAATTGTTACAATGAGTCGTTTACTGCTAAAATCAAGCGTTTTAACAATTTTACTCTGTAAGTCCATGCCTACTAATAGATCATAAGGCTTGTCACAAAGATTCATTTTATACCATCGTGTCGCACCTCCTTTAATGAGATTAAATTCCGTCAATATACTTGTTATAACCCTATCTATTTTTCTATTGTTGCACTGTCAATAGTTTGGAGTCTCAGGTTGACCCTTTCGTAAATTTTGAATTTCCTACAATCTACCCTACTGGAATTAATTATGCTCATTGTTGAGCCTATTTACCTCCTGCAGGTAGGGGTTAGAATATACCCGCGGTAGGAATGCCTGTCGTAAGAGGCGACTAAAATCCATCTGGGCCGGATTCCCAGATCCGTGAGGGGGCGCTGCCACTCAAATAAGTATCCCATCCTCAAGGCAAGGTGTTATGCGATCCGTGCCAAGGCCTGAATGGTGCTCGGGATGTAAAATCAATAGAGCACCGCGAACGGAGCCCTCCGGATACCTGGCGTCCTCTGGTAACGTAGCCTTACACCATTACAGGGGTCTCTGATGCGGTGGACCTCCCTTCCCCCATACTCGTGGGATCTAAATATGAACCTAGACAAAAACAAAACAAATAAAACAAATAATACAAACAACGCAAATAAAGCAGTAAATTCAACGAATTTACCGCAGTCGTTTGATCCCTTCTGTAAAAGTTCAAGGGTATCACGATCTCCACCACCAAGATCGAATTTCTCCGGGAATAGAAGTCCGCCCGAAGCGCATACGCGCCATAGACATATAGTAGACATACTCCGAGAGGAAAACAAGGCTCTGAAAACAAAGCATATAAACGAAGCCCAAGAAAGCAGTCCACTCCGCTCAACTAGTCGCGAATACCATACGGACGAATATGAGCTTACGCGCGAAACAAATTGGACCCTAAAGAAAAGACCGTCTTAGAAACGTAAAGCTGGTTCCTCACCTGAAGTCGTTCCAGAAAAGAGCCAGGAGTCACAAAAAAAGCAACTCCCAACAAAATTACGTCTTCCACCTCCAATCAACGTTGTTGCGTTCTCAGACTATAGCAAGTTGCATTGCTTTCTCAAAGATAAATGTAAGTATAAGGTTACATCACTGCGCAACAATGTGTGGAAAGTTAACATCGACAACTCCGATGACTACCGAGAGTTGTCCGAAAAATTAAACACCGAGAAGATCCAATGGTACACTTTCGAAAACAAGTCAGAAAGACCATTACGTGTAGTAGCGAGAGGACTTCACCCTTTGTGTACTAAAAACGATATTGTAAGCGACCTCCATGCAAAGGGCTTTTAAGTTCTAGACGTCGTAAATATTATTAAAAAAGAAAAGAGAAAAACAGAGGAAAACGAGGAAATCCTGGTAAAGCGGGGACTTCCACTGTTTATGCTTAGTTTCGATAAGTCCGAAAATAAAGAAGATGTCTATGGTATCAAAACTATTTTAAATATCGTAGTCAAAATCGAACCTGTGCGAAGGAACACAAGATCTATCCCGCAATGTAAGCGTTGCCAAGGCTTCAATCATATGCAGACCTACTGCCGAAAAGAACCGCGTTGCGTAAAATGTGCCGGTAAACATCTCTCAGAAGAGTGCAACTTAAATAAAGAACTTCCACCGTCTTGCATAAATTGCTAAGGAAAGCACCCAGCAAACTATCGTGGATGTGAAGTAGCGAAAGAACTCCAAAAAAGGCGCGATACGCTTAAAAAAACCTTACGTCCAAACCCAAACGCAACCACAAATAAACCTAATATTGCTAAAGAACAGGCAGTGAAAGAAAGAAAATCCGTCGTGGTAAAGTCGAAGGATATACAAAAAAAGATCGCAAAGGAAAATCCGCCACCGATTGACGCGCTAACGTATGCACAAGCTGCGTTGCAAGGAAATAAAAAAGCGGTGTTACGCCAGATCCAGTGGCTCGCGTTTCTATTTATTATATTTATTACCTCTTAATTACAATGGTGGAACTTACTAACTACCTGGGTGATAATCTGTCACCCCCTCACAAATCAAAATCGTTGCACATGTTCGTTCGCCTTGAAAAGGTGTGGGAATATTAAAATGAAGATGAAGATAAGTCCTCTTATGAAAAAATACTCTTGTTCTTCATGGGGTATGTAACCTATATATGAAATCACTTCTACAATCGATAACGCATTAGGCAAAAGAGAAAAAGATTCAAAACTTACACATTGACACACTCTGCGATCTTCTGTACTAATAGAGTTGGTCTGAGCGAAAGAAAGATTTCTACACAAGCTTTGCTTTAAGGTACTTGACACTATGTACTAAATTTAAGATAATTGGTATAAACAATACTATGTTCAGGGATCAGTTAGACTACGGATTCATAGCAACATGTTGCTAGACAAATTCAGTTCGCACACAAGTTTAAGTTTTTAGTTTTGTTTTGTTATTAAAAAAAGGAATAATCAGATTTCAATGAGACTGGGAATATCAGTGTGTCCAAATCCGGACACCTAATACTCAATGGCGTGCTTATAATATCTTGGACCCATGTCGTCACAGCATACCCATCGTTAGCTGTGAACACTGGAACAACATTTGCTACATCCTCAAAAGTCACACCCCACTCTTCTCTTTTTCTCAATCTCTCGATATCTGAACTCCACAGACTTACATCTGCCTCTGTGTCTCTCTCGGTTACACGTTCTTTCTGTCTTAAATCTGTTAAATACAAACGCAGTCGGTGACAGTCGATAAAGGAATAGATAGTTTATTCATATAAAATATTGTCTTATTAAAATTGTGGTAGAATTATTTTACATTGTACATAGTTGTTCTTGAGGTTAGGTTAGACTAACTAGTTTAGAGTAGTAGTAGTAATTAATTTCAAATCAAATTTTTAATTCATAATATTGCATCATATTCTTAATTGATATTTCAACACTTTTCCTCAATTCAGAGATGATAAATCTAACGCCTCTATGTGTTTATAATGTTTTGAAGCTATGAGGCCAATGTGTAAAACAATGTTGCCTTTCTACACTGCATTTCGAACAAAATGATGACAAATGTCAATATGATTTGTGCATGAGTTTTGAACAGGATTTTTCGCTATTGCTTGTGTACTTTCGTTATCATTATAGACCACAGCAAATCTTTGTTTTGTAAATGAACCTTCATAAAGAAAATTTTGTAGAAATGTTGCCTCTTTGACTGGATCCGCTATCGTCTTGTATTTGGCCTCAGCGCTGGACAGTGCCACCGTCCTATGTGTGTTAACTGCATTCGAATATTCCATATTAAAACGTTTCAGTAATTCTATTATTCCGTTGACTCATTGTAATTCCTCCATTTTCTTTTTGAATAAATTCAACGCCCCAAAAATAGTTGAGCTTTCCCATATCTTTCATTCGAAATTTGGATTTTAGTTTATTTTAAAATAATTCAATTTCATCGGTACTGTTTCCCATTATAATATCATCGACATATATGGCCATGATAAGTACCTATGTTTGATCCTTCCTGTAACATGTAAATACAATGATCAGATATAAGAGGTTTCATTCCCATTTCCAAAAGCTGTTCATTTAACTTCATGTACCACCGTCTTCCGGCCTGTTTAAGGCCGTATATGGCTTTATGAATACGACAAACATTATTTCCATTTATTTGTTTACCTGTTAATTTAGAACACATTTCAGGAATTTTCCAGTCACGTTAATATTTCCATTTAAATAAGCTGTTACCACCCTTCTTCTATCTTCTTTAAATGGCGCTACAGTCCGGGGTGAACCTGTGCCTCAGTCAACAAGCTTCTCCAGGCAGCTCGATCATCCCTGGGTAGCTGCCTTCAGTTTCGCGCGCTTAGTTGGCTGAGGTCCTCTTCCACTTGCGTGCGCCACCTGAGTCTTGGCCTTCCTCTACTGCGCTGTCCCTCGGGACCGGATTCGAAGACTTTTCGGACCGGAGCATTGGTGTCCATGCGCTCTACATGACCCAGCCATCTCAGTCTTTTGAACCTCCCTCTTCTGGCTAGGTCCATGTCGCTGTACAGTCCGTACAGTTGGTCGTTGTATGTCCTCCTCCACTGGAGCAGACGAGACCGAACATCGCCCGAAGAATTTTTCTCTCGAAGCAACCAAGATCACCCTCATCAATTTTTGATAATGTCCATGCCTCTGCGCCATAGAGCAGGACCGGGATTATTAAGGTCTTATAAAGGGTGACTTTTGTTGTCCGATAGAGGGCTTTGCTATTCAATTGCCTTCTTAACCCAAAGAAACAGCGGTTGGCAAGAGTTCTTCTTCGCTTGATCTCAGCGCTGGTATCGTTGTCTGTATTTATAGCGGAGCCTAGGTAGACAAAGTCCTTAACTACCTAAAAGTTATATCTGTCGAGGGTGGCGTTCTGTCCGAGACGTCGGTGTTGGTTGTCCTTTTTGCTTGATAGCATATACTTGGTCTTGCCCTCATTGACCGCTAAGCCCATTTTCGCCGCATTTGCCTCACTGACATCACGCTGCTTTCTTCCGACTATGTTAATATTGTCGGGGTATGCGAGTAGTTGGACGGACTTTTGAAAGATAGTGCCTCTTGTATTTGCTCGTGAGTTTTGCACTATTCTTTCAAGTACGATGTTGAAGAAATCGCATGACAGCGCATCGCCTTGTCTAAATCCTTTATGGACATCAAAGGTCTCGGTGAGATCTTTACCGACCTTGATAGAGCAGCGTGCATTCTCCATCGTCATCCTGCACAGACGGACGAGTTTGGCAGGGATCCCGAAACTAGGTATTGCCGAAAGACCACCCTACAACCTATTATATTCTCCCTCGTAGGACGATTTACTATAGTCCATGTATTGTTTAACTTATGCGCCGAAAGTTCTTCTTTTATAGCCTCTTTCCATATTCGAACATTGGAATATTTTAAAATGTCGCTTATATTTTTCGGATCTAATGTCAACATGCAAGCGTCAGAAAAATTGTCGGAATCTTCACCCGAAGTTTGGTTTTCCCTAGTTGATTTTATTCTTGAATTTGTTCTCGTTGATACCGAATCAAAATTTTGGTTTCTATTACCTTAATCCCGACTATTTCTCTCCTTTTCAGTTTCGTCAGATTTGTTTTCTTTTTGTTGCTCAATTTCTTTATTTTCTTCTCTATTTCTATCCAAATTTTATGTATTTTCTAAGTTCCTAGTACAAGCGCTTTTCGTTTTTGTTTTCAGGTCTTTCAGCTCATTCTTGTTCGCTTTTAGCTCTACATGTGTAACATCATTGATTCATTTTTTCTATTCTAGGTTCAAATAATATTTCTAGATTTTTATCTTTAGAGTCGAAATTGCATGCAAAACCCTTGCTTAAAAATACAACATCCAACATACAATACAATACAACATTTATAATTTTTCTCGTGTTTCGACACCATAGTCTATAAGCTTTCGCGTCTTCGCAGTATCCGACAAATGTATATGGCTTAGACTTAGGATCAAATTCATATCTACTTTTACTTTAAATTAACGAATATACCTTACTACCAAATACCTGAAAGTGGTTCACACCATGGACTTTTCCTGTCCAAATCTTGTGGGAACCTCTCTGCTTGAGGAGCATCGATTTCTCACATATTTTGCACAATTAATTGCCACCGCCCAAAATGATTAAGGCAACTGTGACTGGAGTAGCATACATCGTCCCATTTCCACGTCCTATTCATCCTTTCAG
Organism: Volucella inflata; assembly: GCA_928272305.1. NCBI lineage: Eukaryota > Metazoa > Arthropoda > Insecta > Diptera > Syrphidae > Volucella > Volucella inflata. Next base: position 108,721,100 of record OV743716.1, on the reverse strand, counting down.
AAACACTATTCTGTTGAGGTGTGTAATCGACGGTAAATAGGTATGTATGCCTGCTTCCGAAAGAAATTTATTGAACTCTTTGCTGTAATACTCTCCACCATTGTCGGACCGCAACGATTTGATTTTTCGTCCTGTAAAATTTTCTGCGTGAGTTTTGTAATTCATAAAAGCTTTAAAAATATTATTTGTGTGTCAAAAATTATACCCCGCACCATATTGAAGCATCATCTATGAAGGTAGCGAAATTACTACATCCATCATTTGATTTTTTTTCATAGGTCCACAAATGTCACTTAGTCTTAGGGGTACTTACTTCTTGAGGCTGTTCCCTTGGGAAAAGGCTTTCGACATAGCCTAGCCTCAATACATATCTCACACTGTATACACCCAGGATTGCGAATCTTCATGCCGAACGCTGATTTTCTTTTTTGCATGTCACAAATAGTTTTCATGTTCAAGTGGCCAAACTTCTTGTGCCACTCCGTCAAATCGTTTTCTTCAAATCAAACATTTGAGCTGACGTTTGCTTTCATTTCATTTAGTCACCGCCGAATTGTCTGATTTGTCGATTTCTGTCCTAGAGTCAGATGCTTTATGACCCTGACGGCCACAGCGATAGCATATAAAACCAATTCCCGGATTCCGTTTACCATTCTGCTTTCGGTTTTCTCAAAGAAAACCCTTTTATGTAAATTTTGAATTTGGCTTGAACTTTTGGTGCTGTTGCCGGTGCTGTTGTCGCTGTTTGATGAATAATGCTCTAGTCTGGTCACCATCCCTTCCTCCGTTTGGATCGGATTTCTCAATTATTTTTGCCTTGAGAGTTTCGGGACTAGGAAGCTCGTCTTGCGTTTATATCGCAACTCTAAAATTTTCGAACGACTCTGGAAGGCTGTGTAATAAAAGAATAGAAAGCAATTCATGTCTTCCAACTTACAGCCGAATAAAACTTGGATAAATGAAGATGTTTGTCATCTCCTTCGCTCATTTTATTTGAGTTTTTTTAAAAGTGAAGCTTTCTTCGCAGGTCCTCTTGATTCGTACACCTTATGAAGCTTAGTTCAAATGTCATGCGAAATTGTACAACTCCTTATTTCTTTTAATTCAGATGAACTTATAGATAATATTAAATCCGATTTTGCTTTTCTGTTCTCCTTATCCCAAATTGCAGCTTCTCCACCTTTTTCAGGCCTAGGCTTAGCTCTACACACATAGTCCTATATCTCGTTCTTCACTAATACAGTTTCCACATGTTGTTTCTACGTGTCGAAGGCTCGATTTAGACCAAATGATGATTTCCTATCACTTTTTATGATTTTGTACTTTCGCGTATTTAGAAAAATAATAAATTAAATGTATAATAAATAATTAATTTTTGTTTTTGTTCGCTTGGGCCCATAACCCTCTTAAATACAAACGCAGTCGGTGACAGTCGATAAAGGAATAGATAGTTTATTCATATAAAATATTGTCTTATTAGAATTGTAGTAGTATAATATATATACATTAGTTGTTCTTAAGGTTCAATTAGACTAAGTAGTTTAGAGTAAAGGTAGTAATTCATTTCAAATTAAATTCTTAATTCATCAAGCATCAGATTCATAATTGATATTTCAACAAATTCACGGGTTGATTCCATGTTCAGTCTCTCCTGGTTGCTTTTCCTAAGCATTTCAACTTCTGTTCGCAGAAAACTTTCCTCGATCTCGTCCTCGTTTTTCTTTTTCGGAGTCAGAGTCACTCACAACATGAAGACCTCGCATGGAAGTTGTGATTAAATTATCCTCGCCCCTCTGTCTCCAATCTTTTCTCCACTGAACCCTGGCTCTTCATTTGGTTGGTTTGTATTTTCTCCATGTTCGCCAACTGCATTCCTACTGGTAATCCTCCTTGCTTAACTCACTTTCCAACAAAGATGTTTCTCGTCACCCGGATCCACATCGGTGCTGTTTTTAATTTTCCGTTTACCTTTTCCCATAATAAGTTAAGAAAAAAAAAGGTATAAGGAACGAACAACGAAATGTCAAGCCTTTAATTTTTATTCTGTACACTATTTTTCCTTTCAATAGAGACAACTTGTGTTGTCTATTATTTGTTGATGTTAACAAGATAAAACTGTAGGCGAATTCAATGTTGCACATTTAAGAAGTTGTTTTATTATATAGTGGTCTTCCTGGCACAGTGAGCACCATTTTCTGTCTTGACGCTTTCTCTAGAGGAATCTGCCAGAACGCGTCTTTGAGATCCGTGCTGCTTATTTACTTATTAAACTTTTTTTTTTTTTATAATTTACGCACGCCTCAAGGGGGTTATGATACCCTTTTACTGTTGCCAGGGCGCGGGCAGAAAAATGGAAGGAGGAGAAAGGAAAGCATTGTTGTTATGTAGTGGTTTGAAACTCAGGTATATTTGGTTTCGATATTGACTCTCCAGGGGTGGGAGTCCGAATAGGACGGAGAGTTTTTCTTCACTCGGAGTAATTCAGGTTATCAATTTTTTAACGGTTGTTTTGTGCTTGAAACTCGACAACAGCCAAATCCACATGCCAGCGTTATGCCTTCACACACAGATTTTTCTGACTGAGTTCCAACTACACAAATGAAAAACTTGTCATGAGTAGGATTCGAACCTTGGCCCTCCGAGCGAGAGGCGATGCTAGTACCACTACACAACATACCCACCATATCTTGAAGACGGCTCAACATGCCCTCCATATGAGGAAGCGGATACGCATCTTTCTTCGTGAGCGAGTTGACCTTCCGGGAGTCCAAGCATAGACGATTTTTGCCAGGTTTTCTCACTATAACAATTGGGTGAACTGCAGGAACTTGTACTCTTCTCAATCATTCCTAAAGAAAGCATACGACCCAGTTCTGCATAAATCATCTCTTGAATTACAGGAGACACTGGGTAATGCCGTTGCTTGACTGGCTCAGAATCAGCATTAACAATAATGTGCGTTTCAACAGATGTCTGATAAGATGCTTAAGTTTGTGATTCTTCGTACTGCTAAGATCAATTTTCGGGCGTTCTTTTTTGACAGTTTTGTCTGAACTTAAGATGTCTATTAGCTCACTTAGGTGCTATTTTAAATTTTTGCCAAAAATCTATATCTAGATAAAGAGGTTGCGATAAAAATGGAATTAAACAAAAAATTGAGCTTTTCAAGCTGGCCATTATAGATTATATACATTATACATTATATACATTATACCATTTATGGATTGATGTTTTTCATCTGCTGTCTTAAAAAACGAAAATTTTTTAAGATGAGTGCATTTAAGTACTTAACCGTTTCTAAGCAACCTTTCCCTAGGCATGAAACACTAGCTCCACTATCCAGTAGTCCGACGATTTCTTTTTCATTAATCTTGATTTTGACATATGTCCGGCGATCGACACTACTGTTAAGGATAGAATTGTAGATTATTTGCCTAAAATATTCCCTTTTCTTATAACGCAAACGGGTTTTAAAATATTGGTTAGAGTTTTCAGAAGATTTTAGTTATTATATATTTAAGAGTTTTAACCGAAGCTCGTTGTAATGTTTCATCCTTTCTTCCTAGGGCAGTTTTCGAAAAAGTTCATGTTTCTGTTTGAAGTCGCTATCATTTTTTGTATTTGTGGGTGCATCAACTATTTGTATTCTGGATATAGAAGATTCCCCAGTCTTCGTCCCGCTTGTTCTTAAGTTTCCCACTGGTTGGTTGCAATGAATGCAGCTGACTATCGTGACTCCATCTGCACCACATTTATAACAGAACAGTCTGTTAATCTGTAACGGACAATAGGTGAGTTAATGTCCTGGTCGTTTGCAATTGAGGCAAACAAGAAGGTGCTGTGAGAAAGGTTTAGCTGGTAGCTTATTTCCATTCGTAAGGGTCTTTTTCATACCACAGATAGCCGCAGTTATTATTTGCAATCTCATGAACTGAATAATAAGGCATATTTCTGTTTCGTGTCACATATTGCGACTGCAGCATGCCACATTCGTCTTTAAAATGGTCAAGAGAATATAACTCCATGGGGTAGATTAGGTGTATTAATTTGGGGCTAATATTTGTTTTCAGAATTTGAATAAGATCTTGTTCTTTGATGGGCTGTCGAACTTGGCTTTTCAATTGCAATATAGCATTGAAAAAATCTTCAAAGTTCTCCCGAGGCAGTTGTCGTCTTTCTATAATTTGTTTTATCATTTCGAAATCATTTTCATGACTTCGGAATTGCTTTATTAGAGCACTACGCAGACTTGGCTTATCGACCCGAGGATTACCTTGAAGAAATTGCAAATACAAATCTTGGGCAACTTCAGTCAACAGATGGTGAAAATTAATGAGTACATCGCTTCAAGAACAGTTGTATTTACTTTTTAACATATCAACCCTGAAGACAAAATCTTATACGGACATGGTTTTTATAGATCATACTTAAGCTCCCCACGGTCTGGGCGAAATGTTGGATCATCAGACGACCTTGCGTGACTACGTCTGTCATTATGCAAACCTGCATTTAATCTAAAGCGAATGTAAAAGTTTGCGTCTGAAAATTCATCACGTTTTGGACGGATGTTGTTCAACAACTCATTTTGACTTTGATACTCGTAATTATGCTGGATGTTAATGGGAGGAATTTGATTATAAACATCTCCATGGGAACGAATATTTATTAGAGGTTGCAAAGCTTTTTCGATGTTTTCCTTTTTCAGCGGTGGTATCAACTTACTAGTGTGTTGCTGACAATATGTTTAATGTGTTCATCCAGCTGCTTTGGTTTGATCACGTTGCTTGGAATGAATTTCTGAGATAAAGGAACAGCTGGTGGAATGTTGCTATCTGAATTTGAAATATTTGCATGAGCAACACTAAAGAAATTATGAACCTGTTGAGTTTCAAAAGGTAATTGTTGCACAACATTTCCTCTGGATGACTCTGCGATCAATGGTGTTACAATAGGATTTGATACACTAGAAACAGTAACCGTAGTTGGAGTGTTGATAATTGTCTGAGTGTTGGACACAATATTAGAGACTTGGTTGACATTTGATAATGTTTCGTTAAGGCTATTAACTAGCCGAAAGTTTGAACATAATGGAAACGGTCAGGTGTCAATACACTTGATGTAGAAGGTGTGCGTGCTAGAGGTATAAACTTGTTTCCTGTTCTTAATTGTGGTGTGTTTGCAATACGTTGAGACTGAGAACGTGTGGATATACTTCTCTGTTTAGGAAAAGCTCCGCTACTTGGATTCTTTTGGCTCATGTTGATATATGTGTATTTGGTTTTATAGTTTCAAATATGTATGAATGTACTCGTATGTATTTTGGGGAAACTAGTTATACTCAATGTTTTTATTTTTTATTTATATACAGTGGATTCCGCTTATTTGGTACATCACTTTATCGGGACAGCCGCTTAATAAGGACAAATGAACAAGAACGGAAACAAAAAAGAGATGATTTGGTTCGTTTATTGTGGACAGCAGCCGTTTATTTGGGACATATTCATCGCACATCTTACACATTTTGACAAAAATGTCGCCACATTGCTTGTCTGCTATGTCTCGAAAAAATTACAGCAGCAAAAGCCACACCATCGTTTGCAGTAATAATTACGATGAAGACGAGAAAACAAATTGAGCCAATGCTTTTCAAGTAACGGTACTATCTCTTGGTGTTGCGCTCCGTTTTACCTTCGCTCAGGGGCGGGTAAAACGGTTTATTGTTGTTTCAATTTGTTATTCGCTTTGATGTTTCTAGTTTTTTTGTGCTACCACGTGGCGTGCTTTTGGTTTCGTTTCAGAAAGTGCAGAGATAAAATTATTAAGTCGCGTATCCGTGCCTCGTGACCGAGAAGATTGCTGCATTTGGTTAAGATGTCCAGAAAAGATTTAACATTAGCTGATACAATAGCTTTGCTTGATAAATTAAAAAGCCAAGCCCCGAACATTTCCCATCGTGATCTGGAAAGGATCACTGATGTTCCTAAGTGTTCAATAGCACGTGCCAAGAAGTTAAATTGCGTGAGGAATGGGGAACAGGGAAAGGTAAATCAAGAAAGCGGAAACGAGCAGGAAGGGACCCAGATGTTGATAAGGCACTGAACCAAAGGTTTTCTATTGTAACTGGAAGAGGAGCTTGTGTTAGTGGCCCAATGTTGAAAGCTAAGGCAGACGAGCTTGCGGCAAAATTGGGTCATGCCAATTTCAATGCTACGGATGGTTGGCTATCGCAATGGAAAACCAGACACGAGATCAAGCTTAAGAAAGCACATGGGGAGAAAGCTAGTGCAGATCACTGGAAATTGTGTAAGCTTCCGGAACTACTACACATGTGGAGTCCTAATGACATTTATAACACCGATGAAACGGGGCTATTTTACCGTGCCACGCCAGATGGTTCTTTAAGCTATAAACAACATGAACTCACAGGTTCACAAAAAGCAATGGATCGTATCACTGTGTTATGCTGCTGTAATATGTCGGGAAGAGATAAACGGAAGCTCTTTGTTATTGGAAAGGCCGTTAAACCTAGGAGCTTTAAAGGTCTTAGAATGGACAGTCTACCAGTACTATATTACGCCAATAAGAACGCGTGGATGACAGCCAACATTTTTACTAAATTGCTTTTCTATTTGAATGATGAGCTGCAACTTACTTCAAGGAGAATTCTGGTACTCATTGACAATTCAGCTGCACATCCTCCTTCAGTCAATTTACAATAAAAAATATTAAAATAGAATTTCTTCCACCAAACACCAGGTCTTTGATACAACCACTGGACATGGGAATCATAAAAAACTTAAAGACTTCTTATCGAGGAAGATAGGCGCAGTTCATCCTTGAAGCAATTGAAGAAAATCTCTTGACAACATCAACAAATGCTAGAGAAGTTAGCGCAAAGGTGAATGTTCTTCATGCTATACAATTTGTTGCGGACAGTTGGAGACAAATAAGCTGCTCGACAATTCAAAACTGTTTTTCTCACTGCGGTTTCAAAAATGCAAATCAAGAAATCATACCAGGTCCAACTAATATTGAAAGCAACTCCAGTGGATAAGCGCGTTACAAATCATCAAGAGTTCCTATCCATTCATAATGACGCAATGCCACTGCGAATACGAGGATGTTGAGGATCACATTATTGAGGAAATTGCAAGAAAAAATAACACAGAAGTAATTAAAAGAATTGCGGCGATACTTCATGCAGGACGGCAGTGAAGGCAGCCCATTATCAGGATTATAGATTTGTGATGATTTCATAACATCACAAAGAACTCAAAATATTCGCAAGGCGACAATCTACCAATACATATCTGGAACATAAGATATGAAATCAATTTCTTTTTTATATTTTTTCAATAAAATATGAATTCTAAATGTAAATAAGCAGTAGTTTTTTTTTACTTTCTATTCCACTGCGTTCTTTTTAACATACGTAGCTATTTCAATCGTTTTCCATTTTCTTTTCTTGATCATCACATCGCTTTGTTGGGACTAAACCATCTACCCCGATGTGTCCCAAATAAGATAAAAAAAATCAAAACAAATTAGAAATTCACTGATAAATATTGAGACATGGTTTGATCATTGTGTGTTCGAAGTAGGACTGATAAGAAAAGTTCATAATAAAATGGAAAGAGAAAAGAGATAAAGTAAAGGAGTATGCAATAGTTAATTTCTGATTATCTAGACATTTGAGCGAATTTTTCAACGACTCAGAAAAACAGCAATGTTTATAATATTGAAATTGTATTCGATAATGCGCTTAAGTAATTAACTGACTTAGACTCAAATACTTTGTATCAATAATTTTAAATTTGTATTTCAGATCAATTATATTTAATAAGAGATACAAATTACTTATGAAAGCTTCCGCAAGTGAACCTTAAGTTTGTGGTCGTGTACTGAGTGCACATTAGAACTTCCGGATACCAAACACAATGAAAGTTCACCTTACGTGGTATCTCTGAAACCACTATATAGCACGACCGCGTTCTTCATTGAAATACATTTTATTCAATATATTTATGTATGTAGGTAATAAGGTAAATAGTTTATATGTGAGAAATAGTTTTAGGTTTTAAAAATATATGTATTACGTATGTGTATGTAAGATTGCAAATTATAGGTATAGTTAGTTGTAAGATACAGTTATATGTACGAGGGCGGGTCTTTTTTTTTTTTACATTAGTTTGATATGTTTTCTATTTGTGGTATTTTAATCTCTTTTTTTTGAAAATTGTAGGATTCGTAAGGTAGATTATTTTGTTTGTATATTGCACTGAAGTACGAGTATTTTGAAAATCCTAGTGCATATGGTATGTTTTTTTTTTTTTTTTAAATATTTTGATGTCCTGTACGAGCATGGGAGCGAAAACGCGAGAGTTAAAAAAATATAATTTTAATGAAAAAGACCGTATTTGCCGGATGTCGCAGATGCTTAGCTTGCAAAAATGCATGGGAAAGTTTCACCTGTGCAATTCAAATTTTCAATTCTAAGAATTACAATTTTGTATTTAGTTTGAAATATTGTTGCTGAGTTGTATCCGGTGGTGTCCTATTGCTGGGTTGGTTTCTTGATGTAGTGTTATTAGGGTGACATCGGTTGGTTCTTTGTTGTTGATGTTGTTGTTGTTTATTACAGTTATTATTGGTTACGAAACTCCTCCCCCTTATATAGATCGATGGCCATAGAAGCTTTGGTGATATGGCTGGAGCGGGAGTTTGAAGCATTATTGTTTCGTTCTTATTCTTTCTGTAATTATAAATAAATTATTAAATAAAAAATAAATAAAAAAAAAAAATTTTAAAATTGGTCCAAGAGTAAGACGGGAACTGTCTATATGTGTAGAGATTGGTATGCGTAACGTCTGTTTGTAAAATTTGGAATGCTTTTTCATTCTAGATGCTGAAATTTTGAAGTCTTTCTAGGTTTAGTTGCTGATTGTGGCTTTTGGAATGACTGTTTGATGTGGTGTTGAAAGTAAGTGAATTTCTTCCCAAAAGATTGATGGATTATCTTTGTAGGTGATGTCGTTGATTTCAATTTCACAGTTTTGCTAATGTAGCAGCATTGTTTCGGAAATCATGTATGGGTCAATATTGCAAGTGGATTTTATTACTGTTGATGATGCTTGAATCAGGAGAATATAGTTAGATTCTGGTTGTAAAATTTTTGAAATTGGTCCAATATTGTTAATTGTGCAATGTCCTGGTTGGTTGTTTAGAAGTTTTTGCAAACATGATGACAGATTGATTGATTTTTGTTCTGATTCTTGACAGAAGAATATGCCTTCTACTTTGGGACATTGTTCATAAAAGTATTGAAGGTGTTTGTTATTGTAAAGGACATATTTTGGGATAGCGATTTCTTTTGTTTTGTTAAAAGGAAATGGAATGATGTGGAGAAGGGAGTATATTTCACGGGATAGGATAGGTATTCGAACATTGAAAATAAATTTGGCATCAAAGCTTGCAGACCAAGTAATTCATATATATGTTCGGTTGAACTAATTTCAATTGATTGGCCTGGAAACGATTCCTGGAATTTTTCCAGTTCTTCTTTATTTAGGACAAATTTAGGAATTATATTTAATCTTGCCAAAATTATTGATTCTGCAATATTGTTAACATGATTATTTTAAAGATCTATATTATAATTGTTTTTACTGAGGTATTGTGAGCGGAGCAGGATTTCCTCATTTTCACGTAGTTTGTTATTGTTTTCATCACTTAATTTGGTAAGAAATTTTTCAATATTATGTTGTTGTTTGCTTATGTGGCTTGTAATATTTTCGAACCTTTGAACAATGTTTCTATTAAACATTGTCTAAGAGTTTATTTTGTTCTGAAGTTTGTTTTCTTGGGAATGAATGTTTTCGATTTCCTATTTAAGTTTTGAGCATCATTTTCGTCCATGTTCCCAGTTATTGATTTAATGACAGTGCCCAGACCATTTATTAAAGGTCTTTTATTTCTTGTTTTCGGATATAAGTAAGGAGTCTAGTTTGTATTCTACATTGTAAGTTAGGTTCTAGTAACGTCTATTGAATCTTTTAAGTTGTAAAATTTTTCTAAGGCTCTTAGAGAGTCAGCTATTTTGTGCATGCCATTCCGATATATCTGAAGTTCTAAGATATGAATAAAATTGTCGTACGTTCTTAAAAGTCGTGCAGGGCCTATGCGTCTCCAGTTTTTGTGAAGAGGTAACTATTAGATTCGTTGTCAACCTAAAAAATAAAGTTTTTTTTTATATATTTATATATTATTTTACTTATTTATTTTCACTTTTTATTTTATTTTTTTATTAATTTATTTATTTTTTTTTTATTTTAGATTTATATACTTAAGTTTTTATTTTCGTCTGTTAAAAGTGTAACTTTTTCGTTGCTTTTAAATATATGTTTTTTAAAGCGCGGAGTTAATTTATTCCTGCGACATTCTTTTCTAAATATAATATCTTTTTCTTTTAATTCTTCAGGGAGTTCCCTGTTTTCGTTTAATTTTTTAATTCTTTTATTTGCATCTGACCCTAATTTATTTTTAATTTTCGGGTAAAGGATTTCTTTATACTCATTAAGTTTCCTAAGGAAGTCGTGTTCGTCATTAATCCTAATATTTTTATTAAAATCACTGGTTCATCCATAAAATAATTCAAAAGGGGTTAATTTTGTGCTTGAGTGTATGGAATTTTTATAGGTTGTAATAGTTTCAATAAGAATTTCATCATGATCGAGGTCTAAGTGATATTCTTTTCTTTTTGCGACTATGATTCTATAGGTTTTTGTGAGGGTCGAGTGGAGTCTTTCTACTGGTGAATTGCTGGAAGATTGTTGGAATGAAGTGAAGTGGGGTGTAATTTCATATTGATTGCACATTTCTTTAAAGAGATTGCTTGTGAATTCTGAACCTCGGTTACAGACGAGTTTTTTAGAGATACCATGTAAACTTAGAAAATGTTTAATAAGTTTTACAATTGTTATACTATTATGAGAGGAAAGTGTGTAAGTTGCGGCGAATTTTGAAAACTTATCAATGATTGTCAAAATCTTTTAGTGATTTGTTGTGAAAATGCCTATATGAATTATGTCGAGGGGCTTGTCTGGAATTTCTGGTGTCATGAATACTGGTTCGGGTGGGGAATGGTCGTACCTGAGGGTTTGACACTTTTCACAATTGTTAATTGTTTGTTTTATTTTTGAAGACATGAATGGAAAGAAGTAGTTCCTTTTCAGATGAAGTAATGTCTCATTAATTCAACTGTGGCTATTTTTGATTTGGTATTCGTTTATAATTTTATCTTGTTCGTCGTTGTATGTGATATCCGTTAGGATTTTCATGCATCTTATAAGTTTGAAGATTCTATTATTGGAAAAATGTTTCGATTAAGTTTTTTGAACTAAGCGAAAAATGTGGTCTTCAGCGAAGATTGCGGTAATTTTATTTGGCGGAAAGAATTGTTTAAAGGTTTCCAAAAATGTTTCTTTATTGAATTGTGGTTTTTGTATTGTTCTGAGCTGTTTATTTTTAAAATGAACTTCAAGTTTCATAGATGGATTGTTGGAGTTTAATATAGCTAATTGTATATTGAATTCATTCAAAGGTCGTTCTGAAATTGGGATATTGTCATTCAAATTTTCATTTGCGGAATGTATGGTTGAACCTGATGTACTTTGTGTCGTCATTTTGTCGTGGTTATTTATTTCCTCTTGTTGAATTAGTGGGAGAGTGTTGATCTCAATACGACTTAGCGCATCAGCATTCGTATTAAATTTGCCTTTTTTATATATTATTTTCTAGTCGAATTCCTCCAATTTCAATCGCCCTCTGACGAGTTTTGGTTCTTTAAGTCTCATGAGCCATGTTAATGGCTTGTGATCTGTTATAATTTGTAATTTGTTGCCAAATAGATAAGGTACGAAAGTATTTTGTTGCCAAGACTATGGCAAGCCATTCTTTTGTAACTGTTGAATAGTTAATTTAAGTTAATTTCAGTTAGTGTCCTGCTAGCGTAACAAATTGATTTGTCGTTTTCAACGTGACCTTCGGAAAAAACGGCGCCAATAGCAAAATTGCTAGCATCTGTTGTCAAAATGAATTTTTTCGAAAAGTCAGGATATGCCAAAATTGGGTTATTAGTCAGTATGTGTTTACATTCTTCAAAAGTTCTAATGTATTGTTCAGTCAGTTTAACGGTTCTACCTTTTTCAAATATTGTATTATAAGTTTAACGAGCTTTGCAAAATCTTTTATGAATTTGCGGTAGTAGTCTCTTTTTGGGTACGAGGGAAAGGAAATTCTTTTATTGCCTGGATTTTATCCGGGTTTGATTTGACACCGTCTAAAAATGAAATTTCTTTGTGAAAAAATTCCGACTTATCGAGTTGGACTTTTAGATTTGATTCACGAAGTTTGTCGAAAACTTTTTTCAAGTTTTCCATATATGAAGTTCAAGAAATTATAATATCATCTAAATAAACTAGACACATTTTACCCTGTAAATCTTTTAATACATTATCCATAACGCGTTGGAATGGGACGGGGCATTTTTGAGCCCGAAAGGCATTCTTAAGAATACATAGTGTCCACCTTCTACTGTAAAAGCCGTTTTAGCCATGTGTTTTGGATTCATTTCAGTTTGGTGAAAACCACTCGCGAGACCTAAGGTTGAAAAGTATAAACATTTTCCAAATTTATCTAGTATTTCATTTATAATGGGTATGGGATATCTGTAGGATACGCCATTTTTGTCTACCCCTTACATCTAATTTTTTAGGAACTACCCAAACTGGTGAGCTCCAAGGTGAGTAGCTCGATCGGAATATATTTTGCTCTAACGTTTTATCGATTTGTTGTTTCACTTCAGTTTTGTGGACATGTGGATATCTGTATGATTTAGTATAAATAGGTGCTTCATCAGTTGTAATTATTTTATGTTTCACTTGGTTGGAAAAAGGAAGGGGTTGACCTTCTTTGAAGAAAATGTCGTCGTACAAGAAACAAAGTTGAAAGAGATTCTTTTTTTCCTCTGAATTGAGATGTGTGGATCGGATGAGATTGTTAATATCAGTATCTGTTGTTTCTTCGTTATAGGCAACGTTGAAGTTGTTCACTTCGATTATTTCATGGGGATTAAATTGTTCTACTTTGAGGGGTTGTTCAATAAGAAGAATTTTTGGTTTATTATTATTATTATTTATAACTTCTACCGAACTGAACCAGTAATTGGCTTTGTAAATAAATTCTGGAATTTATAATTGGGGTTCTATTATGGTTGTTGAAATGAAGATATCGCCGTCACGTATATCTGTAGAGACTTTAATAACCTGCTTAGACTTTGAGGGGATTAGTATTTTTTTCTGGTTTAAATTGGAGAGGGATGGTTGCATTATTAGTTATTAAAATATTCTTTTGGAGGTCGATTTCAGCTCCAAGTTTTGATAAAGCATCTGGTCCTAAGAGTCCGTCAAAATATTGATGAAATTTGAAAAGTAGAAATTTGAGATTACCAGTTTAATTGATTCAATAAAAATTGGAAGTGTAACTTGCTTATTTAAATTATATTTGCTAAGAACTATTGTAATAATTACAGGCTCATATGTAGAAAAATCATTGGGATAGCTAAATTCAGGGTTAAGAAATGAGGAGGAAGCTCCTGTATCAATTAAAAAACTTGAGTGGTCGGCCAAAGGGTGATAAAATATTTATATATCTAAGATTTTGTCCATGTTTGTTGATATCTATATAGCCTGTTGATTGTGAGAGGCGAATGGGTTAAAATGTTGGTCGTCTAACGAATTATTGTTCTGCGCAAAATTTTCGTGCTGTGTCTCTGTGTTTTGAGGATTGCCATTGTCTTGATTGATACTTTCGTTGACGTAAAAATGGTCCAAACTTGGTTTATAGCTAAATGGTATTTCTGAATTTGGAAGCGTTTCTAAATTGTGTACTTCTTGGATAGTGTAACAAGCATGGGGATCATAGTGCAATTGACTGACTTATGATCTATCTGGTATTATTGTCAGGCGTGAGTTAGTGGTTAGTGTGTCCATAGGTTCTGGACGAGAAGGTTTTGAAGGAGGTTTTGAATGTTGGGCTTGGGTTTGTTGGGTGCTTTTGAAATGGATTTGTTGTTGGTTGTGTTGTGGCAATGTTCGCACTATTGGTAAATTATTAGTAAAAAGGTGTGGGTTGTTGCTTGGCAGTCCACTTTGAGGATTTCTCATTTGTTGTGGGTGAAAGTTATTTCCTACTTGGAAATTCTGTAGTGTGTTTCTAGAGTTACGATTTTGAGGTCTTTGGAGTTTTGAGGGTTTTGGCATTTGTGTATTTTGGTAAGAGAGTATAGAAAATATTTTGCTCTTTATTGAATGAGGTTTTCTGTTCTCATTTATCAAACTACTGAGCCGATGGAATCTTTGAGTCCTATAAGAAAAACGTTCAAACAAACCCGTAAAGGTTTTGCTTTGCGCGGATTACATTTTGTTCTTTTTCGTGTATTAAAATGTTGTTAAGAAGAGTAGCTTGAATTTCTATAACTGTGTTATAGAACTCTTCTACCGTTTTAGAACCTTGTCTTAAGTTATGTAGGTCACGAATGAGAGTTGTTTCTGTCCGTTTGTCAGAGTAGTGTTGTATTAAGTTATTTGTTATTGATTCCCAATGGTGTGCCGTACATATTCAGCACCTCGTTAGCGGGCCCTTCTATTTTATTTCGAATGGCTCGTAACAAAATAGCTGAGTATGGCGTACCGTCAATACTTCTCACACAGACTTAAATCTCTTCGACATTGTTTGAAAATTCATAGAGTAAACGCGGATTGCCGTCAAATTTGGGTAAATCTTTTATTGAATCTGGTATTCGAAGGGAACTAAATATATCTTTTGGTCGTAATAAATTTGCGTTTGTGCCAGACGTTTCTGGATGACTATTATTAGGTGCGGAGGTCATATTGTTAACCGAATCTAAATTTAAATGAGGCGTACTTTGACTTCTACTATTGAACACAATATCTTCTGGATCTTCACTTATCCTTGATGACTTGATGATCGTGTCTTCTTTTTATTTTTTTATCACTGAATTTTATTGATTTACCTTCGGAATAATAATTTTTGTGTGTTCTTATTATTGAAACTATACTGTATACGGCATACTGGAACCGCTGGGTTTTAAGTCGTTATAAATATGTTTATATTTATATATATATATTTTTTTTTTTAATCCAATCAACCGTTTGAAATAAGTTTATATATATATATATTTTTCAACTAACCGTTGGAAATAAGTTAAAATATTATTTATTTTTCTTCCATTTAACCGTTGGAATTTTTTTTGTGTTCTTATCGGTCACATTAATGTTTTACGTTTTATACTATTTATTTCCGTAAACCGCCAAATTAACTATGCCTATACGTATACTTTAACTACATTAAACCGGACTAACGACGACAATGAAAACATCATTGAAGTTTGTCTTATTTTCTTTTTTCTTGCATTTTCTTTCTTCGTGTATTTTTTTTTCAGAGAGCATAGATTTTCTTTGGTAACGTATAATAATCTGCGGATGGCTTGGAAAAAATAAGTGGCCGTTATAGCGAGCCGCTATATTGCTGTAATTGGTCCCGCTTGTACTAGGCGTAACACGCGATTTTTTTCTAATGACAATCCACACTACTCTTTATTTGATTCTTTGTTCCATTTTTTTTAAATGATTCACAGTTTTGTTTTCTTTTTTATTTCCAGTTTTCTAGTTTCCTTTGATTTGATTCAAACTAAGGCACAAACTTGGCAGTAATAAAGGTTAGAATAGTCCGAAAGAAAAAGAGAGCAGAGAGCGAGCGTTTGAGCTTAAATACTCCACTTATGTACTACATTTTTGACAAATAGTATAACCTAAAACTGTGTTCGTAGATCGGATATTCTACCTATTATAGGCAATATGCTGCTTGTGGATTTAGTTTCGTTTGCATGTCTTTAAATGATTTTGGTAAAAGCGATGCTGTTTTCTTTTTATTTGTTTTTTTTGTACAGCATTGGTAAGCCACATTTTAATGAACCACGCCACAATCTATAAACAAAGCCATTGTCGATTTATTACAATCAAGACCTTCGTATAGCTAACCACACATTCATAATACTCGTAAGTATCCTTTTTCGAAAACCTAAGAAATGGTGGGTAGTAAGAAAATTGGTCGATAGTTCGATAAATGGGTTCTGTTACCTTTTTTTTAAAAAGTGGAATGATTTCTGCGCATTTTAAATACTTAGGAAAAATGCCACTTTGTACACTGAAGTTAAATAAGTAAGACAGAATAGCAGCAACATATAAGGAGATTTTTTTCAACAACTTGCACGAAATTCCATCACTTGTAGATGAGCTTTTATTTATATTATAACTTTATAAATGTCATATGAAGAAAATGATTTAAACACAAAGCTGTTTGGCTGAATATTGTATGTGTTCATGTTTAGAAGAGAAGAACAACTGCAAGCCATTTCAAGTGATGGCTTAAAATGTTCAGAGATTTTCGTAAAATATTCATTAAACTGGTTACAAATTGGGGTAGAGTCAGTAAAGTTGACATCGTCAATCTGAAGTCTATCAACGTTTACATTTTCTTTACTTATACCTAATATGCTGTTTACTACTTCCCACTCCTCTTTAACGTTATCTCTAGCTTGTATAAAAGAGTCAATATAAAACGTATTACGAGTTTCTTCAATCAAAAAGTGGACTTTTTTGCAAAGTTCTTTTGTAATACGAGTATTTACTCAATTTGATGTTATTAGGATGTTTTTGTTTTGTTTTTTAGTTTAATAAGATTTTAGAGTTCATTGGTCATCCATTGTTTTAGAAAAATCTTTTTCCTTGTGATAGTACAATTTTTAATATGAGCTTTAAGAATTCTGAGGAATGTGTCAAAAGCATCTGATGAGTTACTTTTCAAAAAACTAGTTCCCATAATTCAAATTGTAGGCATTCATTTAATAGGTTGTAGTATATGCGCTGTTTATTTTTTCTATAAGAGTTCTTAGGTTGTAGAGGCTTACAAAGCACACATTTAAAATGCCTATATCTATATCACCTACAACCATTAAACTGTTTTCTTTACATGTTCTCAGAAAAATGCAAATTTTTATAATTCAAATTGATTAATAACAAGAGAAAGAAAACAGAAACAATAAACTATTAAACGCAAATAAAACCAAAAATAAAATACTGTTTCAAATATTGGGGGGGTGAAACCAAAAGGGAGGGACAGGAAAGGGAAAGATAAATATTAGTATAAGGATAGAATAGAGATAAAAGGGGATAAGGAGAAACGTAGAAGAGTAGAGTAGGTGTTCCCATTGCATAATGTGTACTAGTGCTGCAGTTTTGAACAATGGCAAGAAATTGTTTGTGAGAACAACCTATAATAGAGTTATGGTAGTTTGAGATATGCTTGCGTCAGCGCAGTTCGTAAATCGAATAGTGTCTCGAACTCTGAGACGAATAGCTTAGTTTCACTAACCAAAAACACATCAGGGGCTTGGTCTTTAAGCAACTTGAGCAGTGTGGCTCTTCGCTCAATCCTAATCAGTGAATTAACAATTACTTCAAGGACTGTTAGGCTCGGCAGCAGCGCGTAAATTTGATCCACGCGCGCATCTGGTTCAGTAATCTAACGTTGAAACTAAGCCATCTGCCCCTGGATAGAGAGCAAGATAGCTAGAATGTCAGTTGCCGGTTCCGGTGCTCTAGGCGCTGGGGCCTGAGAAGCAACCTTCGCTTGCTGTGCCGTATTCCCCTACCTGCCGCCATTTGGCGTAGATAACTTGGGGAGTAACGGCTCGTGTTTGTGATAGAACAGGTGGACGCTTAACTTCCACTTTTTGCTGCCGAGCCAGATCTACTCCTTTTATGTGTTTGTGTTTGCTTTTTCCCCAGGGCTTGTTCTGGTTTTTGTATTTTTTGTTTTTGTGGAGGACTGTTTGACTGTTGCTGAGCAGTCAGGAGTTGTTGTTGCACCTTCTCCCCCATTGCCATTTGTTTGGCTTTGATTGCCCGCACTTTTTTGTTGCAGCTCTTTGACTCTGAAGCAACCAAAGAGGCAAAGGTATTTTCTATACCCATGTAGTGGCCTTCCCCACCATCAGACACGTATGGGTAGTATTCGGCTTGGTCTGACTCAGCTGCTGCCCTTGATGACGTTGTTGGCGCCTCTTCCCTTACTTTACCCCGCAGCTTTTCGGTAGAATTTAAAAGGGAAAGGCGCTTTACGAAGTTTGGAGTTGGCCTTAACTTCCTCATCAACTATAATATTGTTGTTGTAGACTGGTTGTAGTGGACTGGTTTTACGGTTTGATCATCAGATGAAAATGCCATCTTCTGATCCCGCTATTGAAATAGTGGACCGCTCGCTTCCACTCATCTTCCGGTAAACACTTTCAATTGTCTGTTAATTTTTTTAAAGAAAAAAAAAACACACTAATTTTCTCGGGAATCGATCCCGACATGACCCCTGTTTCCCGGTCCACCAACACTAACGTTGGGCTACCGCATCACTTGCAAAAATTGTTGCTGATTACAGATAATTTAAATACTCTTTTGCTTTACTATTAAGAGAAGTCGAAACACGTGTGTACTCTGCGGAGATCTATGAACGACTAGCCACTTCAACGCATTTAAGCAAACGTTTAAACACACAACAGCAACAACTACATAAAATAAAAGTGTAAATGGAAACAGAAATAGAAATATAAGTTGAGATATTTAGAATAGAAGGATATAGAAAAAAAGATGAATAAATGGGGAAGGAAAATAAGAGTAAGTGAGAAAAAGAAGGCATTAGAAAGAGAGAGTAAAGTAATACAAAGTATATGGATTCTATGAACATAATGTATTTAACACAATTTTTTAATATAATATTCAGAGGACTGGTTTGAAATATTGATTTATGAGCGAATGACGTTTTCCCTCGTTGACATTTGACTTGTTCCACCCTTGTGTTGTTGTTTACAGGCATTGACAACTTCATTTAGCTTTTTAGGACTGTCAATAATTGTTGTGTTTGAAGTTTCTGTGGTTTTAACAACAACAGTTCCACTTGTCGAGAATACGGCGAAAATCAGTTTTGCTCGCTTGTTTTTTATTGGACATCGCTTAATAAATCGATTTTTTTAAGTTAGACTCTCATTTAAAAAAAGGGATGCGGACAGTTTTGCTTCCCACTGTTGATATTAACATTGTAGATATTTACATTTTCAAAAAAAAATATTCGGGGTTAAAAGATCATATGTGCTTTTTAATCTACTACTCTGTCAGATTTATGAGCGATAAAATAATGGAGATGACTAGGCGTAATTAGAAAATTCTTACGGAATTTTTGTGATAAATTTTCGTCTGTTTTTTTCTTTGTGAAGAATCGAATAACTGTCGATCTTATATACATAAGTGATTAGCACACAAAATTAAGCTCCTTCTTTCTATCGTTCAATGTTCATATGTGCTTCTTCATACTTCTTTATCCCACTTTTAAAACCAGTCTTATGGGTTTAATTAACTAAAACTACTTTTGCTTTGATTCGATAGGTATCTCATACATACATATGTGTATTCTCGAGAAAAGCCAAAAACCATTTCCCTCTTTTAATCCGCATTTTCTCTAACTCAATTTCCATCACCCCGTTTATAGTAAAAACCCGTCTTGTGCGGCGGTCCTGATAACAGAGATCCCCTGATATTTTCAACTTTTCGCTTACTTTCTTTTATCATTTTGCTATCATTCAACATCCGATGTCATCTCCAACCAAGGGCGCCTTTTTCCTATGGTTCAAACACCCTGATATGGTACATGAGTCAGTTGAAAACCATTCACATCCTTTAATATGCATCGTAAAACCTTAGCAACTTGGTGTGAGTCAAAATTTTTCACGACAACGTAGTCCCATTCTCTATAATTAGTCGGTGCCCGCCGCCTTTTGTCAACATAACACTTGTTATAGTTTTGTAACTCTTCCTGTCTCGTCGCAGCGATCTACCTAACTTATTGAAATTCCTTTCGCCCAACGGCCTGTTCTTGGTCAAGGACTTTTTCTCTAAGTGCATCTAGTACCTTGAGATAGAAGCGGCGAAAATGGGTTTGGCGGTCAAAGAGGGCAAAACTAAGTTTATGCTGTCAAACATAACAACCTAAATCACCCTATATAACACCTTAATAATCCCAGTCCTACTTTATGACTTTATGGTGCAGAGGTATGGACACTACTAAAATGGATGAGGGAACTCTTGGTTGCTTTGAGGGGAAAATTCCTCGAGTGATCTTCGGTTCCGTTTGCAGTGATGGTGACTGGAGGAGGAAATTTGAACTGCAGAGCGACATCGACCTAGCCAGAAGAGTGAAGATCCAACGACTGAGTGGGCTGGGTGATGTAGTGGGGATGGACAACAACACTCCGATACAAAAGGTCTTCGAATCCGCCCCCAAGGGACAGCGCAGTAGAGGAGAGACCGAGACTCAGGTGACGCACGCAAGTGGAAGGGGAACTCAGTCAACTTAGCGTGCGAAACTGGATGCAGGTCACCTCTGACTGTAGCGCCACCTAAAGTAAGGTAAGCATCTACTACCTTCCCCCTCTGACGTAAGTCAAATATAACACTGGGGTGCTCGCTTATTGTTCGATAAACCATATTGTTAAGGGTGTACTCCACTGTTTCTAGTACCTTATCCCATTGCACACCTTCCTCAGGTTTACATAAATTTTATAGAATGCGCCCAAGGCTCCTATTACCCCTTTACTCTTGTCCATTGGCTTGCGGGGACCCAGTCGCCACCTTCATGTGCTGTATGCTGTTGCCGACCAAGTTATTTTTGATCTAAAATAGTCCGACAATGTTTGCACTACTTCTTGTGTCTCGGAAGCATATATTTTAACAAACAAAATACAGGCTTCTATCACTAACAACACGAAATTTTCAGTGGGCCTGGTATGGTCTACGGATGCATAATGCTCAATTTGGCTGACTTCTGACGCAGTGGTCTTCTTGGGTATATTATGTAAAAAACCTTCTGCCCATCCTCGTTTTGCCGAAAACCCATTCACTTCAAACAATTTTCGATATGACTCTTTATCTTCGCTCGCATCTTTGGAAACCAATAACTTCTAGAAATCAGCTCGATCATTTTATCTTTACTAATATGTATGGTCCATTTGATCATTCTATTTATATAAAACGCGACCTTCCATGATCTCTGGTACACAAAATCCCACCGTTCCATCGACATTCTTGCGGCAAACAACTCAATTGCGCATTTCGAACAACGGGCGTTCTGGCTTTTCGAGCTCTGGTCGCAGCCTACTTATTGTTTCGTCCCTCCCCTGATATATGTCTGAATCCAGTTCTAAAATATTGGTTAACCGGCTCAAGGCGACCAAATGCTGCATTAGTGAACCAGCACGATGCTCTAAAGTTTAGTCGTAATTCTGTAATTCCAAAGCCCACCTTGCTATTCGTGGGTTCAACTCTTACTTATTGAGGCTCAACGTTAAGGAGTTACAATCCGTCACTATTTTAAAGTGCCTTCCTTGTAAGTAAATCGGAATCTTTGCAGAGCACTGACTATGGATAGCGTCTCCAACCCAAAACTGTGATATTGAGACGTGAGTTACTGGGTGCATTTACCCATCACTTTTCCTTTGTACCACTATAACTCCCACCCCTAAAGCGCTCGCATCACAATGCAACTCAGTTTCGTCCCTCGGGTCGTATAATGCTAATACTGGTAATTCTATTTACCTCTTTTTGAGGAACTCAAATAATTCAAACAACCTATACTTACGTGTGAGATTATATAACAGTTTAGCTATCATTGAAAAATCCTTGACAAACCTCCGGAAATATGAACATAATCCCAAAAAGCTTTGATGGGAATGCACATTTTTGGGAACTGAAAACTTCTTAATTGCTTCCTAACCTTTCTCATCAGCCTGTACTCCCATGCCTGTTACTGTATAGCCCAAATATTTACCGCTTGCCTGAAAAAAATCTATCCTAAACTCGAGCCAATTCTGCACCAACTTCCGCAAGACCTCAGAAAATTTTTTTAATTGTTCGTAGTAACTTTCGGTGGCTGTCATTATACTATCCAGATATATTATTAGCTCGTCTTTCTTGACCATATCAGCAAATACCTTATTCACATGCCTCTGAAATATAGAGGGAGCATTCATTAACCTGAACGACATTCTCAGGAACTCAAACTGTCTTAGCGGAGTAACAAACGTGTATTTTACTGAATGCACGTACCCATAAAAAAAAAAACAGTTTTAGGTCTAGAGTTGATAAAACTTCTTTCTTCGCCAATCTATGTAATGAATCATCTTTCAACGGGATTGGACTGCTATCTTTCGCGGTCACTTCATTCAAAGTTCAATAATCAACGCACATCCCTAATTCGCCCGTTTTTCTTCTTAACCAGCACGATGGGAGAAACGAACTCTGACTCACTTTCCCTAATATATATTTATATTCCTTCGCCAAATATTCATCTAATAACTTATGAGTATGTAAGTCTGTCTCTTCGAAATAGGACAATATTCGCGGAGGGCATTGAAACGGCTTTTCATCTGCCAACATCAACACCACTTTGGTCTTTATCATTGGTTCAGCGGGACGTTCGGGTGTCGAATAAACTTTACCAAAAATATCGTACAATCTTTTTTCAGTTGTAAAATCTACATTCTTACCAACTTTTAAAACAATTTTGTTACTACTCTCATTTTCACAATAAATTAGCAATAAAGATTTTTCAATATTACAGCAATTATTTTCCAAGTCATGTGTGCGGGTGCTTTTAGGTAGACCCAGAGTTTTCGCCGGTTAGGAAATTTTCCTTGTGGAGGAATCAGATTACAAAAAAAAAGACAGAGTGGAGATTTCTGGTCTTTATTAGATCTAATAGAGCTCGACGTCTTACCTCATGGAGGGTGATCGATAAGAGTAGGTTGATAGTCGGGTTTGAATTGTTACATAAAACATTACAACTATTTGAAACATATTGAAACAAGGAAATATTTCACTTGACCATTGCCGGCCGCCTCGCAGCAACCGGTGTAAAAGTAAAAAATATTCGTACCATTACAAAGATACTTACCTACTTACAAGCTTCTCCAGCCAGCTCGATCCCTGGCTAGCTGTCTCCAGTTTCGCACGCTAAGTTGGCTGAGGTCCTCTTCCACTTGTGTGCGCCAACTGAGTCTTGGCCTTCCTCTACTGCGCTGTCCCTCGGGAGCCGATTCGAAGATTTTTGGACCGGAGCATTGGCGTCCATGCGCTCTACATGACCCAGCCATCTCAGTCTTTGGATCTTCACTCTTCTGGCTAGGTCCATGTCGCTGTACAGTCCATACAGTTCGTCGTTGTATATCCTCCTCCACTCACCGTCAATGCAGACGGGACCGAAGATCATCGAAGAATTTTTCACTCAAAGCAACTAAGAACACCCTCATCCATATTTGATAATGTCCATGCCTCTGCGCCATAGAGCAGGACCGGGATTATTATAGTCTTTTAAAGGGTGACTTTTGTTGTCCGATAGAGGTCTTTGCTACTCAATTGCCTTCTTAACCCAAAGAAACAGCGGTTGGCAAGAGTTATTCTTCGTTTGATCTCAGCGCTGGTGTCGTTGTCTGTTTTTATAGCGGAGCCTAGGTAGACAAAGTCCTTAACTACCTCAAAGTTATATATGTCGAGGGTGACTTTCTGTCCGAGACGTCGGTGTTGGTTGTCCTTTTTGCTTGACAATACGTCTCAATACTCGCGAAAGCGCCACTGACACCACGCTGCTTTCTCCCGATTATGTCAATACCGTCGGCGTATGCGAGTAGTTGGACGGACTTTTGAAAGATAGTGCCTCTTGTGTTTGCTCGTGAGTTTTGCACTATTCTTTCAAGTACGATGTTGAAAAAATCGCATGACAGCGCATCGCTTTGTGTAAATCCTTTCTGGCCATCAAAGGTATGGGTGAGATCTTTACCGACCTTGATGGAGCAGCGTGCATTCTCCATCGTCATCCTGCACAGACGGACGAGTTTGGCAGGGATGCGGAAACTAGACATTGCTCTGTATAGCTCGTCTCTATAGTTGCTGTCATACGCGGCCTCAAAATCGATGAATAGGTGGTGTGTAACGATCTGAAGCTCATGGGCCTACTCCAAGATCTGCCGAAGTGTGAATATTTGGTCGATGCTGGACTTTTCTGGCCTGAAGCCACACTGATATAGCTATCTTCACTTCATACAGGTCAGGTGAACGGAATTGTTGGTCATCATCATCCAAGTTGAAATGTTGATTATGCCTGACCGCGGTATTTGGTCCGTCATCGCCGTTACACAGACTGCAGAAATGATCTTTCCAAATCTCCAGCATCGACTGCGATTCTACACGATGTTCCCTTGTTCATCTCTACAGGCTTCGGTTCGGGGTTTGTTTCCGCGGCATGTTATTTTTACCTTTTGGTAAAACTTCCGAACCTCACTCCTGGAGTAGCATCTCTCAATTTCCCCGATTGCGCGCTTCTCATGCTCTTTCTTCTTCCTCCTGAGAAGCCGGTGTTCGTCTCTCCTCTTCCGCTCATAGAGCTCATGAGCAGCTCTGGTCTTTCTAAGCAGCGCCGCGTTAAATGCATCTTGCTTAGCTGCATGTGCTTGCCGGCATTCATCATCGAACCAGGGGTTTCGTTGTGGTGGAAGAGTGAAACCCAGCACATCAGAAGCGGCATCTCCGATGGCGTTTTGGCAGTGTTTCCAATGGTCTTCGATGCTTGATGCTGGTGGCATTGGACCTCTTAGGAGATTAAGAAACACTCGATCGGAAAAGGACTTGGCGATCTCTTTTGATTGTAGCCGTCTGACGTTGAATTTTCTCACAGCATTAGTTTGTCTTGGCTTAGTTTGGGATATCCGCAATCGTACCTTGGTCACAACAAGGTAATGGTCCAAGTCGATGTTGGCTCCTCGGAACGTACGGACATCCATAATACTGGAGGAGTGTCTTACGTCGATCGCAATATGATCAATCTGGTTGACTGTTGATTGATCAGGAGTTCTCCAAGTCCTCTTGTGTATGTGGAGCTGTGGGAACCGCGTGCTAGCCACGACAATGTTTCGCTCCACCGCAAGTTCGATTAGCCTGAATCCGTTATCTTGGTGTTGTGCAGACTATATTTTCCGATTGTTCCACCAATGATCTCCTCTTTTCCTAGCTTTGCATTAAAATCACCGAGGACAATTTTAATATCATAGCTAGGGCATTGCTCATAGGTCTTGTTAAGCAGCTCATAGAAGGCATCCTTGGTGTCGTCAGCTTTCTCCTCTGTGGGGGCATGCGCGCATATAAGGCTAATGTTGGCGAATTTAGCCTTGATGCGGATTGCTACGTGGCGCTCGCTCACATGCCAGAAGTTTAGGACTTCTTGTGTTAGTCTGCCTCCGACAACAAATCCGCATCCAAATAAGCGCTGCTTTTGCCGTCGATAGCAATTGCCGTAGTAGATGTAGCAGTTTTTCATCTTCTTTTTGTCCGGCCCATCCCAACGCATTTCTTGAATTGCCGTTATGTCTGCTGTGCAGCAGTCTAGAGCCTCCGCTAGTTGCTCGGCTGCACGTGGTCTAGTAAGGGATCTAACATTCCACGTGCATATCCGAAGCTTATTGTCCTTAAATCGTTTGCGTGGGTTGTCAACAGTAGATCCGTCCATATCCGAGGCTTGTTGATGCTTCGCAACTTATGCTTTTTTTTAAATGGGCGGGCAGTTACCCCGGCGGCACAACCCCCAACCTGGAGGACCAGTTTCATTTTGAGTGCCCCTAGGACGAGGGGTCGGTTACACCGAAGCTAGTAACCCGTTCCGGGATGTGAGCGCTGCCATTGGCCCTTATAGGGCTCGTTCGCCACCATCTCTTTCCAAGACCCTGACTAAGTCCTGGAAACCCCTACCGGCCTGAGCTCCCAATGTATCGGAGTAGCCCGGATAAGGTCTTGTTTTGTTTTTCCGACATTTACCCTAATTTATGGCGCAAGAAACTCGCCATTTGCCCCCTTCAATTCGCAATCTCTTGTGAGATTCCCAGATGGCGCCACGGGGAGGCGTGAAGTCAAACGACGAAATCAAACTTAAAACTATTTGGATCAATTTGTTTTTTGAGGAAATCCACTCACTCCTTTGGGAAAGGATAGGTTAGTAGAGGAAAGTAATAAATCAATTACTTATCAAAATAAGAGAATACTAGTTTTTAAAGTATGATATAATGATACATACTCGTAGTATAATTCAAATGATTTCTTAATAAGTGCTACTTAAATTTCTCTGACTTTTAAATGGAAAAAGTGAATTGTTTTCTGCAAGTACCTAAGTGTATGAATATCTAGAGATACGCAGATGACGCGGATGAATTTAATTATAAGAGTCCAGTAGCACACAAAGCTTTACGATAGGCCTTGTTAGTATACCAAATTGCGTTTCGATATCTGCAACGCGTACGCCGTCAGAACCCGGATGTATTTTAACTACGCGTCCCATGCGCCATTTATTTGGAGGGAGTTTTTCCTCTCGAATCACCACGAGTGTTCAGAGTTGAAGGTGCACTTGACAGGATTGAATAAAGATGTTCCGAACACCTTCATATAATTAAGAAATGTGTTCAGAAAATAACAAAAAAACCAAACATTTTAATGTAAAAGCAAAATACTCGGTCATAGTTATTGAGACCATCATTTGAGCAAGATCAAATAAACCACAAAATTATTTTGTCGTTTGTTGTTTTATCTCTTTCTTTTCGCAGTAGATTTCGTTGATCTTCTCGATGGTCATGTAATTCAGTTTTCAATCCAAGAAAATCCATCCCATCGCCTTTGTTCACAAATTTTCCATCAATAAAAATTCAACACAAACATTTGGTCCTTCTTTCGCGGATTTATTGGACCCTTTGTGAAATTCATTGTGTGAAATTTAAGCCGATACAGAAAGTGATTGACGTTAACGTGAACCTGATTCATGGCACGTGCATGTACAATCTTGTAATATCTCCATTCTCCATGTGTTTAGAAGGTGGTCTGTATAAACGTTGAATTAATTTTTTTTTTATATAAAAATTTAATTTCTCTTTATGTAACATAATTTGTGACATTAATACTTTTGCATGTAATTTTTCTAACCCCCAAATCATTAATAAAATTTAGTTTCTTGAAAACACGAGCGTTAAATGACAATTAAACATTCAAAGTACATACATCTAATACCAAAAGAATAAAAATGAATATCTTGAAACAGAAACGTGGTCAAGTCAAAGGATGTATTAGGCGCGCGGAAAATTTCGCGGAATTGAATGGAAAATCCATTCCAACCTCTTTAATTGAACATCGGCTAGAAAAGCTTGAGGAAGCATGGACTCAATTCAGTGTTCTTCAAAACGACCTTTGTGCATATTCGTCGGAAGCAGATTATGTTGAACCTAAACCGGAGGTTCATAGAATATGAGACCAAATATTTCAAGGCACATTCTGCCTTAACCGACGTAATTCAGAATCGCCAACTTGTCTCTGGTCAGACCAGTACAGCTTCAAATAGGTTAAATGATCGCGTAGCGTTATGTGAAAAAATAAGTCGTCAAAGTCTTTTAAATTTGCCAAATTTATCTATTCCAATCTTCGATGGCGATTATAAGGATTGGCCGGGTTTTAAGGACTTGTTAATAGGATCGGTTGATAGAAACACATCGTTAACGGGAATTCAAAAATTTCAATACCTTAAGTCATTTCTACAGGAAACTTGCACACTTTACGAAAGATAGCAGAAGGGGCTGACGAGATAATTAAAGGTTTAGGCCCCTTAAATGCCTCCAACAGAGATCCGTGGCTTATTTTTCTACTCTTGCAAAAAATTGATTCCGATTCAAATCAAGCATGGGCAAGTGAATTTGGCTCGCGAGAAGATGTTTCTATCAGTGAATTTATTGAATTTCTCCACACTCGTTGCTTAGAATAGTGCTCTTCTCTTTCTCGTGCGTCGCAAGTACGAAAAGGTACACATTCGATACGAAATTATTTCGTGGAAAAGAGCTTTTTGTGTCCTAAATGCAATAAAGGAAATCACATTTTATCTAGCTGTGTCGAGTTTTCTGGTCTTGACATTGAGACCCGTAGAAAATTCGTTAAAGAGAAGGCACTTTGTTTCAATTGTCTCCGACAAGGACATGTTTAAAATAAATGTAAATCTCAGTTTCGATGCAAGATTTGTCAGTCCAAACATCACTCACTTGTCCATCCTATTAGTGACATTCCACCCAATAACAATTCTATTGAGAACAATTTTAACTCACCAGCACCAACATCGCCTTCAGTTAATGACTCTTCAAACCCCTCGTTTATTTCAAACCATTCGCTTGAATCCACTCAAAGTTCGTGTGCTATTCTGCCAATATCGCTTGCTCGGATTGTAAAGCTCGATACGGGATCCCAAGTCTCGTTAATTACTGAACATACCGTACAACGCTTGGGCCTTCCACGTAAACATACTCGTATACCAATTAAAGGAGTAGCTTCTACACCAGCTGGAAGTACAAACGGATTGGTATCGATTCGGCTGCTGTCATGCTATAGTCAGTAATTTGTTGAAGTGGACTGCTATGTCCTTTCCAAACTTACTTCCATTTTACCATCGCAATCAATAAATCGTGTTTCGGATAGTATATTTTCGTTCCACCTTGCTGATCCTACATTTAATGAACCAGGCAAAATCGATATCCTGATAGGCGCCGATAAGGTATTTGAAATAATTCAAGGACCAGTAAAGGAAGCTTCCAAAATTTTCCCACTATGATTCCTACAGTTTTTGAATGGGTCATAGTTGGATATTCTTCTAACAGTACCTATAAAATTGAGGTAAAATCGTTTCATACAAAATTAGACTTCGAACAGGAATTTGATCTCGACCGGTTTTGGCAGATAGAAGGAGTTAATGTAGAGCCTGAGTTATCTATTTTAGAGCAAAAGGCTGAAGACCATTTTTCGACAACTCATTCTCGAACCTCGGATGGTCGGTATATTGTTGAACAACCATTCAAAACCATTGTAAATATTGATTTTGGTAACACAGTTGAGGTCGCATTAAATAGATTTCTATCAATTGAGCGTCGATTTAAAACAAACCCACAATTACATAAAGAATACTCAAGGTTCATGAATGAGTAACTCTCGCTGGGACATATGGAAGGAATTCCCACAGAAGACATCTACCAACTGACAACAAGGTGTTTTTATTTGCCTCATCACGCTTTTAATGGATAATAGTACGACTAAAATTCTTGTTGTCTTCGATGGTTCTGCTAGAGCTACTAAAGCAACTTCCTTAAACGATGCACTACTCACAGGGCCAAAAATCCAATCCGATATTTTTTCGATTTGCCTGCGTTTTTGACGTCATACTTATACCAGATCAGCCGATATCGAGAAGATGTATTTGTTGCAAGAAAGCATATTGATTTCCAACGAATTATTTGGCGACAATCATCAGAACATCCTTTACAGCATTATCGGCTACTCACAGTAACCTATGGCACATCATGTACTCCATTTATAGCCATTCGAACGCTGAAGTAACTTGCTCTTGATAGTGCAGAAAAATATCCCCGTGTTTCCAAGGTGGTTCTAGAAGATTTCTATGTTGATGACGGGCTGATACCATCGAAAACCTTATATCGTTGCAGTCGGAATTGGTGAACCTATTACGGGAAGCTGGATTTCATTTGAGAAAGTGGACAACGAATTGCTGGCCTTTGCTCTTATCCTTACCAGAAGATCAAAGAGAGCTCTCCCCTGTAGATTTCCAGAATTCGTCTTCGATAATTTGCTAGGACTCCAGTGGCATCCCTCTAAAGACAGTTTTTCGTTTAAAGTGCGCCTAAATGAATCAATTGTCTGTACAAAACGTCGCGTTTTATCGGAATCGTCGCGTATTTTCGACCTTATAGGCTTCCTTGCACCAGTAACTGTAGGCATCAAAATCTTATTCCAAGATCTTTGACGCGAAAAAGTTAAATGGGATGATGAACTTCCCAAGCAGTTGGCTGATCGTTGGCAAAACATTCGGAAGGAACTTCAGACTCTTGAAAGCGTAAATGTACCCAGAATCTTGTGGAGTTATAGTCAGAATGTCGAATATCATGCATTTTGTGACGCTTCGTTGGATGCTTACGCGGCGGTGGTTTATTGTAAAAGTATAGATACTAATGGTTTAGTAAATATCTCATTTGTAACTTCGAAAAGTAAAGTAGCCCCCATTAAAGTACCTCGCCTCGAATTGTGCGGTGCCCTATTTCTCGTAAGACTTGTAAACAAATTAAAATCGTCGTTAAATATAAATGATTCAAATCTTTACGCGTGGACGGACTCATCAATAGTATTATACTGGTTAGCATCCCCTCCGAAAAAGTGGTCGGTATTTGTCGCAAATCGAACATCGGAAATACTTTAGTCTATTCCCTATAAAAATTGGAATCATGTAAGATCTGCTAATAACACTGCTGACAGTGTTACGCGGGGTATTTTACCTTCATTATTGTCAGTGAACGAGGTATGGTGGAGAGATCCAGCATGGATGTGGAAGGAACAAAACCAGTGGCCTTTACATTACCCTGATCTAAGTAATCTTTCTTCTCCAGACTTAAAAGAAAGAAATCACTCAAAGGTCCAGGTAATGGTAGCAATACCTAACTTCAACAATGTTTTTGAAGACATTTTACACAAATCGTCTAACTGGATACGGTCGGTTCGCGTCCCTGCGTATGTGTTGCGTTTTATTTCAAAGGCTCGATCTGTAACATGTAAAGATCCCTCATTGACTACACTCGAACTCTGTAATGCTAAAAACCTTTTAACCAAGCACAGTTAAGTATGTTTGCCGCGGAAATTGAAAACGTTAAATATAAAAGGGAATTTATAACGGTCAAAACCTAAAATCTCTAAATCCATTCATTGATCCTGAAGGGATTCTTAGAATAGGCGGACGGCTGCAAGAATCAAATTTATCATATTCTGCCAAACATTCAACTATTTTGAACAAAACACATCCTATTTGTGTGTCGGTATATCTCAACTGCTAGTGCTTCTTAAACAGGAATACTACATTCTTGGAGCTCGGAATCTTACGCGTCAAGTGATACATAAGTGTATAGTTTGTTTCTGACAATCGAAAGATACATCAACACAGTTAATGGGTAACCTACCGGCGAAGAGAGTTCGTTTTGTGCGTCCTTTCAGTAAGGAAGGTTGTGACTATGCCGGGCCAATTATGTTACGTTTGTGTCGAGGTAGAAATCCTCGTTTTGTAAAAGGCTATATCGCGGTGTTTGTCTGCTTCGTGACAAGGGGCATTCACTTAGAACTCGTCGGTGACCTGACATCAACCGCTTTTTTGATGGCATTGGATCGGTTCGTGTCGCGCCGCGGAAAGCCGATGGAAAT
Source organism: Volucella inflata (assembly GCA_928272305.1). Taxonomy (NCBI): domain Eukaryota; kingdom Metazoa; phylum Arthropoda; class Insecta; order Diptera; family Syrphidae; genus Volucella; species Volucella inflata. The sequence goes on along the minus strand of OV743716.1, from coordinate 108,689,601 downwards.
ATGGAGCGATAATGCCACAAATTTTCATGGTGCAAAAAGGTTACTTGACGAACTCTGCGAGAATTTCCATTCTCGAAAATTCCATCGAATCATCGCTGATCATCTATCTAAAGATAATATCGCTTGGCGCTTTATTCCCCCTTCTTGTCCTCACTTTGGTGGTTTGTGGGAGGCTAGGGTTAAATCCGTCAAGAAACACTTAACCAGAGTAATCGGAAACCACAAGTTGACATTTGAGAAAATATACACCCTCTTATCGAAAGTCGAGGCCTTGCTGAATTCTCGTCCAATGTGGTCTACTCCAGACAGCGAGCCCTCAGCACTTTCTCCACCTTATTTTATGATAGGGGAACCATACACTTCAGTTCCCCAACCCGACCTTCTGAATTCGAAAATGTGGATAAAAACTAATTGGCATCTTTTGCAGGTACTCATGCAAGGTTTTTGGAAAATATGGCATGATGAATACTTGACGTCTCTCCAGCAGCTCCCAAAATGGAAAAATTCCCACCCGAATCTTCAACCAGATGACGTTGTTTTGTTAAAGAAACCAAATCTTCCACCCTCTAAATGGATTCTTGGTCGCATCGTAAATGTTTACCCAGGAAATGACAGAAAAAATCGAGTGGTGACTGCAAGAACACCTGTCGGCGAACATGTACGACCCATCGTCAAAATTGCAAAATTGCCTTTGGCTGAAAGATCTTACGGTATTCCAGGGGTGGCTGTATGTTCAGAGTTGAAGGTGTACTTGACAGGATTGAATAAAGATGTTCCGAACACCTTCATGTAAAAAAGAAATATGTTCAGAAAATAACAAAAAAACCAAACATTTTAATGTAAAAGCAAAATACTCGGTCATTGTTGTTGAGACCATCATTTAAGCAAGATCAAATAAACCACAAAATTATTTTGTCGTTTGTTGTTTTATCTCTTTCTTTTCGCAGTAGATTTCGTCGATCTTCTCGATGGTCATGTAATTCAGTTTTCAATCGAAGAAAATCCATCCCATCGCCTTTGTTCACAAATTTTCCATCAATAAAAATTCAACACAAACAATGAGATTATTGATGGCAACATCTCTTTTGGGATTTTGTCACTTATATCGTTTATGCATTTCGCAAAGATACTCTTGTTTCCATCGAGTACAAAACTGTTGGTGTAGTAACTTTATTTTTTTCCACCGTTGAATGCAGCTAATTGACTTATCAGATATGTCACATTCAGGGGTAGCTAGAAGCGGACGACTGCGAAGAAAATGTCTTGTCGGTAAAGGTAGTGGATCACTGATGTTTTCGGAAAGTGGAGAGATAGGCCTAGAGTTAAGACTAGCATCAATTTTAGCAAACAAATTTGTGAACTCTTCCAACGTAAAATGTGGTCACCGGCAATTTTTCTGAAATGCACCTTAAAGCTCTTAACTGCAGCTTCCCAAAACCCTCCCATATGTGGTGCTCCAGGTGGAATAAATTTCCATTTAATGTTACGATCCTTACAAATGTCTGCAACGACTGAAGAAAATTGTTGAAGGAGGACTTTAAATTCTTTAGTAATAATCTTTCCTGCCCCACCAAATTGGTACCATTATCTGAGCAAATGCGAATCGGCAACCGTCGTCTGGCAATAAACCTGTTCAATGCAGCGATGAATTCAGTGGTGAGATCAGGTGAGTCGGCTCGAGATGTATCGCTCTTGAAGCAAAACAAACGAAAACACGAACATATCCTTTAGATACTCTACAACCTCTCCCAGTAAAATTCTATATAGCGAAGGAACCAGCAAAATCGAGTCCTGTATGCGCAAATGGTAGAGAAATTACAGTTCTTTCAACCGGAAGGGTCGCCATTAATTGAGTTCTTACTTTTGAGAAATGGATATTGATGTATGCGAAAAATCAGGTTTGTATCGAGAATCGATTCGGTGAAAAAAACGCAATACATAACACATCACATGCAGCATGTTTGACCAAGATGAAAATCTTTCAATTAAGCTTTCAATAGTGGGAATAAGCATAGTAACGTTGGCCTTAATCCGTCTTTGTTCCAACTTTTGTGGTGCTTTATATAAAGATTCTGGCCAAGTAGATTCTGACTGTTGAAGCCATGAGGGCCCATTCCACCACGACTGGAAGTTCAAGTGGAAAAACTCCTCTGGTCGCTAAGTCAGCGGGATTATCTAGTGAACATGGTTAGCAACAAATGTTTTCCCCTTATATGGAGACTTGCTTAACCAAGATAAGACGATTATGCTGTCAGTCCAAAGACACTGTTCATAATTTTTAAATCTGGTAGGGTATGGGACATTAGGTTTGTCAAGAGAACCACTTCACATAGCTCAAGTCTTGGCAAAGGTACTTGCTTGACGTGTGCTACCTTACTCTTAGCACATAATAGATACGAGGACCAAGTACCTGCACCTTGTTGAATACGTAGACTTGAGGAGGCGGCTGCGTAAGCGCGCTCAGTAGCATCACAAAATTCGTGAACCTGGATTGGGCAATAGGGGGTACATTTAACCCATCGAGGAACTCGTATATATTGGATATTGAGAAGATCAGCAAAGAACGTTGTTTAGCGCTGCAGACTTGCTGCAAAATTAGCTTTGCAGTAACAACTACTGGGGTTTACCAACCCACTGGATTGAAAGTCTGTGCAACGACTGATAAAACTCCAGGCATTGTCACTGGAGGATTATAACCACATAAGGCTGAGAAAAATCGAAACGAATCAAGTCTTGCAGTCTATGATTTGCCTAAGGTCTTTATCATACTTTTATCATCGAATCTAAGAAAGTCTTCGTGATAGAGGAAATGTTGTGGAAGGGTTTTAATAACATCGATACTATTTGGTGTCCATTTTCGTAACGAAAAACCTGCTGGGGCTAGGGCCGATACCAATTCTTTTTGCGCCTTTAATCACGATTTAAGATCGTGAGCACCAGACAGAACATCGACATAGAAGTCATTTTTCAGAATAGAAAATAGAAGAAGCTTCCGGAAATTTAACTTCTACATCAATAGCAAGTTGTTTCAATGTGCGTACAGCGAGGTAGGGTGCGCAATTTACACCAAACGCTACTGTCTTTAACTCATAGTCTTGACATTTGTCTACAACGGACTTTCGAAAGAGTATTCTTTGATATGATGTGTGTTCAGGATGCATACAGATCTCCGATACATCTTCTCAACATCGGCGCTAAAGACATATCGATAGAATCGCCATTGTAAGATGAGGTTCATGAGATTAGATGGGAGAACTGGCCCAACATGAAGAATATCGTTAAGACTAACACCGTTACTAGAAGAATTCGATGCATTGAAGACAACTCTGACCTTAGTGGTAAGGCTCTCTGGTTTAACCACGGCATGATGAGGCAGATAATAGAACGACTTCTCCGCCTTATCGCAAGTTTCGGGTACTTGAAAGGCCTTCATATGTCCTAGGGTGAGGTATTCCCCGAGCACATCATCGTATTTAGAATGAAGATCGACGTTTTTAGATAACGATCTTTCATAACCTGAAAATTGTTGTAAAACGATTGCACGAGAATCACCCAACATTCGGGTAGAATCTTTGAAAGGAAGTCTTACAATAAAGCGACCATTGATGTCCCGTGTTGTTGTGTCTAAATAAAGTTGTTCGCAGAACTCGTCTTCTTTGCTAAGTGCTTTGTTGTCTGAAATCTCTTCAAGTTCTCAAAATTGAGAAACTTGTTTGTCTAGCGAAATTTAGGAGAAGTAAGATAGGATGGTATTCGAGCTATGAACATTTCTTTGCAGTAACGGACCAGATAAGATCCAGCCAAGGACAGTATTTTGGGCAACCAATAAACCCAAAACATTTGGTTTTATGCCGTCAAGAATAATCGATGGATCCAATTATGAAATCGAAGTTGGATCTTTGGTAAAAGAAAGGATAGGCGAGGTCAAAATCGAAACTTCCTGAAAGATCCTCGCTATTAATATTAAAGGAAGGTAAATTGCCTGTAAGGCGTTTTACAACTATAGCATTAACCGAAGCCGTAAAAGGCTTCATATATCTCGAACTCAAAACTAAGGAGCATAGCCTTGAGGAGGTTGTCGTAACAACTGCACTCATACCGGAGATATAAGCTTGTATGGGCTTTACAGGAATGCGTAATCTTCGCTGTACGTCTTCGGAAATAAAGCTCGCCTCCGATCCAAGTTCAAGAAGAGCGCTTGGGTGAATTTTGTACCAAGATGATAAATATCGATCAGAGCAGTAGCGAGAATAACACGTTCACGATTTTTCCAAAAGAATGATTGGACTTGTAGATTGGTTGGACTGTTTGTGGACTGTTTTTTTTTTAGCAAAGTGTGTTGTGATAAGCTGGTATGCGGGGTATTCGCAGTAAATGAAAAAGAATCTTGCTAAGCTTGCATTTGGGTCAGATTATGCAGAAGTGTATGAAGCCGTTGTCGACAAAGCTTGCATGTAAATTGATTTCGGCAATCGTTCACTACATGGGTTGAAGAAAGACAATTCTGGCAATAATTAAGCATTCCTACCTTTGCAATGCTATTGGGGATCGAAAGCTGCAAAATCTTCGTACAAAATCGAAGAGAATGAGGCACAACTATAATTATTGGATTTTGTATGAAAAGCGTGATGATTTTGTTTTGGCTGTTGAATAAATTTGACCTTTTGTACGTTTGCGTTCGAGCTCTTGATATCAGACACCGATTCGAAGATATGGTATTGTTGGGTTAGAAACAAATCCATTTTAACCCAGTCTGAAAGATAGCGTGGTTTTTTAATTGATTGCTCCCAAAAAGAGAGTGCCGTTTCAGGCAGGCTATTAGAAAACAAACACACTAAGATTGGGTCCCACGATTTTGTATCAACCTTGTCGGCTTTGAGGATCGAGTGACTATCACTTTTTTCACTTTGAAGCTTCTCAAGATTTTTGCCTGATTCTTCAGTTACCGAAGGGAAATTGAAAAGTTTTTTAAGCTGACGATTTACCCAAAATTCGTTTATTTTCACAACGTTCTGACAAGGCATTCCAAGCCAGATCATAATTATCAGCTGTCAAATTTTGGGCTTCGTCTTTTGTTTTAGATCGTAAATGAAATAATTTCTGTACCGCACACAAGCTTGGGTGATGTATGTAGATAGCGGTGTATAGTTCGCGAAATGACGGCCAAGACAAATAATCACCGTCAAAAGTTTCGATGTCGCACGGGGGGAATTTTCACAAATAACATAGTATCAAAAGATTTTCGTTAATAGTCCTAACCTCAGTGAATACGTACTCCAATAAGTCGGTTGGTGATGAGTTTTTAATAATATGACACTTGTGACACTTTTTTTTTTTAAATATGGGTAGATACCAACACCACTTCCTCCTTGGCGGCATCTATGACCTGGAATAAACTGCATTACATCTAAGTTTATTAGATTTGATTTTAACTCCGAGTCAAACCATGTCTCAGTTACACAAATAGCATCGACTATACTATCACAAAATAAATAACGGAACTCATCAATATTGTTATTTAGATTTTGCGTATTTAAACAACATACGAGTATATTAAAACCTTTTTTCGATTTGCAAAGAATATTAAATAAAGTTTTCGATTTGTCAATGGAAGTACCCCATTCCTGTGAATTCTTTTTAGAAAGTGAGAGAAACAACAATTATAACAACGAGAGTAAAAAATATAGTTCTTATTAGATTTGTAATGAGAGAGTAAAAAAAGAGATATAAAAAGAAAAGAAAAGAAAAGAAGAGGAGAAAAATAGGAAAAATTACATCGCTTTTCTTATGCGTCAAAGAAAAATTCATTGTTGACGTTGTAAGGTGACTTCTTGATGTCGTGCGGCAATGGTTGCGAGAGCATCTGCATCGCTGACTAAGATGCTCCGTTGGTTCCTCTCCTTTCTCACCATAATGCTTCACCACCAAAAGTTGCTTTTGATGTTTCAGCCGTGTTGCTTGTTGCAGTAAGGTTTCATTTTTTTTTTGATGAGACTTTCGTTGACATAAATTACTGATGAGGATTCCAGGCCGATATCATTTAGGCAAAGTTGCCTTCCATTTTTTTTTTTCCGAAACTCTATCACTGCTCTCAAAAGGATATTTCTCTCTGGAGCAGAGTTGAATTTTAAAATGACTGGTCGATCAGCCGTATTATTTCCTTTTCTGAGTACCGAAAACAGCATTTAGTGTCGGAGGTTTGCATTCAACAATATGACATACATGGTGGAACATAGACTTTAGGTTTTCGTCAGCCAAATGTGATACACCACACATAATAGCATCAGCAGCTATTTTTCTTCTCTCTAGAGCGTCGCAGCGTTTGTTTAGTTCCTCTAAGGTGTGGTGAGTAATGAGTAATGGAGCTGGCTTCCAGTTTTCCAACACGCTGCTGAAATTTGTTTACGCTCTGCTCGATTAAGAGAAACTTTGTTGACAAACTCTTCTCCACTCGTCTTAACCCTTGCATGAGGTTTTCACGGAGCTCCAGCATTTCATCGGCAAAACGACACATGATGGCTTCTGTGTGTTTCTTCATGTTTTTTTCAAAAACAAAGTTTTCTCGAAGGTATCAACGGTGAGCATTTTTATTGATCCTGAAACAGATTTCCCGAGATTCGGAGTTGTACACTTGGATGTGGGGGTAGCATTTTGTGAAGGCATAGAGACGGCACCATCTGTTTCATTCTTAAGCTTTCTTTGCGAACGAGTGGTAACTAAGATTGAGTACGCGGGTGAATTTGAACTCATTTTAGATAGATTTATAGAGAACAATGATCAACACAGTAACTCAAAAATAGTAACAATACTTAAGACGTGATATCAAATTATAAAATGTTAGATTTTATCAAATGACACTTCTATTCACTCGGACATTTGAGTTAAATTAAGTGTTGATAGGAGGAACTCTTTGTTTCTGCTGCTGCTGTGGTTCCTGCTTGTGTTTCTGCAGCTGCTGTTGTTGTTGTTGTTTTTGTTGTTGCTGTTGTTGTTTCTGTTCCTGTTGATTTTTTTTTTGGTTAAATTGACTTTTTTGTTTTGGATATATTTGTTTGATCGTGTGAATTTGTGCTGTAGTTTGTAGTTGTTGTTGTAGAGCATGACCCTTTTGTTGCTGAGAGTTAAGGAGCAATTGATTTTGCTCCTGCTCTCTTCTTGCCATTTGTTTGGCCTTTATTAACTGCACTTTTTGTTGAAGCTCTTTAATGCGCTCACTGCCACACATCTTTCTATCACACTTTTTTATTTATACAATAATGTTTTATTGTCTTTTCAAATACTTAAAAAAGTAAAATGGACAATGGTTTTTTGGGGGCTATCTCGGCCCCCTGCCACTTCATTTCATTTTCATTTTTAGTGCATTTTTATTTAACTAAATTCAGAAATTCTTACAAGCTAGACAAAAAAAACGCTTAAAAATTAGCTCAGTTAACTTAAAATTAGCTTATTCTAACTCACTGGCCCCATGCGGACACTCTAAGTCAAACCTAACAATTCAATTTTGTCTTTCGACTTATCGTACAGATCTTTATTTTTTTTCTTACTTTGGATATAATAAAAACTAAGAAAACATATTTTTTTAATTTAAAAAAAACTTTGTGAATTTACCTCTTTTTTTTTGTTATAACATAAAACTTAAGACTAAAAACTAAAAACTACCTAAAATGAATCTTAATGTACTTAACCTACTTAAAATATAAAATAAATATATTAGTATTATTTCTAAAATCTTTTTTTTGGTATGGTGTGGATAACCAATTTTTTAAGAGAGAGTTACCCATCTCTGTTGTTTCTTTTATTTTTTTTTCCTTTAATTTTTATTTTATCTTGTTTTTTATTTTTTTTTTATTTTTTTGTTTTTTCATATATTTTTTTATTTTTTGTTTTGTTTTTATAATTTTTGTTCTTAAAGCTACCTTAACCCTACCTAAACCTATGTAAGCCGGCCATGACTAAATATTAGACAGACCCACTCTGCTCCCTAACGAAGCTATCCTGCACTAGAGGAATTCGACGATGGACTTTCCCCTTCTTCTGCAAGCCAACAAAATTGTTGGTGCTGCCGAGCAACATCCCTCATGTCGCGACTCCATACCGCCCTACTAAACCGGAGACGCTCCGCACTGCCGTGTGCGACGTCTCTTTCGTAGTTGAGTTGCCTGTCCGCAGCTGTTCGAGTGACGTGGAAGATTAACGGCACCGCTAAGCTATCCTGGATAAGACCTTTTTTGTCGAGGTAGAGGAACGCTTTTGGACGAATAAAGCCGTCAAAGCGAACTCTCTCGTGATACGTATAATCGGGGTAGTAAGCCCCAGAGATCAGGTTGTTCGACGAGGTCATTGCTCTTGCAATGTGCCTTCGAATCAACTAAATAACAAAATTGTCCACTCGTATTAGGTTCGCCGTACAAGACCTCATTAGACCTCAGGCCCTGGTGTTCTGTATAAGCGAAGACAAGCCCTAAGGCAAGCCCTCTCAAACACCCGAATATTTTCCAAAAGGCTTGCTCTCACGTTGAACCACACGGGACAACCCAATGTAGGCATAGGCCGAATAAGGGCCATGTAGCAGATCACATTTACCCCCGCATCGAGTTGTCTGCTATAAAACAGTCTCTTTTTAAGGGCGAAATCACCTTTTGCTCTTCCCAGAGCAACATCTCTATGTTTGTTAAAATACAGATATTGATCTTGCCAGATCCTTAGGTATCTGACTACATTTCGACAAACAAGTGGCTGCCCGTGTTGTCCAACGATCTGAAATTTTCGCTCATTCTCTCTGGTATCCGCAGAGGCCCCAGACAAAGGCGTCCTAAACAGAATGGTTTCCGACTTCTGAAAGTTGATCTTCAACTTCCAGTCGTCGCAATATTGTTTGATTCTATCGAAGTCACGTTGCAAAAGAATGTTTATAACCTTAATCTTTGGACTTGATCTGTACGCGATTAAGTCATCTGCATAGGCTATGGCATGGTGAAATGAACCTATCAGATCACTTGTGTAAATGTTGAAAAGGATTGGCGAATTGACAGCACCTTGTTGCAGACCGTTTTTTATGTTGAATGTACAAGTCGAAGTCACATCGCCAGTGTTCACGATGAACTGTCTATCTGAAAGCATATTGAAAAGAATATAGAGCACTGGTTTACTAATGCCCAGTCTGCTCAACTTGTCGGAGAGTCCCTCTAACCAAACGGCATCGAAGGCTTTCTTCAAGTCAATCAGGCATGCACCCGTGCATTTTTTCTTGGCTTTGTTCCATTGGATATCAGAAACCGGTTTAGACGCGGCATGAATAACGTCATGCCCCGCCTTGAAACCGAATTGATTACCCGGAACTATATTTCTGTCCTCAACCCACTTAGTCAGGACTCTATTGATGACTTTTTCGGAAACATTACTGATGTTTGACAGGAGACTGATCGATAGGAGATTCGCCGGATTGGAGGTGTCTTTATCCCTTTTGGGGATGGCATGTACCACCGCAGTTTTCCAATGCGCTGGATAATGTGCATTATTTATTGCATTGTTAAACAGGGTGGTATAAATGTCCACCGCTTCTAGTGGGAGATGTCAAAGCACAATGTTCGGTATTCCATCGGTTCCCACTGATTTCTTACTTCTAATTTTGTCGAAGATCGTTTGAAACTCTTACTTCGAAATGAACCGGGGTTGTTCCCTTTCACTGGCGATGACATTATTTGCCATATTCTCGTCACTGAACTCGGTGAAAGCCGAGTTCTCGATTCGCCAGTTCACTATTTCATTTCGAAGGTAGAAATTGTGGACAAGGACTCGATTTTTCAGGTCGTGGTTGGGACCAATGATGTCATTTGTCTTGTACACTTCCTGGAAAGTCGCTCCTATAGCCTCTACCTTCTCCTGCGGATCTTCGATCACAAAGAAGTTGTCATCATCAACAGCTTCATTTGGATGAATGCCTGCTATTGAGAGTATGGGTTCGTTGTCAGTCGTTCGGGCGATTTTTAGACATGAAAGGTCGGTTTGATTTTTCCTCCGAAATATTTTATTTATTTGCGGGAACATATTCGGGTTGCTGGCGTTTACAGGCTGTATTTTTTTATTCCAATACAAACTTACAGAAGCCCTGTAATTTTCTTTTATTAATGTTTGGAGGTTTTTTATCGACGACTTTAATGTCATAATCTCTGGGTTGTATCTGTCAGTAAGCTGTCTGTGCAAGGTCTTCAGTCTTGCGAGTAGTCTACTTTTATGTCGGTGAAGTGCGTCAATAGTTGCTTTTCGGAATAAGTCTTCGTTGTTAGTGTGTTGATACCGAGGTATCGTTTTGTCCATAGTCCGTTTAATTGTCTCGTCCATTAGTTTTATATACCTGTCAATCTCCTCGTTTTACAGATTTCTGTTGGACGGTGGTTAGAGCGAATTCGAGGAGAGTGCTCTAGTCAGTGTCCTGGAGAAGTGTGTCCAACGCACTCTATTATAGTTATAGGAGTGCGTTTGAACATACTCATCCAATTCCGCATTTTCGTTCAGAACGGTTATTTCGGTACTAAGACGGCAATGGTCACTGTCATACACAAAAGTGCGAAGACAGTTTGCAGTTTGTTGGTTCGTACCTGTCAGTTGTATTTGTGTGTCAAACAACAAGAGATCCAAATAGGAGCCGTGTCTAGGAAACGACGGACTATCCGTCGCCTTTAGGCCGAGTCTGTACATCACACTGTGCTGACCCCACCAATTGAAAAGTTGGTTCCCTCTAGTGTGTGATGTATAATTTCCCCAATCGATATGTTTGGCGTTGAAATCTCCGCCAATAATGAAGTAGTTTTCCTCCAATTCCCGTCTCAGAAATCGAAAAAGTGTCTCGAGCTCTGCGATGAAGAGGGTGGATTGAGTAGCCTTAGATGCATAAACTGACACCATGTATAACCGCTTTTCACTACGGAGAGGGATATACATGATTCTAGCACCTGAAACCTACGTACTACACGACTGTTCATTATTTTAAAACGTATACCTTTTCTTAAAACACCTCCTCCTGGTATGGAGTTGGATCGATTTCTTCGCATAATTTTATACCTTCTGTGCCTCATTTTGTGTCTTTTGGTTAGCATAGTTTCGCTAACCAAAAGCACATCAGGGGCTTGGTGGCTCTTCGCTCAATTTTAATCAGTGAATTAACATTCACTGCAAGGACTTTCAGGGTTTGTTCCGCCATGTACGTACCCATTACGACTGGAGGTGCGTTAGGCTCGGCAGCAGCGCGTATATTTGATCTACCCGCGTAGCTTGCTCGGTAATTTGACGTTGAAGCTGAGCCATCTGGCCTTGGATAGAGAGCAAGGTAGCTAGTATATCATTTGCCGGTTCCGGTTCTCTAGGCGCAGGGGCCTGAGAAGCAACCTTCGCTTGCTGCCGAGCTAGATTTGCTCTCTTTATGTACTAGAATTTGGGACAACCCCGACAGTTTGCGGTGTGTCCCGTGTTCTTACATAAAACGCATGAGAGTTGACTTCTTTCCGACGCTCCATCCCTTCCCAGAGCGCATTCTTCTGATTTGTGGTTCTTACCGCACTTGACACATCGAGGCTGCATTTCGCAGCTCGACACATTGCAAAATGTTTTCGTGCCTTTTTACTTTTTCCCAGTGAACCACCTGGTAGTCTAGGACTTTAGTACTCCTTAGACCATCCAGTTTGCTCTCGGGACTTAGCTGAACCAGAAAGAACGGTAGCTTCCGTTTCTCCCTTTTGGCTCTGGCTGTGACGAACGGCTTAATCCCCACGAATTTGAGACCGTCGCACTCTTTCTCTTTGAGCAGTGCGAGGAGCTCCTCCGGTTTAGTAGACGGTTCTAATCCCCTCAGCAGCATGCCTATCTACACTAAGCCTCTTAATGAAAAAATTGGAGCCTATGGCCGACTTACACAGATCAATCGTCTCTTTGTTTTAATAGACCCCTTACAGACCAGATAAGTGGCAACCTGCTGTTGTTGTTGTTACTGCTGCTGCTGCTGTTGTTGTTTTTGCTGCTTTTGCTTCTCAAGCTGCTGTTGTTGTTGTTTCAGCGGCTGCTGCTGTTGTTGTTGCTGCTTGTTTGTTTGTTTTTTTTGGCTCTGCCTTATGCTGTTGCTCGTGGGTAGAGCTTTGTAGTCGGTGTTTTGTTTGTTCGGCCGCTTCTTGTTGCTGCTGCTGAGCGCTTTTTATTTCCTCCGCTCTTCTTGCCATTTGGGAAGGGCGCTTTACATGATTAGGAGTAGGCCTTAGCTTCCTCCTCCTTTTAGTAATTATTTTTGCATTACAGGCCAATGTTACTGCCTGGTCATCTGATGACATTACATCACCCGCTGGTCCCGCTATTGGAATAGCGGACCGCTCTGTCTTACTCATGGTCCGATTTCACTTTTATTTTGTCTTTTATGTTTTATTTTAAAAATAAAAAAGTCACTAGATTTCCGGGAATCGAACCCACGACCTCCCCTTTATGGGCCAATGCCACTACGACTGAGCTACCGATGCACTTAAAAAAACAGTTCCTAATGTACGTTTTAAGAAACTGATAATTATTCTTTTGTTTTATTTTGAAAGCCGAAACACGTTTATTCCTCACGGAGGTCTATGAACGACTGCCCCCTGCCACTACCACCAGGCTACGGAATTAATTGCGGAAGAAATCTCTAGTATGTTTGTTGACCAAATTTTGTATTCACTCCAATAATAGCATCCATGAATCATTCAGTGTTCGTCTAGACCAAGCTGTGCGTGATCGTTAAGTACCGGGTCTTTGCCAACGTTGCTCGCTTGTTTCAAACGAATTTGCTTGATCGGTGCGTAATCGTTGGGCTTCGAGTCTTTGCTCACGTCGCTCGCATGTTTCAGACCAACGGCCTTCAACTGTGCGTGATCGTTTAACTTCAAGTCTTTGCTCATGTCGCTCGGTTGTTTCAGACGAATGGGCTTGACCTGTGCGTAATCGTTGAGCTAACGTCGCTCGCATGTTTCGGACCAACGGCCTTCAACTGTGCGTGATCGTTTAACTTCAAGTTCTTGCGGGCTTCAACTGTGCGTGATCGTAGAAATTTAAATCTTTGCTCACGTCGCTTGGTTGTTTCAGACGAATGGGCTTGACCTGTGCGTACTCCTTGGGCTTCGAGTCTCTGCTCACATCGCTCGCATGTTTCAGACTAACGTCCTTCAACGGTGCGTGATCGTTTAACTTCAAGTCTTTGCTCAAGTCGCTCGGTTGTTTCAGACGAATGGGCTTGACCTGTGCGTACTCCTTGGGCTTCGAGTCTTTGCTCACATCGCTCGCTTGTTTTAGACCAACGGACTTCAACTGTGCGTGATAGTTGAACTTCAAGTGTTTGCTCACGTCGCTCGCATATTTCAGACGAACGGGCTTCAATTGTGCGTGATCGTTGAACTTTAAATCTTTGCTCACGTCACTTGGTTGTTTCAGAAGAATGGGCTTGACCTATACGTGATCGTTGAACTTGAAGATTTTGCTTGGGTCGCTCAATGGTTTCAGATGAACGGGCTTGACCTGTGCGTAATCGTTGGGCTTCGAGTCTCTGCTAACGATGCTCGCTTATTTAAGACGAATGGGCTTGATCTGTGCGTAGTAGTTGGGCCCCGAGGTTTTGCTCACGTTTCTTGCTTGTTTCAGACGAATGGGCCTGACCTGTACGTAACCGTTGAGCTTCGAGTCCTTGCTCACATCGCTCGCTTGTCTTAGACCAACGGACTTCAACTGTGCGAGATAGTTGAACTTCAAGTGTTTGCTCACGTCGCTCGCATGTTTCAGACGAACGGGCTTCAATTGTGCGTGATCGTTGAACTATAAATCTTTGCTCACGTCGCTTGGTTGTTCCAGACGAATGGGCTTGACCTGTGCATACTCGTTGGACTTCGAGTCTTTGCTCACGTCGCTCGCTTATTTCAGGCCAACGGGCTTCAACTGTGCGTTATCGTTGAACTTCGAAACTTTGCTCGGGTCGCTCGATGATTTCAGACGAATGGGCTTGACCTGTGCCTACTTGTTGGGCTTCGAGTCTTTGCTCACGTCGCTCGCTTGTTTCAGACGAACGGGCCTCAGTTGTGCGTGATCGTTGAACTTCAAGTCTTTGTTTATGTATGTTGCCAAAGACATAAGTGCTCAATCTCTTACCATTAAAGGGTCTATAAAGGACAAACATGCATGCATGCATATCAAAAAAGTTAGCATACGAGTATATGTATGAGAACACTTATTGTTTATTTTGTTTGTAGAAGTGCTGTTGGATATACAATATTTTTTGTTTTTCCGTCTGGTGCATATACGAATAAATCAGAAGGTTTTCCGACTCGTGAACAGACAACATATAGTTGCCCATAAGAGAAATACGGACTTTCTTAATTCAGGCCACACATTTGTAAAGATTGCCCTTGTGCTTTGTTGATAGTCATTGCATCAGCGAGTCGTACCGAAAACTGCAAATGTTTGAATTCGAATGTTAAATCTGTTGGAATCATTAGAATGCGGGCAATAGTTTATCTTTTCTTTCGAATTTCCCATTCAAAATAGTAGCTACGATGATATTCGCCATCATTTTTTTCACTGAGAGCCTGGTACCGTTGCAAAGCCGTATCGGATTAATGTTTCGAAGCAAAATGATATGCATGCCAATTTCCAATGTTAAAACGTACGGAGGCATGCCAGGTTATTAGTGAATTCAAGAACTCAGTTGGATAGTTGACAACTTCGTCTTGATTCATCACAGTATCGATGGGTTTATATGTATCCGCTTCGGCTGGTATTTCGCATTGAATAGTGAAATTAATGGAGTTAACATCGTTGTTTTTGGCCGCTAGTATAGCATGTTCACTGAGCCATTGATGGTTTTTGTAATTTCTTGCGATATCTGGGAAGACTTGGTGCATCAGCTCGTCTGTAGTTGTTCTGAATATACAAAAATCTGGTGGCAATGTGATACATTGTGTAGCTTCATCGATAGTCATTTTATCATTTTCAATATCCAACAATTGTTTGTCGCCATAAAACGGATGATTTTAAACATGCATTAAGCTCGTCAGTCGCTGCTGAACGTGTTCTGACTGGCAAAGTTTGTCGAAAGTCACCAGACAATAAAATGAGCGCACCACCGAAAAGTCGTTCGTTTCCTCTTATGTCTTTTAGTGTGCTTCCAATGATTTTTTGTGCGCCATTGTATATTCATCCCATATGAAGATTTGGCATTGTTGGAGTACCTTAACCATTCCAGAATTTTTGATATTACATGTTGGTGCCTCAATGGTTTGCACGTTTAACGGGGCAGAATGGGCTGTTCAACCACTATTCAAAAGTGTTTCCGCAATTCCAGATGAAGCGATAGCCAATGCATTGTTATTTCGAGATCGTATGGTGGCCAATATAAGAGAAATCAGAAATGTGTTGCCTGTACCTCCATTCGCATCTATGAAATACAATCCACAGCCTTGTCTTGTAATTGCATCCATAATCGTGTCGTACACTATGCGTTGTTCTGGATTCAACTTCGGAAGATTCGTTTGAATGAACGTATCCAAATCTCCGACATTAAAATGTGTTTCTCGTTGAAAATCGCAATCGAAAAGGTTTTCCACAGGTCGGTTCGGCGCATCATTCCTAATGCCTTGCTAGCGCTTGCCACACATATATCCCCAATCAAAACCAATGCTTCATTATAAACGTCTGGTGTGAATTGGATGTCCGGATTTTGATTTGTGGTACGCAATCGGTGTAGGATGTCTCTATATTTTCCCCACAAATCTTTAGGATTGAATGGAGAGCATGTTGTCAATATGATCGCAAATAATGTACGTATAAGCTTTGGTCGAGCAATATTCCATGCATCAGCGAGTGAAATGCCCCAATGTGCATCATTTTCAAGAAGATTTAACTCTTGGCAAGCCTCACGATAAGTGGCGCACACTCAACCATGAACTGCTCTCAATATTTGGAAGGATGTGGGCCCACGTACATTGATCAGCAGTAATCGCAAGTAAAAACATTCTGCATTGTTTGGGTGAGCAGTGAACATACTGAATAAAAATTGGAATTTCCTTCAACTGCTTGACCTTGCTTGCAACGTTGAAATTTTTTCGATGATATTCCATGTAAAAAATGTCGGTACTTTGGAGTAAAGTAACTTTCTCGCAAAAGTATCTTCCGTGCATAATGCAAAAAATGCAGCTTAGGGTGTTGGTGGCTGTGACAACTTGAACACTTTCTATTGTGAAATAGATGCGCTGTCAATTTTTAAGGTGCACTGCCAAATGAACAACTGTTGGATGTCGTTCATGGATTGGAAATGACAAAATGCGACATACTGCTGCATTGCTACTAATGTAGCGTCCTAGTTGATATGTATTGATTCCATCGATTGGAGCGGTTGCGTTTCCAACTCCAAGAATCGCCATGTCGCTTCCTTTGTTCACGTATTTGCAATACTTGACATTGAGATGTGCTTTAAATGTCTTTGACAGTAGCGCCGAATACGGCACAACCCAACGATTATCGACTTCAACATCATTGTCCGCACTTTCGCCACCTTCAGTCGATCGTCGACGGTAGAATGGATGTTTCCAATAACAGTTTCTGCGACTAGGTCTCTTGGGTACCGTTTTGTACATTTCTTATCAGACATGCATGGGGAATCATTATTCAGTAAGCCACATGGACCGTGAATCATATTTTTGGCAACGACTTCAAATTATCCTGGATCGACTTCGGCATTTGGTATTTCTGCTGAGATGAGTTGGTCAATTTGATTTGGCGTGAATTTTTCGAATAACCAAATCAAAATATGTGCATGGTGCAACCCACGTTTTTAACATTCGATTGAGTTTATTCAACAGCGTGTCTTCCCAAAAACATGATGCGTGACCATTAAATCCGTCAACAATTTCTGTTTGAAGACGCGGGCCGTGATGTCATGACGAACTGAAGGTGACTGTCCGGGCAACAAAAGATGTTTAATTTCCTCCCATGCAAGATTGCATATGAGCGAACATATGTCATCGCATCTTGCGCATATATGTGCATGTGCCGTGTACTTCCTCTGAATGTAGATGGAAGTATGAACATTTTGCCCAATTCATTGGGATTGACGTTGCGATCTCTAACGACTGCAACGCGTAAATGGATGTACTCTTCCGAGTGCAGCTTATGTTGATTCAAGCGAATGTAGAGAAGTCGTCCGGTTTCGATTTTCACACACATATCGACATTATATTGGTGGAACAATTGACGACATTACAGGATGTGATTATCAGCGTTTTCACGTATCAGTAACCGATACGAATATTAGTTCATAGCGCTGACTTTTTTATTCGTTTCTGCATCGGTAAGCGATTTCTCATTTTGATTCCGAAATGATACCCATCTTCTCCTTGCCAAAATAGAACTGGATATTGCAATCCGTTGTTTGAGCGATGCGTTTCGAGAACTCGTTTGACCTGACTATTTCCGCGATGGAGAATAATATCGGGTGACTCGAGTGCTGGGGCAAATATAACGATTGCTGTTTCATGAATCGTTGGAGAATTATATTATCTTGCGTGTTGACCAACGGGTTCAGGAATTACAATTTTGTAATCGTTAGCTGGCAATCGTTCAAGGGCAGTTCTAAACAGTTGAATCAATTCGTTGTGTTGATCGAATAAAGTTTGCAGTTCAGCGAGAAAATCTATTTAAGTATCCCTAGATCGAATCGAAAACGTTGAACGATTTGCTCATCTATGTTTCCCATGAAATAAATCTGAAGAAATTTGTGATCTGCGTCTGGAAGTGGCAGTAATGTTCCTGCACGATGATAAATTTGTCCCTGCACTTTGCAGGTTGGCATGTAATTCCCGGGTATAATATTTGTTGCACGGAACGATGTCATTTGGAAACACGAATTGTACGAATGTTTCCCAAGAAATGTTTCGATTGGCTTGTGTCACCTAATACCAATCCCGATAATGGCTCCGGCGGTGCATGTAACTCTGGCAATTTAACTTTCCCATCCGCGCAGCACATTCCATGTGCGAGTGCTTTACAATGCACGCTTAATTTGTTCATTTTCCCAAAAACAGCACTCGGATGAAAATGGTAATCATAATTTTGGTCATATTGGAACGCAGCCAGCTCCAATAATGGCATCCATGAATCATACAGTGTTCGTCTAGACCGAGCTGTGCATGATAATTTTGCTTCGAGTCTTTGCTTGTTCAGACGAATGGACTTCAACTGTGTGTGATCGTTGAACTTCAAGTTCTTCTTCACGTCGCTCACTTGTTTCAGATGAACGGGCTTCAACCGGATTACTGACTTCACTGTAACCGACTCCTCGCCCTACGGGCATTAAAAATGGAACTGGTCCTTCAGTTTGGAGGCCATTTAAAAAAAAACATGAGTTACGAAGCATCAACAGGCCTCAGATATGGACGGATCTACTGCGGACAGTCCACGCAGACGATTTAAGGACAATGAGCTTCGGATATGAAGGTGGAATGCTAGATCCCTTAATAGACCACGTGCAGCCGAGCAACTAGCGGAGGCCCTAAACTGC